>MU279748.1:0-308818 GCA_022385655.1 Xylaria intraflava
AACGTCAATTTTACCTACTTCTAACTGCCCCTACGGTGCTTGCTTGTTTCCGGCTATATTCATCTTCCGAAGACCTCTCGCGACCTCCGTGAGAACAGTCGTATTGTCCAGTTTGATGTTCGATGCCATCTGGTTCAATACCGTATGCGACTGGCAATGCTCCTGCGCGACGCATCTCCTTGAGGTACTGGTCGAAATTGAGGACATGGGTGCTGGGCATTTGAAAGAAAAAGGATTGATGCGCGCGAGGATCCGGTCCTTGGTTTCATTGGCACAGAGTATAAAGCGGCACATCACTGCGGCGAAAGAGTCCGGTCAAGCAGACATGAACGTGGTAAGCCACCCTCCCCGCCTACTTGACTCGCAAAGAACAATAGGCTTGGGTGTATTAGAGTCCGGATTCTAATCCTGTCACAAGCTATATAATATAATCTCCCAAGTCGACAACCGCCTCAGTGCCAAAATGGCCGCCGCCTCGAGCCACGACAGCGCGGCAATGAAGACGCTCGCGTTCCTTACCACGCTGTTCCTCCCCGGTACGTTCATAGCGACGGTCTTCAGCACCGGTTTCTTCGACTGGCAGAACAGCGGAATGGCCGTGTCGAAATCGTTCTGGGTGTATTGGGCGTTTACGTTACCGCTCACTGTAATCGTGGTGGTAGGATGGCGGATATGGTGGGGTTTGGAGCAGAGGAGGTTTGATCAGGATATCAAAGCCGAGATCAAAGCGATCAATGGTAGCGGCGGAGTCGTGGAGGAAACGTTCAGGTTGTTCTCCTAGTTCTCGCGGTCAACATCTTGGATATACCATTGCTTTATCTGTGTTTTCTCCATCTGATATGACTAGCTTGACGTCTTATAACGTCACTACTCCAGACTCAACATACAACACCACCGCGTATTCTCTATCAACTATCGAGTAGGAAGTTCACTAAAGCTAACTACGAAACTCCGTGCCAAAGAGCGAGCACTTCGCTAAGCAGCAATCAACAGAGAACTGCCTCGATGAGATATCGTTCAGACACACCAATCCAAGTAATAACGCTAACAAGACCGTAATACCGAATATAAAAAAAGGCCCCGCAACAAATAAAGAAACCGAAAGTCATGGCCCAGATTCATTTCCAATTAACAACCATCCGACAGCACGTGAAGCCCGGAAGGGTGTGATACATGGACACCAACATCGCATTAAACCACCAAGAGCAGGGCAAAGCAAAATAGACGGAGATAAGACGACAACATTATTTCGGTTTCAGCATAGACATATACAAGTCATACCCGTCTCCCGAAAGACCGTGGCCCGGGCACAGGGGTAGCAAGCATTCGGGATTCACACCTCAATGTTGGTTTCAGGGGCATGAGTGAAGATGACACCTAAGGTCGTACGGTACGCCACGTGAATTGGGCAGCGTGATTGCGCATGACCAGTATGTTACTTTTATCCAGAGTTCAACATGTGACAGCAAAAGATGCCTACAAAAGCATTCCCAACGGATAACGCGAAGGTGTTTAACCACATTTTTCGTTAACACAAGTGATAGCTTTTAAGATTTCTGCGAGTCTTTGCTACTACATTTTATGCTATTCTACTACCACCCAAAAAACAACCACTCATACAACTTTCGATTCATCTACCACAGCCACAGGCATGATATTTAGTTCGTAACCTTGCTCATTTGCACTAACCGCTTAACGCCAACCTGCAATTTGTTAGCAAATAATGCCGAGTCTCATGGAGAGTATATTCGACTTACCATCCAGTTACCACACTCATCCGTCTTATCCCGCTGGATCTCTACTTGAAGCCGCTGGGCTTCCGCATAATCTTGGCCCTCCAGTGCCAAGGCTAGTTTTGTTAATTGCTCCACAGTATCTGGTTTAACTAACTCTTCGTTATTGAGGACGTCGAAGAGTAGGCCAAGCCGCTTCTGTGTATCTTTCACCTGCGGTGCAAACGAGGCTGGGGCTTTAGCGGAAACTCGCTGCATGTCTCGACTGAGGATATCAAACAACTGTTGAGCATTGGCGGGTATATGAGAGCGATCGCCTGGTGGGTATTTGGGTTTTGGCGGTGCCGCCGCTGGCGGCGGAGCCTGTGCCGGTGGGGGTGCGGAAGAATGTGTGGCTGGCGGCGGTCCTGTGCTACTCGGTGGTGGTGGTGGTGGTCCTTGTTGAGCAGGCGGTGCTCCGAATGAGGGCGTATACTGATTCTGAGCCGGCGCCACTGCCGGCGGGGGTGCATAAGGATTGGGTTGGGAGGGAGCACGATTGACATTGGGTGGTGGTGCCATTCCAGGATGGGGAGGCGGTTGACTGGGCTGCTGTGGCGCGGGGGCTGGTGCGTATCGGTTTGAGGGTGGCCCTGCAGCCAGGGGTGGGTTATATGGTGAAGCTGTTCTTGGAACAAAGTTTCCCGCCACGGGTGGCGGTTGTGACAACCCAGATCCACCTGGAGTCGATATAGCCGCCACCGGTGCATAGGCATTGGAGGCCCCAGACCCAGGGCGCGGCGGCGGCGGGACTTGACTGCCTTGTGGTGGCCCACCTAGGGGAGACATCACACGAGCCATTGGGGGCCCCTTAGGGGGTGGGGGCGGCGTTGCTGCACCCCGTTGGCCGTTATACGGATTGTGTGGCGGAGGTTGAGCCGTTTGATTAGGGAAAGGGGACGTGATGGGAGCAGTGCTTGGAGTATTCTTTCGTGGTGGTGGCCTTGTCACTACAGGCACATCATTCCAATTTCCTGCATCGGCGTTCTTGGGTGGAGGCGGCCTCGATGATGGAGTTGAAGATCGTGGAGGCCCAAATGACGGGGGCGGGGGGATGCCATACCCAGAGGCAGGTGGAGGTATCTGCGAGGCTTGGGGGAGCGGTGCCTGGTATCCCTGGGGAGCGTAGAGATTGGGTCCTGTAGGGGCATATGCACCAGCCGTAGGCGGAACCGGAATTGAGCCGGCGGATGGAGCGTACGGGTTTGCACTAGGCATATGAGCGGAAGGAGGCCCGTAAGGGTTGCTGGGGTTGACAGATGTGGATGGAGGCGGTTGATAGCCCCCTATAGCCGGCTGCTGTGTTCGGGAGGCCACGCGTCCAGGTACCGCGGGATGCTGGGCTAACTGTCGAGGCGCAGGTTGAGCCGGGACTTTCTTGGTAGCTAATTGTACTCGTGTCCGAGCCATATCGGCGGCAGGGTACTTCGTTGGCAAGAGACTAAGATATTTTTGGGCGATCTCTAACTGGCCGTGTGCGGCAACGATATCGGCATACTCAACGTATTTATCATATAAGAGGGCTAACTTCCAGCCAGATGTGAGACCAACTTCATTATCTTGAAATTTTGCGACTTGGCGGAACACTGTAACCTTTTCGATAAAATGTTGCAAAGCTCTGGCATGGACGGAGAAGTTAGAGTCACTGCCTTCAGCTAGACCGGCTTGCTCGGCCTCGGCGAGCTCGGTGACCCAAATATCCACAACCTTCTCGAGCTTAGAGCCAACCAAGTAACAGAAGGAGGCATCCTTGCGGGAACCTGACTCAAAGATGCGATCGCCCAGTGCCTCACAGAGGTCAGAGAATTCAGATGGATTCGCGAATGTGCAAAGTGTAACCATGGTTTCTTTCCAATCATCCAAACCGGCATTATACACCACATCCCAAAGGTTCTTCACAATGACGGAACTTAGCAGGCGGAGGTAGCTGGGCATGCCCGTCTTATGCGACAAATAAGCTGATTGCACTCTGTCAACCAGGTCCTTGCCCCCGCAATTGGCGATTATAAAAGCATCAGCCATACGGCCCTCGCCCAGGCAGATTTCCGTCGCTTTTTCGAAATTGCCAAACATTAAAGCCTTGGTAATCTGTTTTTCAACAGCCGAGTCGCTTTGGCTAAACAACTGGAAAGGGTTGTCAGTCTTTGCGCCCTTGGTAGCCGATAGATTAGCCAAGAAGTCTTCTTCGTCATTGTCGGGTCCGTCGGCAAAGAAAGTTGATATGCGTTTCTTGTGGCCCTTTACAAAGGATGCGGGTTTTTCTGGCTCGTTGCGCTCTTCCTTATCTTCGTCTTCTGCAGCGGGAGCACCGTTGGTAATATCATTTTCGCTGAAGCCCAGATAATCAACAATCCCTTTCCGTGGATTATCGGACAAAAGAGTTTCTATGACTCGCCAGTCGGCCTTCTCTTCCTCCGAGTGAGCTTGCACCTTATGCAACCCACAAATAGCGGCCAAATCCCCAGATTTGAGCGATTTCTCAAATTCCTCAGTCGCTGAGGTGATATCTGAATCCACGGAGAATTGAGAAATTTGGATTTTAGACGAACGTTTTTGTCCAGCTTGTGAAGGGCTTTCGCTAAATGTTATGATCTTCCCACCAAATCCAAACGAAACACCCACAGGCCTCTCGAGCCACTTGGGTGCCTTCAATAGGGAGAAAGCAGCACCTTGTGGCTGGGTTTGAGCCTGCGTAAAGAAGTCCTCGCCATCGAGATGAGTCTGTGTGGTATTCTGAACGGCCGAGGGATTCGTATTCTGAAGTGTCTGGATCGTAATCTTACCGTCGAACGCGGCCGTGGCCGAGAGGCTGGGGTTGTGGGGGTGGAACCGTGTCAGAAAGGTCCAATTAGTAACTTCAGGGAATTCTCCATAGCGCTCTCCTGTCTGGGGATTCCATATTAAGGTCTTATTATCTTTGCCGCAGGAAATCAGAATATCACCATCCTGTTGGCACCATGAAACAGATAGTACACCTTGTTCGTGGCCTTGGAGAATTCTCTCGGGAGCATTGGAGTTGCGCAGATCCCATAGAAGAATAACAGGCATGTTATCATCGGGTGTAGCGGTCAGCAGTTTAGTGGAATTATTTGGGTCCCAGGCGATGGCGCTGACCGCCTTCCGGTTATTGTTAAGTGTTAAGGACGCCTTTTTTGTCTTCAAATCCCACACAGTCACGAAACCTCCAGTACCACCGGTAGCTAGAATATGGGAAACCTTGGTGTTCCAGGCTACACACTCCAAATCATCGGATCTGGCGGCGGCGGTACCCAGCCGGAAAGCGCTCGAAGGATCATTTACGTCGTAGATGAAGAGCTCGCCTTTAGTACCCGCGGTTGCTAGAATCTGGGGCCGCAGAGGATTGAACTGTAACGACTTAATGGCACTAGTATGTTTTGTCGTTCTCGAGATGAGGGCGTCGGAGTCGCCTGATAGGAGCTTCTCGGCATCCCAGAGGTCGAGTGATCCGTTCTCGAGAGCGCCGGCAATAATACCTTTGGGGTGATCCGCCGAAGGTTGGCCCCAGGCGATGTCATAGAACCTAGGAATATCCTTTCAGCAATGCTCCACTAAATATGGTGAGGATTGGATGATTTACCTTGAGTCGCAAGCAATGCTCGCAATGGGCTGAAGTTCGAGCCCCTGACTCTGGTTGTCGAGATCTAGATCCCAGAGTTCTAGCTTGGTCTCATCGGAAAAATCGGCGTCGACGGCGCCGGCTCTTGTTCCGGTGACAAGAAGCGGTTTCGCAGAGGTCGGCGACCAGGCGAAGGCCGCCGTTCGGGCAATCTCGCGTAGTTTGACCATGTCGATTCAGTTGCTCGCGTCAACAGACTCCCCGGGGGAGAAGGTGGCCGGGGGAGATTAAGCTGGCGGGGTTTTGGAGAGGACGACTCGAAATGCCAGCTGGCATTGAGCACTCTAGGCCAGCTAGGGATGATGTCCGGGTTAATTGGAAAACCCGAAAGAAAGGGAGACGTTGCTGAGTAGTATAATCAACGAGACAGATGACAACCTCTCTCTGTTAACGCCAGATAACAGCAGCGAGGCCCCTACCATCCAATGCCCCGTTACTACGGGAATACACCTTAGAGGGCATCAGACCAAACTAGACCCTCGGATATTGCATCTCAGGTCTGAATGTGCCGCCAGCCAGCGTAGCAAACCCCACCTGCACGTGACCCTGTGGCGTTGTGGCGACGATGCCGTAGATACGTCCGTAAGGTACTTTCAATATGCGCAATACCTGCTTATACTTCTTACGAGATCTCTCAAGGCCGGGTTAAATAGACTCGCTTTACCAGCACTCACCAACGTCCAAGAAACCCCAGTCGGAATCATGACCGACTCGGCCCGCTGGAAAGCCACCGTCTACGTCGCTGGACTTGCGTCGCTGGCCACAACAACAAATCTCCACGACGCTTTCATCCCGTTCGGCGAGATTGCCGATATAACCCTGCCTAAAAATGATGCGCCCAATGCCACCGAGCCTCACCGTGGCTTTGCATATGTCGAATATGAGGATGCAGAAGACGCCAAGGAGGCCATTGACAACATGGACCAGTCAGAATTCTTTGGTCGTATACTGAAAGTCTCAGCTGCAAAACCTCCCAAGCGCGCAGAAGAAGGCCTAGGAAGCAAGACAGCCGTCTGGGAACAGGTGAGGTCTATCTACTTTTGAGGCTCGATCTGAGCACTCGCTAACGGGCCACACAGGAGGGATGGCTTGCCAAACATGCCGTCAGCGAGGAAGATCGGCTGGCAGCTTCGGGGGATGACAAGGAAACCCAAGACGACAGGCCAGATGATCCTATGCAAGGGCTAGAGGGGCTTGATTTGGCCGGGCCTAAGCCAGAATGAAACGAGGTTTACTAGGCATTGGCTAGAAGTGATTTGTATTATTTCTCTCGCATAGCGTTGGCGTTATGGACGGTTGTCGGGGCTCGTTCGGGCACAGTAAAGACGAAAAAGATAGGACCTTTACGACGAGCGTCTCTACCAGGATTGGTTGATACCGCACATCCAAAATATTTCCTCTCGCTAGCCTCACGTGTTCCTATCATGTACAATATCGCATGCCGTATTGACAAAGTGAAATTTCTGGATTACCCAGGCATGGTCCTTGACTCGCCCACGCTCCATCCTATACAATACCGCCGCCTAGTGATGCTCAATAGTCTCGGCCTTGCGGTTTTCACGCTTGAGGCGCAGGTTCTTGTCGACAAAGAATTTCCTGATGCACGAATAACCAGCGGCGAACACAGCAAAACTAACGACGACCCCTTTTTCACATCGCCACAGTCAGTTTCCAGTGAATATGTCGCCTACTCATATTCCGAGTCTGATCAGGAGGTAGACTAACCCAGGGGGATTAATTCAGCGGGGATTTGTCGTAGCTTTCGCAGGCGTTGGGAAATGGTGTGCGCTATATAGTTCGGATAAACATCAGTTACTCTTCGCTGCGACCTTGTCTTTCTGGAATCCGGTCGCATAATCGGTATCGAGATCTCTCGGCGCTCAATAACTCAAAACAAACATATCAACGTACCGCCCTGGTCCTCCTTCTAGCAAGGTGTCAGCAACGTCACGTCATCGAAGCAAATACGAATTGCCAGGGCGATACTGACAGGCAGGCGCATCATGCGCTTTGTGGGCATCATCCGGAGAGCTCGCGTAGCGTACATCTTGATGGTATCGAGGGGCAATTTCCGCGCGAAAAATAGGTGGCTTGATAGGTGTAGAATGTAGCCTCGGGCTTGAGCCGGTCAAAAACGAGTTGGTTTACTCGGGATCGGAATTGGAGGTTTGAGAAGGCGAGAGAACAGAGCTGGCCCGACAGACGCTAAAGGGAGCTTCGGCAGGTCGTTGGGAAGGTTAGGTAAGGTCCTTATGGGTGCTGTAGGTAGGTCCGAGCCGCTGAAGCACCAGTTTCCAGTGGTCAGTGGGTGACTACAACTGGCTACCTAGGTACCTAGGTACCTACCTGCCCAGGTGTTGTTCGGAATCAGTCATCATTGATTAGTCAGACCACCAGAGGTCCCGATGGGGCCCAATCATTCGATTCGACAATTGCCGGAGCTCTCACGACGTCTCCTTCCGACATCATCTGCATTGCTCTACCATACCCTGTCAACCCACCCTTCGAGCATCTCACCAGCCCTTGACCCATTCTTTGACTTGAAGATTGTCGTCACTCAAGAATTGCCCAAAATGTCTGACGAAGAGCGCGAAACCAAGCCCTTCAAGTTCGTCACCGGTAAGTTTAACCCGCAATTTGCGCCGTTTCATTGCCACTCAAGGGCTCAACGCTGACCATTTGGACTTCTTAGCCGGTAAGAACACCCCTTCTTGATTCGCCCAAGCTCTTGAGCCGCATAAGAAATCTATCGACCGGTTATTGTGTCTGCCCCCGACGAGAATGGCCCTGATTTAAAGTCTTCACAGGTGTCGACGCCCGGTTCCCCAATATGAACCAGACCAAGCACTGCTGGCAGAACTACGTCGACTACCACAAGTGCATCAACGCTAAGGGCGAGGACTTCGCCCCCTGCCGCCAATTCTTCCTTGCCTACCGATCTCTGTGCCCACACGGGTGGTACCAGCGATGGGATGACCAGCGAGGTTCGTACATTACAGGCATATGCATCGCCGACAGTTTTACGAGCTACCCGGAGGGCTAACAACTACAATTTGACAGAGTCCGGAAACTTCCCCGTCAAGCTCGACGCTTAGAAAGATGTGCAAACCCTAAGGCGTGGCTTGCAGTACATAGATGGGAAAGGGGCAATCGCAAGATGTAGCATTCGGGTCTTGGGCCGAACCAGCAATTTCACACGATGCATTCCCTTGAGTTTATCGAGTTCCGATATCTTGGTGCTATGAAGATTGGACTTAATTACGGATGTGAACAGCCATTGCGCGGAGTCTGCAACTTGCGCCATGTAGCCTGAGTAGTCAGAAACTGCGCACGATCAACTATATATCTTGTTTCAACCAAAGCACAAGTGAGTGCACTCGCTACAAAGACAGCAGATTGGCGGGTGCCTCTGAAGTATTTGGTAACATCCTGAATTTGTATTGATATGTCCCCTGAGGAGTGCTTGGTGCAGTGTACCTGTAAGCAACTGGCTACCCAAGTCATTGAGGAATATAGGCTTACATGCGCTGGCATTGATATTTCCTTCCGATCCTCTATGACGACGACAACTTCGGTCACTCGTTTCACAACGAAAGCTACATCGTACCAATAGTTATCCCTATCCCAGTTAGAGAAGGACTGTCCGTCAAACGGCCAAGACAAACGATCCACTATCATTGCCGCCATCTTTATCACTCTGGCCACCTACAATCTCAACCCTTACTTACCACCTAGTCTAAAAAGTACGATTCTGGAGTCGAAATCTACTTTGGTAGCTATTTAGTCGTATCAATACAGGAGATGTTGACTACCTCCTACCAGATACCTAAAGATCAATGATGTAGAAGCCGCTGGCAGCTGCCAGGCAACTGGCTGCAAGCTTGCTTACCTGAACCCCTCAGCAACGGCCCCGTTAGTGACGCGACCTGTATTAGTGCATTTTGCACTTGAACAAGACGAATATATCTGCCTAAGAGGTCGGAATGTACTCCGTACACTACTTTCTAGGTCTCGTCATTCCACATCGTCATCGCCCACCGTTACAGCCCACACACCGAATAACCGCCTGGGTAACAACCTATCTAGAGAGTATCGCCGGCTCTCTCTCCTACTTCTCACCTAGCTTCACTAGCCTATGGGGACTGCTTTACCCCACTGATCTCCTGTCAGAGAGGCCGTGACGGGCTCAAGTAGCTGACGACTGACCACCCTACCCCCCGACCGACTGGGCCATCATCACCAGCATTGTCGCCGTCTCGTTACCGCAATCCTCATCTAATCAGGGCCTTTCTCCCCGCTCATCACGGCCTCGAATCTTCCGAAGTCAACTACAGGGCTCTGATCATTTTGACCACCCCCCTTCCTCGCCATGGCAAACCAGACTCCGGCCGTTGTCATGGACAAGTACGTTGCGCTCGTAGTCTTTTGCCTGTTTGGAGCTGCGGGGAATGCCACAAAGCATGCTGTCTTCCTGTGCTAACAATTGCATGTGCTTTATAGCGGCACGGGTTTCTCTAAGCTTGGTAAGATTAGAACTCCTTTCCACTCCTTGCTGCCTACGCTGGCCCTTGTTGTAGTGCCCGCCAGCTCGCGCGCGCACGTGTCCTGCCACTTTTGTCATTCGCTCTCTCGCTCGAATACTGCTGACAATTTGTTTCTCTCCCTACTCAACAGGTTTTGCCGGTAACGATTCTCCATCTTTTGTCTTTCCCACCGCCATCGCGACCAAAGGGCCCGCTGGTGGAAGTGGCGGGACCGGTTCCGGCCGCCCGGCCGTTGCGAATAAACCCTCGTTTCTCACGGGTGGCGCTGGCCCTACCGGCCACCTCTCTATGAAGCGCGGCACTGAAGATTTGGATTTTTTCATCGGAGACGAGGCCATAGCCGCTTCCAATGGTCCAGGTATGGCCCCAGGCTTCTCGCCCGTGTGCTCGCGCGGCGAGACGTAAGCAGGAGGTTTAGGAGTTGACATGCCGGCGCTCCTAGGTTACGGTCTTCATTATCCCATCCGACACGGCCAGATTGAGAATTGGGTAGGCCGCTTATCAGAATCTCCGTTTTTGCCGCTGTTATAGGTGGGACGTTAGTTGACATGCGGTATACTCACAGGACCATATGGAAAGATTCTGGTCCAACTCCATCTTCAAGTACCTCCGGGTCGAACCTGAAGACCATTATTTTCTCCTTACCGAACCGGTATGCACAAGATTCTGGGAGCCGCGAGGCCGACTACGCGAGAGCTGCTGCTGACCTCAGCCTGACCAGCCCCTAAATCCTCCGGAGAATCGTGAGAACACGGCCGAGATCTTCTTCGAGTCCTTCAATTGCGCAGGCCTCTACATTGCCGTCCAGGCAGTCCTCGCCCTTGCTGCCTCTTGGACATCGACAAAAGTGACCGACCGCTCCTTGACCGGTACCGTGATCGACTCTGGTGATGGCGTCACCCACGTTATCCCCGTCGCTGAGGGCTACGTCATCGGTTCATCCATTAAGTCCATCCCCATCGCTGGTCGAGACATCACCTATTTTGTGCAGTCCTTGCTCCGTGACCGCGGCGAGCCCGACAGCTCTTTGAAGACGGCCCAGGAGATCAAGGAAGAATACTGCTATGTTTGCCCCGACATTGTCAAGGAGTTCTCTCGCTTCGACCGGGACCGCAGCCGCTTTCTCAAGCACGTCGTCTCCCACCCCGGTGGTCGCCAGGTCACTGTCGATGTGGGCTACGAGCGCTTCCTAGCCCCCGAGATCTTCTTCAATCCTGAAATATACTCTTCCGACTTCCTAACGCCGCTTCCGGTTGTAGTAGACGGCGTGATCCAGTCAAGTCCGATCGATGTTCGACGAGGACTCTACAAGAATATTGTGCTTTCTGGCGGTAGCACACTCTATAAGGATTTTGGACGGCGGTTACAACGCGATATCAAGCATCTGGTGGATGCTCGTATCCGGCAGAGCGAGGCCCGCAGCGGCGGTGCCAAGAGTGGAGGTCTGGATGTGCAAGTCATTACGCATAAGCGACAACGACATGGACCATGGTTTGGAGGCAGTTTGTTGGGCCAGACGCCCGAGTTCAGGTCGTATTGCCATACCAAGGCAGAGGTTAGTAACGTTTCACTCCTCTTCTGTCGACACGCACCTATATACAGACATATCATACTACCAGACCTGATGGCTAACCCTTCATTAGTATCAAGAATATGGACCCGGTATTGTCAGACGGTTTGCTCTACTCGGGGGGCCCGGGGGTTCATAGGTGAAACAATTGGTTTTTGGTAGACACGATGAATGATCACGAGACCTGAGATCGTGTATTTAGGGGAAGCGATTCGAGGCTCGTTAAAATAAATGTATCGATGGCCGCGTTATCGACAATGTATCCACCCAAACTCCATCTCGGACCCTGCTTCTTCGTCTCTCACTTGTGGCAGTACTAACGCCGATCTTACAACTTCAATGTCTTGACACCGACTGGTATTCAGTCTAGATGAATTAGTCATATATATTATACACTGTTGCAGCTACCTTTCCCGTCTTCCATCTCCCTCGCCTGATAACGGGTCTAGTAGGTCTTGGTAATTGTTCTTTTCACCTCAAATTAATATTCGCAGGCCAGTTCGATATATATGGCGTGGACCTATCGCTAAGAGGTCCTCCAAGTAATCATAAGTTCGGGAGGGCTGAGTTTGAGGTGCGGTATTTTGTTGCTGCTGAACCTGGGCCACCCCCAATGATGATCAAAGAAGAAGCTGGCGTTATACTAGCAGGCCGAATTATTCGAAACATGGCAGAGATCTCGAATGGGCTTTCTCCATTTTGGGTTCCTGAATTTGCGACGAGGGTTCTCGTTCGATGTGATTCTTTCCCCCCAACTGCCAGCCCAAGGGACTCCATATTGACATGGTACTCCTAACAAAGAGGGCCGTACGACGAGTCTTGACGGAGGTCCTCTTCAACGTCTGGTGCACACCCCTATTCCATGATACCGTAACGACCTCCAAGCCACCAGACCTACCCGTCCGTATCAAGGTTAATATCATTACCATTATGGATCTCCAGCATGGCTGTTAGCTCGTAAACCCCCCAACACGGTCAGCAGAGGCGTTGAAGAATCATACTCCCAAGACGAGCTTCCAACCCCACGCCGTCCACGGTCAGCTCTCCTTCGCAAATATTTGCCGAAACCGTGTCTTCATCTTCCTCCTCTTCCCATTCCCCGACTCGTCCACTTTTCTGCTCTTGATCCGCAGCGACGTCAGCGCGACCTCCTGGCTGCCGATTTCTTTCGTACCAGGCTCGCAGAGCTCGAGCGTGTGATGCCACGGCGGGCAGTGCGCGGACGTCCGCTGCGGGGACATCTGCAACATCTCGGCCACCATGGACGGCAGCAGGTCGTCCCGATCCATGCTGGTGGGCAGCTCGTTCCAGGGGAATATCCCGTAGAGCAACCAGCCGTCCGACTGCACGCACACGACGCACACGCCGGGCTCCTCCGCCATGGTGCGGATCCGCCAGCAGCCCCAGAAGTGACGCCGGCGGTAGCTCAAGAGGATCGAGTTCCGCAGGTCCCAGTCTTCCTCGGGGTGCGCCGTGATGCTTGTCTCGTCGAAGGCCTCGAGCGAGAATTGGATCTGCACCGAGCCCCGCCGGCTCGTCCTCACCATGGCCTCAAGATCGGGACTCGGCCTGCAGCAAATATACTGCGGCAGCGGAAGCCTGGATGCGAGTGAGACGTCGATATCCACCACCGTGTCGAACAGCCAGGGCTTCCTCCGCGCGAAGAGGCTCGGGCCGTATTGCTCCAGCGAGACGAAGCGGATGTCCTTTTTCTGACGGGCGTCGACGCAGTCCAGGGGGAGGAAATAGCTCCCCGCGCGCGACGACTCGCCTCTCACGATGCGGATCATGTCGATCGTGCGCAGGCCACGGCTCGTGATGCTGTACTCGCCTCGTCCGTTGTTCCACTCGATCGCGGGCTTGATGAGCCACTGGCAGGACTTGAATTCATTCGGCGAGCTTGCCCATAGGCTCCGGTAGGCGCGGCTGTCGCTGAGTGCCGCCGTCCAGGCAAAGATGGACAAGTCGTTGCTCGACCGGACGATCTCCTCCTGCAACCTCGTGAAAGCCTTCTCTCCCTCGCCGTACAGGAGAGGCATGTTGATGTCGAAGATGCCGAGAAGGCAGTACGCTATATCCTCAACACGCCTCGTTTGTCGGTTCGCGGCCCACGACATGCGTCGCCCGACGAGCACCTGGTCTAGCGGAACCCCCTCCAGCACGCCCGGGTCCACGCCCGTGATCCAGGCCAGGATGGCCGCCAGTTGCATCTTCGATCCGAAGCAGTCCCAGCGGCGGTCATAGAACTCGACATGCTTCGGCGCAATGAGTTCTTGTAACGTCCAGCCGCGGGAGAACCATCGGCATCTCCCGAGGCTTTGGCTGATACGGTTTCGCATGCTGAGCTCCGCCGGCGTCAGAGGAGGTGGATCTCTGATGCCTCGCTCGATCTCCGTGACGGACTCGCGGGACTCGAACGAGGCCAGCACGGCCTTGTCCGTCAGGTCGAAACTCGGATCCCGCTCGAAGTCGGCTAGCCAGGCGTAGCAGACGGTGGAATTCCGATACCACGCGAACATGGAGTTGATGGCCTCAGAGAGCTCGGCGCTGCTGGATTTATCAATGCAGCACGTGTCTATCCACGCATAGTCGATTCCCTGCTCCAGCGCGATGCGACACGTTGCCGCGACTTTCACATAGCCCTTCTTCCGCCGCGAGGCATCATCGCCCCTTTTGATGTCGTCAATGGTCACCTCTTCCTCGGCCCACGTATGCGAAAGTATCGCGTATCGAGGGATGTCTTCTGTGAACTCCTCGAAATCCAGACTCTTGCAATTGATCAGTCTCATGGCCGACTTCCCCAGCGCGACGCCAGCTCGAGCGGCGGCCCTTGAGAGAATGCGACTAATAAGGACACCCCGTACAGGAAATGGAGGCTCGTTATGGGTCAAGACCGTCTATGCGACCAGGTGCTATTTGGCATGTGATGCGCCGACCAATTGGGGATTATGAGCTCCTCTATAGCAAAGATGCGCTCCAATATCTGTAAGGTTGTTCCGGTTATCCGGACGAAGATCCTGGATGTGTAGGGAGGCAATGCCCCAGGTTGGCAAGGCACTACTGCAATCACTCTAATTGCCTACTCATTCAGCACTGCGCCCCCTTTAATCCCTGACCGTGGCTATGATCCCGATTCGGAGATTTGCTGCCGAGATGCTACCATTTCATGCTACCGTTTTCGACTCCGGCTTTGCTGTGCGAGCATCAAAATACTCCGCATCGGACAGTCGTGACAACATAATTAAGTAACTGTCATACTCCGTCGTGCGCGGCCAGCCTGGAGGCGAGGACGAGGAATATGAATCCCAGGGCTATACCTGTTCTGTTCTTCGCGAGCCACGGCGAATACAACACCTTGGGACCGGGTCTGGTTTTCTTCCGCGAGTACACTATCCGTACGCGGTATTCAAACCACAGCCTCATTGAAGCAATGTTGATCCTGCGGTCCTACGGAACGTAAGTACCATTAACTTGGCTCATCAGTACTTCGTATATTGTAGGTATCTAGATCCCTAGGTATTCTTGGTAAGCTTTCAGTCTGTAAGATGTCTCTCGGAGACAACGGATTTCGTACCTACAGAGGATTCTACACAGGTCCCTTGTACACCAAGTGTTGCCTAAGCGCATCTTGGCATCGCTAAACCGAATTAGACGTTGGCGTTGAGGGCATCGGGGTCAGCTTACCTATTTTCTCAACGACTTGAACACAATTCGTCGAGGTCCATGACCCATAGGCATCCCGAATTCCAATTACTGGGTCAACGGACAAACTATCACCTGGAATGAATACCCAAACGATGCCAAAATGTCTAAACATACCTAGGTAGGATGCATAAGTCTCGACTTGCTGCTCCAGAGACGCAAGATGTCTCCCGCGGCCACTTCAATAACGTCGACAAAATACCTAGGTCAGTGTTGAATTCGCAAACAGCACTACATACAGGAATGCTGGGGCTGTTAACAACCCCATTTTCAAAAAAAAGGAGGCTGAAAAGGATCAAACGGCAGGTAGGTTGCCTCTTGCTACTAGCTACCCCGGCAAGGCGCCGGGAGCGTTTGCAGGGTCCGGCCTGATTCAACTTGTCACGGCTTTGGTAGACCACCAAAAGAACTACGTCCAAAGCTTGCCTCTGGCCAAGGCAACATACACACCTCCATCACGCCTCATCAAATCGTCGACAGTATTCAAACCAGACTGTATATAAACTTGCTATGCTACGTGGCATCTTCACCCTAGATAGCCCACTACTCAGGCCAAGCGTTCAGAAGTAGAAGTGCTGCGTTAAATTCGTGAATTCAACTACAACGTATACTGTTCAATCGATGGAATAATATGCAGCCGGAGCTGGATAGATGTTATCATGTAACCATCAAAATGCTTTTGCTATTGCTGTACAATCCTTCAAGAGAGACTCTGCATATCTCAAAATGGGCCCACCTTTCCCGCTCATCACGGTTTCGCTCACGTCTTCAACCCTACCCTGTTCGCTTTGTCGTCCATATCACGATCTCGACCGCTATAGTTGTGCTGCGGCTATACCGGTTGCCAGAGAAAATCGCAATGCTCAATACACTCGAGAGAGGGAGAGAGAAAGACTGAAGAATGGCGGCGCCGTCCAATATACAAAAGTTCTTTCACCCTTGCTCTCTCGCTCCTCTCCTTCATCGCCGCAGATCAGCGCAATCGCGGCTACCAGAGTAACGTCCAGTAGCCGCACAACAAAAAACAGAAATGAGAGGGAAAACAAAAAACCAAGAGTTAATAACTTCCGTCAACTTCATTGTTTCGTTCTTCATGTCTAGTCAGCTGACGTTGAGTTGGCTGCCACTAGGACAACCCAGGATTCTGCTCTTCCGCGAGAACAATCATTAGCAGGATCGTCTTAGTGGGGCTGGAGCCAACCGGCATCGCCTCTGACATATTTAATTGACGTGCATATGCGTCGTAACAACGTAGCCATCGTCAAGGGGGTCGCTAAGTCCCTATCGTTAACCCTTCTCGGGAGATCAGCACAGAAACCCGCAAACACCCCCGCAGGTATAGGAGTGGAATCGTCAAGCCGTGAATGGTCGCCCATAAATTTGCTGTATTTGTATCCAGAGATGGTTCATTTACCGGGTCATCATCGGGGGTTATTGTAGCATAGAATGGTGAAGATCATATATCGGTCTTATCCGCCGTCTCGAGAAACTTTTGGACTTCCCCTCCTGCTCCATTTCCATTCGCATCGGGCCGAATATCTGCACAAGCAGAATCTTTGAAAGAGAGGAAGCAACAAACCGTACGGATATGGAAGAGTCGCATCAATAATCGTCAAATTACAAAATAATCAAAAGGCAACGCCGAGGGATGGGTAGGAGAGTAGCTGTGTCGACCAGGAGACACTTCCATGGTCGCATCAGCGGCTGGCCAAGGGGTGACGGGAGGCAAATGACATCTGATCCGTGGGACAGGCTGTAGCTCTATATCATAAAATCATCTCTCATGTGGGAACATCTGTTGCGCAGGGGAGCTTGAAGCTTGTGAGGGTTGGGATAAAAATCGACGCAACCGTGACACAACCCAGGCACACATTCATCTTTAACATATTTCAATTGAGGCGTCTGGATACGATTCCAGAACGCCAAGGTCCACATAGGCCCCGTTTTGGGCAGAAAGTATCGCGATTCGAAGGTTTCCTGGGATTTCCAGGGTGTACTAAGCCGATTGATGATTCTGGCTTATTATTTGTTCGGATTCAAGATTTTTTTTGTGCTTTTCGTTTTTTTTTTAACTTGGTATTGATAAATCAATGGAAGCGCGAGCTGCCTGAGTTTCGACCGGCATCTGAAGAATCTAAAACATCACAAAATCAGTGCCGAAAACTACATGTAAGAATCGCATTACTTACCGCTGCTTCTTTGCATGTGACCACGACCGCGTCCATTAAACCCCGAGCCCGATTCTCCCCATTCTGGACCGCGAGGCTGTCGATCGGGGTTGTTGCGGCTGCTAGCTCCGTTGGCGCCCGGTCGCTGACTTCCAATAGCACCGGGGGCCTCTCGATTTCGGATTTGAGACCCATTCGGATCGAAGCCGAGGGCTAATGAACCCATGTTCGATGCCAGTAGAGCTTCGGTGCTAGTGGCGGCGTTATGTGCGGTAGTCGGGGTCAGATTTGGAGGCGTCAGTGATGTTTGCGAGAAATCACCATAGCGAACTCCAAGGCCGTTACCAAGGCCAGCATAGCTAGAACCTGAGGGTGCCGGGCTAGGACTGTGAGCCCGGAGATCGGCAAAGCTCTTTGCGGCCCGGAGATTATTAGGTACACCGTTCTCCGGACTGCCGGGTAGTGCCAACGTAGGGTGCTGTCGGCCAAGCGTGTGGTAGGCGCTCGAGCCGATGCGAGATTCGGCAAAGTCGAATGTTGCAGCACGGCTTAATCCACGCCTATGATCCTCCCACGACACATTAGGAGGTTGATTCTGAGCATGCACAGGTGGCGAGTTCTCGGGCCGCTTCATGATTCGAATCTGTCTCCGGTCTGCTTCGCCGACAGATCTGTGCTCCAAGCCCATATTATGCGCTAAGATGTGTATTTGTCGACGCTGCTCGGGCATGATATCGGCGGGGAAGATATGGACTTCTCGAGTCGGGTCGTTCTTGAAGATAGTTAGTTGCGTATAGAACTCGAGGGTCGCAGGATCATTCAGATCGACGTCGCCTGGATCTATTATCAGCCAAGGATGCAAACATACGCACGGAAGAAAACCGGGGGGTATCGGTGATAGGGAACGTACGTAAGGGCGAGTTGCTTGGCTGCTGCTTGACACTGACACCAAGAGCCTGGAGAGCGCTCTGTTGGTGTATCGGAAGAGGTGCACGATGCTGTTCTTCAAGCTGTCCGCGTTTCTCCCGCTTCTCTCTGTCAATCCGATCCCGTTCATCTTGCGGCAGCATCTTCTTGTATTCAACACGGAGTTTACGTCCCATGACTTCAAGTCCATTCATCTTCTGGATAACAAGGGCAGTGTCGTCCGCGTTAGAGAAGTTAGCAAAAGCAAGACCCCTAAAGACCCCTTTATCGAAGTGGTAGTTGAAAGCATATGGCTGCGGGAGACTCATAGAAGCCATGAGTCCCTGCAAAATCTCTTTTCTGCATTGAAACTGTATATTCTTTATGACGATAGCGGTAGGTATGAGCTGCTCAGCGTCGGCGGAAGCGGGTGTTGTCATCATGCCGCGTGTATCAGCAGCCAAGCCGGACATGTCATGCTCGCTGCCATTCATTACCAAGTTTTGTTCGAACATCTGGGACATTGGTTGCATTGCTACGCCCGCTTGATCGGTCCAAGTCTGGCAGTTTAAACGAAGGAAAGGTTAGCCAAGATGAATTAATGCCAGGAGTAGACATGGGCAACTGACCGATGGTAACGCAGCACGCCTATTAACGGGTCTCACACCCAACCGACCATTGCCATTCATGGGACCATTCATGGTGCTTACAGCTCCGTTGTACGTCCAAGTTTGATTATTATCCAACATGTACCCGGCGTGTATCGCGTTGGGAGGCATCCGATCAAACCTCTGGAGTGATTCATAGGCCGAGCCTCCCAGGCGGTCGTCGTGCCCATAGGTGGCAAGGTGCTGGCTGTGGGGATCTAACAGACGCTGGCCTTGGCGACTGCCCCCCAAGCCGGTAGGCAGGCCCACGGTGGCGTAGCCTTGCCTCATGGAGCCCGGTGAGCGCGCGGCCGAGGTGGGATAATCATAATACATGTCTTCGCGGTTCATGCTTGCTAGAGTGAGGTGGGTAGAAGGGCAGATGCAGCAGCTGCTGCTGCGGGTGATTGTCAGTCTGCAGCTCCCTTGTTGGGGCTAAACGGCACTGGAGTGAGAGTAAGCGACCCGGATGCGAGGGCAGAGAATAAGCTGCGTGGCGGTGATCGGATGACAACCGAGGCTGCCGGGGCTGTTGCTGTTACGTTGCTATTGCTCGCCTTGTCTCACGAAGGAAAACCAGCTTTTAGACGGCCAAGTGCCCGGAACCTGTCGGTATGGAGACGGCAGACGGCCCAAGGAACGTGTCGCGTAGCAGAGGCGACAAGAATAGCAATAGCGATAACGATGGCGAGGGTGGTGGCCGCAGCAGCGACAGCGACGACGACGACGACGACGACGACGACGACGACGACGACGACAAGAACAGGACGGCAGCAGAAGTCGCAGTGGTAGTGGCAGCGGCAGTGGCCGTGGCAGTATCTAGCAGCAGTAGTAGCAGCAGCAGTAGTGGTGGCAGACTACCTGGATGCGGGAATGTCGATCGGGAGGTAGAACTGATGGAGGTTGGTGGGATGGAGATGGACAAGTCTGGTTGGCTGACTGGAGGGTCAGGCAGGAGGAGAAAAGATTGGTTCTGGTCAGATGCAGGAAACCGAGGAGCTTAGGTGCGTAT
This sequence comes from Xylaria intraflava, assembly GCA_022385655.1. NCBI lineage: Eukaryota > Fungi > Ascomycota > Sordariomycetes > Xylariales > Xylariaceae > Xylaria > Xylaria intraflava. Next base: position 19,959 of record MU279748.1, read on the forward strand.
CACGTTGGCTCACGGCTCACAAGCCAAAGTCAGGACCCTGCAAGGATGGAGGGACGCGGATGACGGTGCAAGCAGCGAGAACCAGCAGAGCAGGGCCAGGGAGGACGGGAGGCAGAGAGACGGGAGAGGGAGGGAGAGAGAGAGGAGAGAGAGAGAGGTAGGCGTAGGTATTGTTGTGACTCTGGTTATTATCGAGCCCCCTCCTCGCGGTCAAGTGAACAGGGAAGAGCGAAGAAAGAGAAGAAAAGAAAAGAAATTTCGTCCTAACAAATAACGAGGAACGAAAAGGGCACTGTCCTGAGCGAGCGCAGAGGAGAGAATTTTTGCTCACCGTCCTGTTTGGACGGGTTGGATTAAAGTTGTGTGGGGAAATATCCTTATAACTAAGTATATGACAGCGATCAAAGCCAGGTGCTGCAGCGTACTTATAGCGGGCGCGGCTGCTGCCACAGCGACAAAATGCAGAGCAGAACGCAGACAAATCAAAGCAGATAAATGATAAAGTGACAACTCTCTAGGCGGGCCTAATAAGGTAGCTGTGCTGTGCGGTAGGTCGACTGGAACAGGGCTATAGCGCACCCATGCCGTGCTGTAGGGGCCGTTGTAGCCTCCTGTAGTCTGTATTGTCAACTGAACTAGGGACTAGGCACTAGGCACCTAACCGTTCTCAAATTTGATCTCTCGCCCCCTTTAAGGTACGCTGTACCTACTTAGCAGGTAGGTAGCATGTACGCTAGTGTACATAATGTAATTAGCGTGGTGAGTTTAGCTACTGAGGACGCTGAATAGGGGATCCCGTCAGGCAGGTATTCCGTACCGTAGCGTATTATTACCTCCACGCAGCAGACGGAAGCTAGGAAGGACATGGGCGCAAATGTCGTCCAATGGGGCGACTACAGCAGATAGGGTCTCTGATGGGCAGATTCGTGACCCCGTTTCAGCAGAGGCAACCTCCAGGGCTGTGCCATTGTTTTCGAGTCCGGTCCACTGCAGTGCTACACTACAGAGATACTTCACTTGCGCAGACGGAGTGGCAAGGCTACAGGAGACCCTGATTTGCTGTTGATGGCAGTTCTGCTGCTGCTGCTGCTGTTGCTGTTGGGCACGTCCGGGGGCATATGGGCAATTACACTACGACAGCACTACGCAGTAGCGCCATAGTTAAACACCGTCGGAGATGATAGTTGGTGCAGCCTAATCTCGCATTTGGCTTAGCTGGACCCGACCTGCTTTTAGCGTCCTGGCCGGATGGAAATCCGACGTAGAATTACCATGACGGGTTAGCCGTAGAAAAAGTCTAGATGTACATACTCAGCAGCGCAGGTACCTCGCGTACCGTTCAACGGAGAATTGTAGGTAACATGGCATTCTGATCTGTCGGGTTGATGGAAAACACAGATTATGACAGACGCGATCAGATACATACAGTACCACGCGATAAGATGTCGTTTTCAGCCCCATGCAAGAAACCCCCTTTTTTTCTCCAGACTGTATCTAATCCTGCCTCTCGAACCTACTTGGACGGTTTACGTTAAGGTTACATCTGTATTCCGTATGTTCTATGTGCAATAGGTCTCGCGTTGCATAGCAGTTCCTATCAATATCAGACAAAACTCCAAGCAGGCTTGCCTACCAGTTACCGGTACATACCATGGCGTTTCGCACGTAGAGTGTGTACAGCCGGAGGTGTGAGAACCGTACAGTTCAAAGAGTGCCCCTTGTACACTGTGCCATACGCTGGGATGCCCTGAGACCCAAGCACATCTATACCGTATCAAGAGCACTGTACGAGTAACGAATGCTCTAGGCCAAAACTGGTTGTCGGCAGACCGGTAACTTGGTACCTGTTGACCTAGAGCCTTAAGACAGTGTCTTTATAACGGTACACACTGTATTTGCTGCTAAGAGTCGAGACTCAGCATCGATACCAGGCAATTACCAGCTGGTGCAAGTACCCTAGAACATGAGGTCATCGGCATTCCCCATCAACAACAGCTTTCACCTCGGCCTCTCACTCTTCTCTTCTATCTGCCCCAGACAGGCGGATCGCATCGCATCCCTAAGGTCTTGTCACGACTACCACCATCCCAGTAGCAGTTCACCTACGGACTAGATTTCAGTCGAGCGGAGGCGATCCAAGTATTTATCTTGATCGAATCAAGGAGAAACCATTCGAACCACGGTTTCTCGCCCGGCCTTGCCCCTATCCAGATGCATACCTACATGCTAGCCCGGTCTCGTGCCCTGCGGCCCCCTGGATTTCCGTCCTGGTTGGTGCTGATGCGCAGCGACGAGACAGATGCGAGATATTGAGCTGACCAGTCGGATGGCTCTCTCGCGACCAAGATCAGAAGCACCAATGTCGAGGTCCCAGGACGATCAGATCCAGCTTTCGCCAGGGACCTCTTTCGTACATTCATGTACGGAGGCGTGTTAGTAGGGTGACATTGTATAAGCACGCTACCACATTGCCATGCGACCTGATGCCCTGGCCAAGAGAATCCCGACCCGGCAGTGTGGTCCTCCCTATCTACAAGTTTACATACGTGCCTCGGAGAATCCTCTTTGATGGCAAGAGGATTCACCTATTGGTGAGTATCTGAACGCTGCTGCACAGCATAGCTGCCTAGGTACCTACGAAGTACAGCCTGTACTCTATCCACCGAATACGGCGCCTAGGTGAGTTGCACGCGAGACACAATGCAGCATGCCCGCTCACAAGCTTGTGTATAGGTACCTGGGTACGGACGTATCTAGTTATAAGTTGAGCCCATCAGCCTCTAACTACCAACTACCAACTATCAACTATTACCTGTTGGCTAGCAAGCCGGAATCCCCCTTTATTTTGTCTGCCTTAGCAGCGAGACCGAGCGGTGCCTATAATGCTCCCCGGCCATACGTAATTACAACTCTCCCACGGTAGATACCTGGTAAACGGAATAGCACCTTGGAATTCCGATGTAGGTAGATAATTAGCTACAGTACACGACACGTTCACCTACACTATGTATGTGCCAAGTATCAAAACGGGGATGATTTGCACTAGGTACGCTACCTGCTATGTTAGATACCTACCGGTTGTTATGTTAGCAGTTAGCTATGGCGGATCGTCATCGAAGTTGTCTTGTCTTCCAAAGGTTATAATAGCTGTCGAACTCGCCATCACACCAAGGACGAATGTTCAGATGTCTAAGTATACACTTACCACCTCTCATACCTCTAGCTGTTGAGATTATAAACTAAAAGCTCTACATAGTGTTCTGTAGTAGGTGGATATGCCAAATGCCTCACGCCTCTTGGTTTTCCTCATGAGCAGATATCCGGCAACAGCCCGGATCATGCAGGCCACCTATTGGTACGCAAGGGCGCGTTTACAGCTGTTCCCCTTCTTGCTTTCTCAATAGATGACCAGATAGGCACCGGAAAGCGCGCATGTCCAACAGCCAGTCATCTTCCCAGAGTCCCAAGATGCTCACCCAAAAAAATGAAATACAAAACAGACGCCAAGCGCCAATGATACTCGCCTCATCGACCTACACTACATCCCGGCCAAGCGTCGCCAACGCCGTCAGCCGTCAACGCCGACAACCCCGTCCGTATGATGCCTCGGCAGTAGAGGACCGAGAGGCGAATTCCGCTTATTGAAACGCCTAACCCAGCATAGTGCCATGCAGACGGGTCTCGGGTCACAGCAGCATTGCGTGCGCCTCCATCTGTGATCTTGGGCCGCGTGCCACCGCCTCGCATCCAGTGTACAAACCAACCACGACTCCCAATCGGTACGATCCCATCTGTCTCAGCCCTTTCCGGTTTATACGCGCACCTACGGCACTGCTCGGCTACGCCCGGAGGCTCGTCCACATCAAGGACAACCTATCTAGGTAGACGACCCCGTATTATTCCAGAGAGCACCTCACAGGCAGGAAACCCACGACTGCCATCAGACCGTCCACAATGAATAACAACCCACAACTTATTCGACACACCAGGGCGTCAATCCGCCCGACCCGGTCAACTCTGCCGTCAGACAGACAAACGAAGCATGTACATACTGAGATATCCATGCATGTATGTCTCAGCCAGACGCAGGTCTCAAGCCTCGAATGAGATGTCGCATCCGCCTATGAAATCTACAGTACGTGCGTGATCTGCGGAGCCCGCGCCCGGCCAACCGGGTTTTTACCAGCAGCATGCAGGCCGACGAAAGCAGATGCCATGCAATTTCCAGTCCACGCTGCTTAGATGAGTGTGCGTGTGTGGACGGCCGCTCCGCGTTTTGACATCGGTTACACGCAGCCGCCTCCTCACGCCTGTCCTCACGCCTGTCTCAGTCTCGACATCGTGCGTAAGGGTGAGGTAAGGTAGGCACAGGCATCGACTCGGGGATGAAGCACTGCGTCGAGGGGTACACGGTCAAAGGAGTCGCGACAGCAATTTCACGTAGCGAATAGCTATGTAGAATATATCATCTATAATTAGAGGGACCACTGGATGACAAGGTATACGCCGTATCGATCCTTGCCTCTAAGTTAGGTAGATACCCGGTATCCAGATGTTGCAGAAGGAGAAAACCACCACCCACGGCGCCCGGGAGCTGAACCATGTATCGCTAGCCCCGTGATAGATCTCGGCTCGTCGCTCCGCAGCGCTGTTGAGAGATTCATGGAGGAACCCCACCTATGGATATAGTGAGAAATCCGGGGCAAGCCATGCCTGTCCGACCTAGGTATCCCCCCATTTGGCCTTTTCGCCCGGTCACGCTCTCAGGGGTAACCAGGCAATTTATATAATACCTATGACGTGTGTAACAAATAAGGAGCATGAACTCGGTTTATCGGTCATCACCGTGGCGCCACTCAAATACTCGAAATATCTTTCCAAGACTTTGATTCACGTTGTCTAGCTTGCCCAGTATCAAGATAATGGTAAGTGTTCAGGAGCAACAAGCGAAGTCATGATGCCAATCGTAAGTCCCGCCATATCGGGGACATACTTCAACGCAAGCCAACAAGAAGTCTTCAGACATCTACACGCGAAAGACCTCAGATCGGCCAAACCAACTAGATAGATAGCTCTCAAGCCACCGTTCCCCCGATATCGCACGCTCCGTTGAAAATAGTGGCAGCAACCGTAGTCCTGACACCCACAAACTCGCACCCGGGGAAATCAGCAGGCGTCTGCTGGTAAGTATAGTAGAACAACTGATACCAGGGACCGGGGCCGAGGTCATGGTCAGCCGTGCACAGGATAAAGCCGTTCACGACACCGGCAGGCTCCTTATAGTAGAGGTCGTAGGTCGCATCCGGCGCGCCGCCGGACAGATACCAGGATTGGTCGACCGCGCCGGGCCATGTCGTGGCGTTCGCGAAGCCAACGGTATACCGATGGGTCCCGTTGACTTCGTCGCGCTGGTTCAGATAGCCGGTTGGGCCGAGGTCGTACAGCTGGTTCGTAGAGTCGCGGCCCAGGCTCTTGAAGGCGGTGTCCTGGAAGTTAGACAGGAGGACGGGCGACGAGGCGTCGAGGCCGGCGAAGGACCCGGTGGGCAGATCCGGGTTCGGGCGGAGCTGGATGGCTCGGTTGTTGGTGGCTGGGTTTGTGGAGGCGATGGTGAAGATCAGGCCGTTGTCGCTGTGGGTGTTGTTGAGCTGGATGGGATAGTTGTAGGGGCAGGTGCTGCTGCTATTCGCTGAGAGGGCGCCTGCGGCCAGGGCCAGCGATGCTATTATGAAAGATTGCATTCTCTCGTAGTGAAGATTAGGGCGATGTATTTGACTGCTAGATAACATCCACTTGTCATGTAGCACTTATACACCCGATCTTGAGCCACGGATTGTCCATGTCCAACAAGTGAACAACTACGGACGGGCATGCATTCTGAGTTATATATAGGCCCGCTCGTAAGGCTATGTGGGTAGGAGCGGCGGCACGTATCGGCAGCACGTATCGGCGGCGCGTATCGGCGGCACGTATCTGCGTCACGATCCGGGAGCGCGAGTGCCCCGGCAGAAGGAGCGCAGAAAGCTCGTGTTGACCCTTCTCTGAACCCCAATGCGGGAACAATGGGTGCCGATCGACAACGGGAGGGCACCTTCATGCTGGGTCAGCTATGCAGCAAACCAGTAAGTCCTTGGGACGGCCGTTGCATCATGTATGTACGTAGTATTCCGTACTGCTTATCAGATCAATCTGGTGTGGTGCCAGACATAAGCAGCTTCTCACATCTCCTTGCACATCTGGTGTATATCCACCGGTCTGCCAGGGATGCGGTTATGTGATGCCCAAGCCGATCTGCCAGTTCGTTTCACGATGAATATGCGTGTATGTAGTCTGTATGGATGTACAACCGTAGATGGGTACCTCCGATGGATGTTTACTGTTGAAGCTGAATGAAGATGAACCAGGCGTATGACGTATCTTCGTCGGCCGGCAGGGATTAAAAATGGATCCACGCTAGAATCCGTTAGCGTGCATTAGCCGTTTTAGGCGGCTACACAGTGCGTGCAAGTCACCCAGGACTGTATTTCTCAGCCCTTCACTCTCTAAACATGCCTTACCTCATTGCCTACGCTGCACTAAACAGAGGACTGTTTAGGTCACTGCTATGTTCTGCTCATTGAGAATCGGGTAGGTATTAGTTATCTCTCAGTGGCTTATACAATTTCTTTGAATCGCCTCAAGCCTCATTATATCGTCCGCGAAGAGCGCTGAAATCTGGCCGCAATTGCATCTGTAATGTAAGGAATTAGTCAGGTAATTAATCAGCGGTAATAATGTCCTGTGGCGGTGTATCTACAGTAAGCCCAGTAAAGCAACGGGGAAATAGCCTCGTCAGCCACGATTTCACCGCACAACTTGGCACGGCCCGTCCTCCGAACTTTAGTCACTGGTCCCTTATTAATCATGGACGGACGACAACAACACACCACACTCGCCCTATTATCAGTCCGTCTACAGACTACTTGGCATCCATGCCGTCTCTGCTTGCTGCCCCTCTTTGCTGGCTATGAAAGCCCTGCCTATCTTTTCGTAAAGCTATCCGTACAGCAAGCAGCCGGAGCAGCCAAGACAGATCCTCCACGGCCCGGTGATAGAGATAGGTACGCCATAGTGAAGGGCCCAACATGATGCTTGGTGCCTCGTCTGGCTGCTCGAGTCCCTCGGGAAGTTGACACCGCCGGGGCATCTGGGCCTGCATCAAGGGTGCCCGTGATGTAAGTGAGCCATCTCGACGTCTTTCCAATAGTTCTCAGAGGTTTCTGGTCATCGTGGCCTGGGTTGGGCGCTGTCTTCAACAGCATCGTCAAACCATATGTCTCCCCTCAGAGATCCCATGATTTCCCCCAAACCCGATGTTTACCCGGCAGTAGACCGGAAACAGCCTAGCGCCACAGGCAGAGCAAGCCGGCGGCTGCTGCGGGGTTTGTCGCTGCTGAGCTGACAGACCCAGGCACTGCTACAGGCAGCTCTAGATAGCTACAAGATGCCTGTAGGCTGCACCTCCGCCTGCCACAGGTCCCCATCGGACAGTGAAGGCCTGCCATTTCCCGCTATCTAGGCGGTTCCTACGGGCTCCAGGCCCTCCTACGGGGTAGGTAGGCACCCTACTTGGAGCCTGCCCGGTCTGGTTTGGGGGAAGAGCAAACTCGACCAGGTGCTCCCCGATCCAAATGCCAACCACAACAAAACAATTTTCGCTGCATCCCGACGCGCAACATTCTTGACTCCATCCACATTTTACGACTGCGAGCCCATAATACGCCCCAAACATCGGCATCCCACACCCCCTTTTCGGGTTTGATTACAGCTTACGGCCTATTTACTGCCGCGAAAGCCACTATCCCCATATCTTACTCCGTATCTCTCCGGCAATCAATCCGCCGTCGCCTGTCGCGCCCTCACCTCGTACTCCGGTGTCATCACTCATAACTCAACAATGGCCGGTGGCAAAGGCAAATCCTCTGGTGGCAAGAGCTCCGGCGGCAAGACAGCTGTCGATGGCCCCAAGAAGCAGCAGAGCCATTCTGCTCGCGCTGGCCTTCAGGTAAGATGCTGTCAATTTCACCCACCTTCGGCACCGTTCTCTTTTTCGCCTCCTCGCCTCCTCGCCTCCCGCCCATCGCCCATCGATATCCCGCGTGTCCGTTGATACCCCTCGCCCCGAATCACGTACGACAGTGCCGCGCAGCCCAGCAGTTTCGATCAACCACCAAACATCATATGAGCTATCTTGCCTCTCAATGTCCAGCTATTGCCTGATTTTGGTTTGCACACCGCTCTCCGCCCGCGGCATACTGGGTTGCGTCTCGATGATGCTGGACTGGGTTACTGACATGCGAGGGACCTTCAACCCAGCATTTAATGCACATCATATTGCGTTGTCCCGATGGTCACGTATCATCAGCAGCGCATGACATAACCTTTGCTTCTGACTATCATTCTCACTCGTTTGGTATGCTAACGCGTTATCTCCGCAGTTCCCTTGTGGTCGTGTCAAGCGTTTCCTGAAGCAGAATACCCAGAACAAGATGCGCGTGGGCGCCAAAGCTGCCGTCTATGTTACTGCTGTGCTCGAGTATTTGACTGCCGAAGTCCTGGAGCTGGCGGGAGTGAGTACCCCCCCCCCTTTTTTTCTTTTCACCTGCCATGTGCAGCCTGTGTCATCCTTGAACACAAGGGCGCATGAAGCTGATATTGCATCTAGAACGCTGCCAAGGATCTCAAAGTGAAGCGCATTACGCCTCGACATCTACAGCTCGCCATTCGCGGCGATGAAGAGCTTGACACCCTCATCCGCGCTACCATTGCCTTTGGTGGTGTGCTACCCCATATCAACCGAGCCTTGCTCCTAAAGGTCGAGCAGAAGAAGAAGAGCAAGGCCATCGAGTCGTGAGGTGCTGGTTTATCGACGTCGCCGTTCTCTCTTAATTGATGTATTCCCTTTTCGTATCGTATGGGTATTGGCTTGAGACACCCGTCACCCCCTCCCCCTTCCCTCTCCGATGGCGGGTGCGATGGATGCGAAGTAGCCATCTAGGACGAAGTTGCTTATGGTGGTGGAGTTTATGACGTGCGTGGGCTGTCATTCGATTGCGTTTTTTTTACTTTCCCGCGAAACATATTTGCGCCCAAAACCTGGCTAAAAGGCTCTCGTGGCCGGAGCGTTTCAAAACAAGCGTCAGGACTGCTGGGATCTACACATTGCAATTAAAGCCGGACAAGGCTCAGGCTCCCCTTTTCCCACTCAGTCTGCAAGCACTATGTATAACATAGCACGTTCACTTCCGATTTGAAGCCGACTTTGTTTTGAACCGGTCGCGTCAATGGTAATGCTCGAATCGATTCGTCAGGAATTGCGTTTCAATCTGTTTTCAGGTCACGGTCACCAGGGTCCTGTAGGGCACGCATGCAGCACCAAATCATAGGGTTAATAAAAAGTTGACGTGCAATTCAATGCGTATAATCCGGGGCTATTCTGACGCTGTCCAGTACATAGGCATTGATCACGGGTAGAGGTATATGTGCTGTGATTCTATAAGCTAGTCCGAGAGTGATATAACTACCGGGTCCCGACTCTCGAGGTTGCGGTTTGCAAAACGTACCTAAATCTATGTCCTCGGGTAGAGGTCCGGCTATTTTTATCGTGGATGTAGCACGCTGATCTAGGGTGACGTATCGTCACCTCTTTGTTTTTTACGTCGCTTGCCCGGTCAAATTTCTTTCTCATTGTTCGGGGGCCTGAGGTGATCAGCGAGATAATGAACGAGCCTTAAACCACGCGTACGATGGGCCTTTATCCGGCGCACAACTAGTCGTCGTGTCCAGAGTCTGCTTGTCATCCCTTCGGCTCCAGCGGACGGAAGGGAAGATGTCCTTTCTCCCTGCCCTCAAGGAGGCGAGGGACAAAGCCGGACAGCAGAGGCACCTCGTGACCCCTTTGTTGGGACACGATGAAAAAGCCCGCGGGTTGCCAGCTGTGAATAGCCATATTTTGTACTGCGTAAATCCATGTTTCTACTTACCCACGTAAAAGGCGCGTGGCATCTTTTCTCTCATTCCGTATTACCCTTCATGTCCAGGACATAGTCCATCGTTCATTCTGTACACTCCTTTTAAGAATTACCATTCCGCAATAGTTATCGTTTTTCTTGACTCTTATCACACTCCTTGACGCTGGCACGCTGGGTGTGCCGCTTCGCTAAAAAGTCCTGATTCGGGTCAGTTCCACGAGCCAGGCACTGTACTCACCACTATTGAATTCACCGAACCATCTGAGCAATATTGAACATTACCCATTTCCACGTTGAGATGAGAAAGCCCTTTGTTTCCCACTCAAACGTTGTGTTGCAAAACAGCACCACAGTAAAACAAACAGTCACCAGGTCCGAGACATCAGTCACCGGCATGCCTGCCTGTATAAGTCGCTCCCAGCTTTCGCCTTCGTGCTCACGGCGTTCATCCGTGTCCACGCCTGCGGCCAAGCTGGAATCCCCGATGCGACCTCGCCATTCGAGAAACTCAAGCACGTGCTCGACACCGATCTCCCCACCCGCACGCCTCCACCTTCGCAACATCCTGCCGTTAAGCCCAGAGGAACCCGCTTTCATGCCGCCGCCGCCACGCGCACCCAAAGCCTGGGTCTGGCAATGCCACCAGTGCCTGACCGTGTACCCTCTCGGCTGCACGCGCCGCTGCCTGGAATGCGCCCATACGTACTGCATGTCGAACCCGCAGAGCAGGAAGGGCATCCGCAGCAAGAAGCACCAGCGGCGCCGGCAGTCAGGCCTATGCGCCGCCATGTTCGACTACACCGGCTGGGAACAGTGGGGATCCTGGAGGCGGAAGGTGCTCGGGCTAGAGGCTGCGGGACGGTGTGAACCCAGAGCACGCGACCGCGCGTTCGCCAGGAACAAGCATGACTGCTGGATCGACTGCGATTCGCCGTCGCAGTGCTTCCAGCGCCGCTACGAGCTCGCGGTCGAGGCCATGAGGAAGCAGGCGTATTTTCTCGAGTGCGATGACGAGGAAAGCGATCATACCCCCTCCCCTGATGTGCCCACAGCGCTGGCGGTGGACGCCGAGGACGTCAGACAGGCCGACAACGAGGCGGGGTTGAAGAAGACGGCGGCGGGAGAGGCATGGTGGGTTTCTCGGCCCGGCCCCGAGGACGTGGATGAGGAACCGCGGGTTGACGAGAGCTTCTACGACGTTGATGATGAGGATGATGGCAGTGATACGCAGGCTTGCCCTGTCAAGCAGTTGACCGTGCGGAACCTCGCTGCTCAAGATGCAGTGGAGTATTCGGACTCTGATTCGGAATCGGACGCTAGCGACTGGTCCTCTCTCAGCTCCGAGTCGGAGAGTAGCTTGGTTGGAGCAAGGGTGAGTGCGAACTTCTGATCGTGGTATATGGCATGGAGGCCCATGGGAAGTATTTTGTTCAGATACTCATTACTGTAGATGATGAGCTGGTACTCTAGACTGTACAGGTGAGGTTTGTTGATGTCCAGTTTCAATCACTGGTGTTGGTGGTTTGTTTATACATATGCTGTTCATTATGTTCATAAGATCTGTATCGTCTCTTCAAGTTGCTTCATACTCGACGATGGGATTTCGTTCGTTGCTGTTGCTGTTGCCATGGAGATTTGAGGTGTAGTTAGGCAATTCTTGAACGTTCAAAGCTTGGCGAGACCCGAGGTAACTCTACATAGCTGCATAAACTCGTAAACGGATTGATCCCTCCCATCTTATCCAGATTAAGACTTAATACGGTATTGTTCCGTAACGTGCTCGGACATTTTAGGCCCCGCGACGCGCTAGGAATTCACTTTACGCGTCTCCAGATGATTAGCAGACAGAGCTTGTCCATTGAAACTTCATCCATCTTCTCCAAGCCCTCCAGACACGACTGTACTTTCTACTAAATCATACCCGTTCACTCTTCCCTCATCCCTTGCGCAAAAAAAATACAGCACGCAAATCACTGAATCACCGAGCCAACATGTCTGACTTTGAGGATGAAATGGACGTCGATGGACCTCAGTCCAATGATATCATATTTTCCTCAGATAACACAGCCAAAGGCAAGCGGAGCGCCGCCAACCTACCAGTCGAAGCCGAAGATTCCCTACCATGGTGAGAAACTCACATTCCATCGCCTCCATCGCATTGAGCCCAGAATCTAACCCCAGCGCCAGGGTTGAAAAATACCGGCCCGTGACGCTATCCGACGTCTCAGGCCACCAGGACATTCTCGCCACCATCAACAAATTCGTCGATTCGAATCGCTTACCACACCTCCTTCTCTACGGTCCCCCCGGCACCGGGAAGACCTCGACAATCTTAGCCCTGGCCCGCCGCATATACGGACAGGAAAACATGCGACAGATGGTGCTAGAGCTCAACGCCTCCGACGACCGCGGCATCGACGTAGTGCGCGAGCAGATCAAGACGTTCGCCTCGACCAAGCAGATCTTCACCACGGGCGGCGCGCGATCCGGCGGTGTCGCCGCCTTCAAGCTCATCATACTGGACGAGGCGGACGCCATGACCAACACCGCCCAGATGGCCCTGCGCAGGATCATGGAGAAGTACACGGCCAACACGCGGTTCTGCGTCATAGCCAACTACACGCACAAGCTATCCCCCGCGTTATTATCGAGGTGTACGCGGTTCCGCTTCAGCCCGCTGAAACAAGCAGACATTCGCGTCCTGGTAGACAAGGTAATCGCAGAGGAAGAGGTCAAGATCGACTCCGAAGCCACAGAAGCCCTGGTCACGCTGAGCAAGGGCGATATGCGACGGGCGCTGAATGTTCTACAAGCATGCCATGCATCGAGTGAGTCTCCCCGCACAAAACCCATCTCAAGCCATAAAAAAACGGACCGCTAAACCAAGAACCAAGGCACGCCCATGCAACCAAGGGACGCACCCAAGATCCCAGAGAAGGACATCGTGCGCGAGACCATCACGACAGAGACCATCTACAACTGCATTGCAGCCCCGCCCCCCGACGCCATCACAAAGATCGTCAACACGCTGCTAACAACCAGCGACGTAACGACCTGTCTCTCGACAATCAACACCCTCAAGGTCGCGAACGGGCTCGCCCTAGCCGACATCATCACGGCAGTATCAGAGCAGCTAGTCACGGTAGAGGTCAAGCCCGAGGTGATGGTGCGCTGGCTAGATGGCCTAGCGGAGATTGAATACCGAGTCTCGGGCGGCGCGAACGAGGCCATCCAGACGGGCGCCGTCGTCGGCGTCGTGAGAGAAGGCTGCGAGCTCATGGGCTAGGGAGGAATCGAGATACCCGTATAACTCACCCACACGGCCTGTATAATACGATACCTACCTAATAAAGAGGATGCAGACGGGTGATTAGTTACCATACAAGACATTCTATAACTCAGTTTCGGCGGATGAGCGATTACATATGAAGGGGGTTGGGCTAGAACCCGGCATGGTGATGGAAAAGGAGCTGATCGCAGATGCCTACACAATAGCTAGGTGATACTGAGATACAATGTTAATACCTCTCACTCGATATCATATTCCCTAGTGGAAAATTCAAGCCGAGCGGAATGAATCCCTACCTACAATCCGAAAGAGTCAAGGAAAAAAGGGGGGAGGGCAGAAAGTGTCTAGGTTAGACCGTTCAATCACACAGAAAGTCAACACAGACAAATACGAAAAAAAAAGTCCATTGATGTAGATATAGTAAGTGCTTGGTGGTCATAATGTACATCTTCCCCTATGTAGCCTGAGTTCTACGACTTCGTAGATATTAGGTTCAATTGCAACGATCGGCGCCGGCGTTTATCGTGAGAGTCATTCAATCATATTACTAATCAGTTGTGTTGAGAAGGGATGCAACCTTTCGTCTTAATTCCCTCGTAAACGCCTTCAGTTGCCTGGGTATCATAATCTTAACGTGACGCGACAAAGAGGAGAATAAATATACCTCCTGCCCCCAACCCCTTTGAGTGTCCTCCATCGAACCCTGATGCGAACCCCATTAAAGTCGTTATAAGAGCTACCTGCTCATGCACATCTTTGACTTAATGGGGTATTTCTAGGGTGAATTCGAATTTTGACCTGCTAGCATCTCCAAAAACAACAGGGAGGGCACTGGCATTTGTGGGTTGATGTAATGGACCGCCAGATGTGACGGATGAGTTTTGCGACGAAGTCGTCGGGTTAGAGTTGTGGTTTTTAGTTCGTTTCCTCTTAATGTGTGTCGTCTGCGTTCCCAGGTGTTTCGTTGGTAACAGTTTCTGGTCCGCGTCCCATTCACAGGCAAGTACCTTGAAACGAACACGTTCCGGGTTGGATGGACCCTGGGATTTGCGCCGGCAGGTCATAACGTAATTGCTTTGGAGCCATGCCAAAGTTTCGTATACACGAGTGTGTGTTGTGCAGGAGCTTGGGTCAGCTTCGAAGTAAGTTCGGCCGCCTTCACCACTTGCAAACCGCTCGCGGGGCACATCAAAATCTAATATCGCCTTCAGTGTCCGGAACGCGGCGAAAGTTGTAAGGGGAGCGGGCTCGGTACTCACGTTGTGCCTGAGAGGGGCGGCCAGCACGTTGTGGCTTGCGCACAGTCAAGTAATCGATAAAGTAGAAAGTTTCCAGGTTCTTGAATAGAGCAGCAAATTCATATACGTGTCTAGGATACGGATGCCTTCCGTGGTAAGAATGCACTCGTCCACAGTAACCACATACTAGGTCGTCATCCCACTCATGATGGTAACGAACGGCCAGTCGGCGAACCTTGGCGAGCTGGCCCAGATCCAGGTGTTCTGCCCAGGTGCCGGGGAGACGGGTGTGTGCCATGTTGGGATAATCGATACACACGACGTCGGAGGACCGTTGGAGCAAGACCAGCTGTCCGTTGTTCAGGGTTAGATTATCCGACTGTGCAAGTACTTTTTCAACCAGGTGATTCGCTTCGCTACATGAAGCCCGAAGACGGGCGAGGGTTTTGTTCATCGTGATGTAATGCGAAGTATCAGCAGACGAAAAGGAAAACACGGGCTTCAAAGTAGCCGAATAGACGAGGTCCTCGACACCCTGCGTTTCCTCACCACGTCTCTCGAGCAGCGTCGCAGAGGATCCGCCACTATTAGCTCCCGCGGCGGCGCGAGCGCGTATGCCTGGCGCATCGCCCGTCTCAACAAATTTGAGAAAATGAATGCCCGGAGTGAAGATGACCTCTTCCCAGATCAAATGCCGGACATCGTATGGGAACTTCAAGAACATATCGAATCGCTGAAGACTTCGAGGCACGGCGAATCGGAATGGAGCCGCCTGCTCGCTAGAGTTGTGTGCCATCATAGCCGGTTGAGAGCTACGACGGGTGTCCTTGAAATGGTGTCGGTGGCAGTGGTAACGATTGCATTTGTTGAAGTGCTGCCAGAAGCTAATGCCGACTGCCCAGGTAGACAACACGAACAGACCAATCGACCAGCCGACGGGCAGACTGACGAAGGAGGAGTCAGGCTTAGTAAGAGGAGTATTCAGGCTATCGACATCTGGTTGGGGCAGGCGTTGAAGGAGGCTTGAATGTGAGTGGCCCACGAAGCGGCTTCGCATGGGCCGGGTGTGTCGGCACAGCAATGAGACGTGCGGAGGGTGGTTCGCCTGGAGCCGAACCGGTAGGAAAGCGGATGAAAGAAAGTTTAAGCAAAGCAGCCCGCGGCGGGGCGATGACGAATAGCAGTGCAAAGACGACTGTGGTGATTGATCTGCCAAGGTGGTCATTGAAGCGTGCCCGGCAGCAGAGAAGTATCTCGGCGATGGGGGTAACAGATAACAATGGGGGGAGAAGGTGATTAGGTATGAACCATGGCAAACGGATGGCAAGGAGAAGACGAACTTGAAGAGGCCGGGACTACAGCGTGGCACACGTTGGCCTTCCGACCATGTAGGGAGGGATGAGAGTTGCGACTATGAGTAAGTCTCGGTACCTAAAGGGGAATGTTCAAGCTTCTTGCATCAAGCATGCCTGTAGCACAAATCCTCCCACCTCGCTCATGCAGTAACACTGGTGACGGGCCTATACGTACCCAGGATACCCAGCAATAGCATCCTACGGGCAGCCCAGTTGATTGCCTCTGTGCGGGACCAGCGATGTCGGGAGGCTGGCAGCCGACGTTAAGAAGACATGAGACAGCGTAGTCGATCAGACTGGCTATCTATCTAGATGGAGACGGAGTGCAATGCGGGTGGCAGTGGTGGCAGTGCAAGTGATGGCGATGGCGATGGTGGTGATGATGATGAGGATGAGAATGAGGATATGGGAGACGGTGGGTTGAGGCTGGAAGGTAAGGTACCTGGGGTTAGGTAGCTACGAGGAGGTTGGTGGGGGGTTAACGCTATGGGTGCCTTACTGTTAGGGAAGAGAGGGCCTGGTAGGTACAGTACGGGCTATACTTAGAGGCGACTCGTAGCGAGTGCCTCTTTCACCTGCGGCAATGTTCTTTGCGCGGTACACGGAAGGTAGCCGGCGGGTACTGATACCTGCCGGATGTGAAAAAGGACCTTGTTCGGAGTCGCAGGCGACTCGGCTTGGAGAAGTGGGCTTAGATAGCAGATAGAGACGATGGTGGGGGTTTGGAATGGAGCTCCCTGTTGGAGCCTATGCACCCACTATAACTGCCTAGCCTCGGCACCTAACCTGCCCGCTACATTACGTAGCTCTACCGCGATAGAGACTGCCCGCAATCTACCTAAGTAATACATCGGGCTTCAAGCATGACGTGTATTGTCACCTCTCTTGCAGTCCATGGGTCCATGCCTATTAGGTCAATGTTTTTATACAGACCAATGCTATTATTTCTCATCAACCGCCCCCAATTCCGTGTAGATATTCAATTCTCGCATAGTATCTGCCTACCTATTCAGCTACACGATTATCTACCTGGACACACTACCTAAAATAGGTAGTACCTGGATAGACGGTATCTACACGTGTGAGTGGGGAGGCTTAATCCGGGGGGGTTTAATGTGCCGGTACTAAAAAGAAACTACCTCCTAACCCTTGCAATCACGTAGAAACTTGAATTCCCGATTTCACCGTGACTTGGTATGAATGCTGAATTCAACAGGTTTTGACTGATCGGTTACTGCTAACTGGGCACGTATACCTGTAATTATTCTGTACTGAACATGTGGATGACTTCGGTACTAACAATCCGGGATATATCGATTGTACGTTCGGATCGGGCCACTTAGCTGATTACTAAGCAGTCCGTGGACGTTGCGGGCCGTCACAAAAACGACGCCCCGATCCGACGGGCGCGCAACCAGTCTCTAGATAAAATGAATATCGCTCTCGAGTCTCAACGGCACCTGTCTATGGCTCGTACTGCCGCGCCTCGCAGCCCAGCCAACGTCCCGACATTTCTGTGCAACTCTCTAAAACTCGATCTCCACCGGCTCGCTCTCAAATTTGCCTTTCAATGCCGCCGCGTCCGCTCCTGCTTGCTTCAATGCCTCCGCCGGCATGTCCTCTTTCTTCGATGTCCACGCGCCCTTCCAGTCACCCTTGCAAACCACCTCAATCTTGCCTTGGAACTTCTCCAGCGGTATCAGGGGCTTGTTGAGTGGAACATCCCGCTCTTCTGTCTGGCCCGGCGAGATCGTGACATACGCATCATCATCTGGAGGCATCCTGCGCCGCACCATGATTCTCGGAATCTTGATTGGCGCGTCTTCCCCCTTGGGGATAAACGACAGGAGGCCGAGCTGCAACGCCAAGGGATCGAGCGGCGATTCCCATGCCAAAACCGTTATGGGGCTCGAATATGTGTTGGTGACGCCAATCGTCAGTTGGGGAGGCGATGTGCTCGCCTGGCGCACTGACACTTTGAGCGCTGATAAGACCGAGTCTGACATGTTGTCGGCACCGACTTGCTTTGTCGCAACGAAGAATGAGTTTACGTGAATTGATGGCCAGATGTTCCAGAATGTGATGAGAACGCTGACGCCGACAACGACAACAGGCGCAACAAGAAGCCAACCTCGCAAGCGTGAAGACGGCTGGGGAAGCATAGACACTGCCACCCAGGCAGCGTCGCTCGCTCTCAGTTTCCGCGGGATGAGCGATGAGTGGTTGCAATCTCAGTATGGGAGACAAGATCGATCTCTAGAGTTGGAGCTTCTGAACGGTCACCGGGGACGTAACTGATGTGAAGAGACTGCGACTTTTATTTCGATTTTGGATGGCTTAGCAAGCGTGGCGGTGATGGAACCTGAATGGCCTGTCACTGATAAGTAATCCCGCATCATGAGCTATGACGTTGACTTAGGCAGCCACCAGAAAAGGCTTGGCGATGCCACCCCGTATCTTTCTCATAACCAACTTCTCGATTCGGCCTCTGGAGCCCGCCCCGTGCAACAACTAAACCGGTTTCATTTGTGTTACGCGCCTGCGGCGCCGTTACATTTATTTCCGTCGGCCTTCATGCGCGCCAAGAATGCAGTCCTCTAATAACCCAAGTTCTCGACCGTCACCATCGCCCCATGGAACATCACTCCACGGTATATATCAAAGAGAGCTCTTCAAGACGAGCTTAGGTGGCCACTAGATACTTGGAGCCGATGAGCTTGCTCGTTGAGGCCACGGAAATGGTCGGCCGTCGATGAGGACAGGATCGTGACCGTGAATCGTAAACGGATGCCCATTCCTCCCAATTTCGTAAGAACCTCCCTTCTGTTTCTTTTGTATATGCGGCTGAAATCTCGTCTACGTCGCAGTAATTCGGTGTCGGATCCGGGGGCTTGCATCAACTATCGTATTTCGACGCCTAGATTGAGCAGATCTCTACGGCACATCGTCCGTAACACTGACTGCGCCCCTATCTACTCAACAAGACTCCTAAATGGTTGGCTAGCCGAGGGAGTGCTTACCCAGTGACCGCAATGGCCGACCAGCTAATAGAACAGGTAGCTTGCCAAATAATTTTTTATTCGTCTTGTCTAATGTATATGGAAGACCCAACGAACGCCTCGTTATTTGAAAGTGGAATCTCCTTATAGTTTGGACTCTTAAAAAGCTCTCGAGTTCTCGGGGAGTCGGGATCACAACCGAACGGACTACCATTGGAATTCTATTAGCCAGAGACGTCACGATGTCGCCTGTGAACGACCTTTTCAACCCCGGGGATCAGCCCGATACTTACTTCTTTATGGTTGAGGTTTCTTCGCAGTATCTCTGCCACACATCATTCTCGTCGTCATTGCTAATTCGGTCCCCGACATAGATAGCCGGGCGAGCAATATCAGCGATAATCTGCTTCACGGGGGCATTTGGACTGATACTGTAAACAACGGTTTCGCCGTCTATCTCGATAAAACCCAAAGCTCCGTGGCCACCTAAAACCTCTACACCTTCGTATCGGAGCACTGTTTGTGTAGCCGGGGTATAGTTGAGATTCTGAGCAAGGATACGGACCAGTTGGCCGGTTTTGGCCTGGATCGCATCTCTCATGGCCAAAGCCGCAATATGCAAATCAATGCAGCGATTGCCAAGCTCCAAATTCCCAAGCTCAACGCAAACTATCTTGGTGATGTTTGTGGGAATCTTCTCGGCGGAGATAATACCACTGAGTTGGTTGTCTACTGTCGCCGGTCCTCTTTGTGTCCGCCGTTTATTGAACTTGGCCTGCAGTTCAACATGCGTCAAACGCGAAAGTGATTCTGGGTGACTGATATCGCAGTCTTGCACAAAGATGCATCGCAGACATCCGAGGTTTTCGTATCTCCAGTACAGGTGTTTCTGGTAGGCGAGGAACCAGATTCGAGGCGCTCTGTCGATGCGTAAGCAGGGTTTGACAACAAGTTTCTATACAGGCAGTGGATTTACAGGCAATTTTCCGCGGTGGCTTCATTAGAAACGTCGTCATAGCCATCGAACCCATGGAACCTGAACGGTTCTGTTCGGTCGGTATTGGAAAGGTAATTCTCTAGTTCTGCCAACTGCGCCTTGGTGAAAAGTCTGCCGCCGTTCCGGTAGCACGTCAAGACAAATTGACAAGGCTCCATCTTCCGGAGTATTGCGTTGCCGTCGACCCGTTCCTCACCAGGAACTAAACGAGGCCCATACATGTCGCAACGAGCGTAGAGAAGTAGAGATCTTGAAAAGGGGTATGGATGTCGTCTTTGCTTAAACACGTCAGGTGTTGCTTCTTGTCGTATGGAGGTCCGTTAAGTTGCTCGCAGTCGTGGACGGCTGAATACACTTTATATAAAAAAGAACTAACTCCACCTCGAGGGCATGACCGCAAGAAAAACGTGCTGTGTTAATGGTTCATTCCCTTTCGGCGATCGATGTCATGGGGCCAGCTCACGCCAGCTCGTGGCGTTGGTGAAACTAACATGAAGATGCACAGAACCCCTGAACACTGTGGAAGAGGGTCATCGGCATGTCAATATAACACATAGGGTGCCAGAAGAGAATGCTGGTTGCACACAAGCGTGCGAGACCGTATGAACATTGGAACAAGGGAATGGACAGGTATATAATAGTCGATCCTAGGGAGCGTGGAGTCTCAAGGTATACATATAGCCAGATACTCTACTCCTATCGCGCACCCGTTGTAAGGGCTATAGCTAGAAAAGCATGAGAATCGGGAGTAACTGAATTAACGAATAGTAGCAAAGTGAAGACAAGAGAGGATACTGATGTTCGGAAAGGGAAAGGGTTAGTAATAGGTAATATATGTGAATCTCATGATCGCTCATCCATCCGCTCAGACCTAACCATACATCGTAGGCCCCGTACATTTAAATAACAATGCGCTATCCCTTGATGCTACGTTAGCTCTCCCAAGACTATCCTCAATTTCGTACTTACATTTTGGGTATTTTGAAACGAGCTGGGCCTCTGTATGTCTCATCTTAAACTGTACCTAGCCACTGCTACTCTACTTCAATCTTCAGTGTATCGATGGAAAGGCTCCAGGCGACCACCAACTGGTAAGGATTCATTATTTAATACCGACGAAAGCAGTTGGCGATCAGAATCTCGATTGATCGAAGCGATCATCCCGTACAACCATATAATGCCTACCGACCTATAATCCGTGCCAATCAATTCGAACTTCACCAATGACTAATGTGTGATCCATCGATAATCCTGATCCTAACGGATCGCCAACAATCCTTCAACCAATCCTATTTTATATCTGCCCATACGTGAGTAGGATTTAGAATAGGTACCTCGAAACAAAGACTCGTCACAAATGCTCGTCCGAATGATCTACGTGATCATATCGCATCATATAGCCTGTAATGTAGAGCACCATACGTACCTATATAAATATAACAATATCGCCGTCCGTATGAAATTAAGTTTCATCGCCCCCGTGGCATCATAGATATTTCCCGTCCACATGCCCAGCCGACAATGTTACCCCAACAGTCGCTGGCCCCCAAAACGCCCGATACGCCGACGAAGAGAGCGATGGTATACTCGAACGAATGAATATACTCCAACCCCAGTCTCACGAAGCACGTAGCTCAAGGCGACAAATTCCCCAAGGCGGGTTCAAAAGAATACGATCAAGTAAGGAATGCGGTTATGCCAAAAAACAAAAACAAAAACATCTTCACGTATGCGAAGACGAGGGTTCCGAGCCACCGGCCTACGGGCCCCGATTAGAATCCATCGCCGATTTCCCGACATTATCGTGCGCGGGCCCGAAATGCCCGTGCAGTTCATACATCTCGTCCACGGTGCCCAGCGCTCCCGTATCACTGCGGCCACGGGTATGGCCCGACAGGTCGCTGTTCTTGCGCACGTGCGTCTTCGCGGGCCGCTGGGCGCTATTGCCCTGTCGCGAGGATCCGGCCTCGTTATTGTTGAGCCCACCGAGCTCGGATATCCCGTGCTGCCCGTCTAGCTCGCTTGTGCCACTTGTCCGGCGGCTATGGCCGGGCGAGCCACGCGAGTCCACGCTTACCCTTTGCGGTGCGTGGCTGTCATGGTACGAGTAGGAGCCCGCGCTAGACTGGCGGCCGTCTGAGGTGTCGGATCGTGCGTAGCTGAAGGGGGTACCCCAGACCGGAGGGGAGGAGCTGGCGTTGGAAAAGTCCGGTGTGTGAGATGGCCAGATATTGTTGCCCGTACTGGCAGACGGTATACGTGACGACGGCCGCATGATCGGGAATACACCCAGGGGGTTGATGTCGGTGGTTGAATCTATCTCGGAGATGGATTGCTGCCCGGAGGCCGACCTGTGAGATTGGCCGTGGCTGTTCGGGGACTCCCGTTTGTAATCGCGTTTATATTCAGCGGCTTCGGCGGCTTTTGCGGCACGGTCGGCTTTTCGTAACCGTAGGAATATAAACAGCGCTATGGCTAGGACGATGAGTAGAATGACGACGACGCCGGCGACTATTCCTCCGACGGCACCGCCAGAGAGCCCGCCGCCACCGCCGCCGCTGTCGCCCGTCTGGATTGCGGCTATCTTTGCGACGGTGCTTGGGATGAGTTGTGGCACGCCAGCCCCTAATGCTGAGGTGGATATACTGGGCAGGTCCGTAAAAATGGTCGTGCTCGTAACGACCGTAACAGTTGTGTGGCCGTCTGAATCCGTTGTCGTCTTTGTTTCGGACACGGGAAGTGTCATGGGGGTGTTTTCGTAACAAACACTCGGACCGCAGATTCTACCATCCGCGCAACAGGCGCCGCCGAGAGAAGCCGGGCAGTTGAAAAAGCTTGCCGGACATGTTATCGAGATCGAACTGCCTGGCGGTGCGTCGCAATTACCGCCCTTGCCGCAGATCAAGCCGACTGGGCAGCATGTACCTGTAATTGCCATGTTAGTGATCTCAATCATGTCGGCGCATCTCGTTCTCTCCGCGTTCGTGATGTTTCCTATACTTACCAGGACCAGCAGTTAGCGGACAGCTATAGAAATTAAATTGACCATTACATGAAGTCGGACCGGCCGTGGTGGCATAGCACGACGATGTGCCGCAGTCGAAATTATCCGGGCAACATCCCCCGCCGACAGAGGCCGGACATAACGACCAACTCGTCTGTGCGCAAACGGCTTTTCTCTTCGCGAGCGGGAGAAAGTTCGGGCTCTTGTCGATCCACAGAAGTTCGTATTCGCCGCCGCCGTCTGGCATCGCTTCCATCGCCTCCGTCAGCATTGCCATTACCAGCAACCCCGCATGGCCTAATAGGCGATGTTGAAGACCCTTCATCTTGTGGTATTTGTTTCCTTGACGGAAGCCAAGCCCGGCATGGGGGCGAGTTATGTCGTGAGGGTTTGGATGCGATATCGTAGGTAATACCTAATAACTGACCACTGTCGGGAGGGTGTGAAGCCGGCTTAATCGCTGGATCGTGTTTAGAAATCGCAATTCGGCAGCTGGTTCTGAGGGTGTCTTGCGCCGATGAAGTCAAGAATATCACGACGCTCGGGTTCGTATGTAGCGATGATAGGCGTTAGAATGTTGTCGCATCGGTGTAAGCCCGTCTACAAACGCTGCGAGGGGAATATCGACGCTCATGGTACGGCTGAGGAGGAGAGTTCTCTCCATTCTGACATAAAGCAGACAACAAGGCTCTGCTCTAGATACCTGTCCGGCCTAAGCACTAAGGGTGTAGCGAATACCACGATGAAGGCGGGGGTGCCACCATATGGTGCCCTCTAGAGGGGAAATGCATCCTTTGTGGAGGTATAGCATAGGCCTGCTGGCCGATGTCCATCTCCAGCTGTGGAGCGGACGTAGGTGCCTACGCCGTGTACGTGCTGGTGACATTGAATTCCGACCACTGACACAACGGCCGGGCGTCTCTCGTCAGCACCTCAGCACTTGGCGATTGGCTCACCAGTCCCAGATGGAGAGACGGTTATGGGAGTATGGCGAGGTCGCATTGTCCGGGGGTTTAGCGATGGTGTCTTGTCGGCGGCACCGACTGGCCTGATGAACGGAATTTCCACCCCCGTTCGATGCAGCCTGCTCGCCATTACTATTCGATAAAGTATTCGCGATTGAGCAGATCTGCATGTCCTTTTCTGTGCGATCCGGTGGGGATGTCTGTGCAACGGGTTTCTCGTTGAAGCGAGCTTGACTTGCTTAGGCTGTGAACTACGGGAAGTCATCCGGATGAGGTAGCATGGCGCCTCGGCTGGGTAAACGAGTCAAATCCCGCAACTTCAGCCAATTACGGAATATATGTTAGTTCACTGGGCATCACGGACTGAATACAGACTGTACTTATGGTCCTATGGCTTCGAAGTATTGAACATCGTACTGTATATATTGAGCCACCAATATGGAATATCGTGTTAGCTTCTAGGTAGGAATGGAAGACATCACGTACCTAGGCATGCCCACGTTAGTTACCAAGTACGGAGTAACTACTACGTATACGCTTTATCAGCACCGTCGTGCATCGCCGCATTTTGGTCTCCGACGGTGCGTCGCCGTTCCTGTCTAGCAGTGGATAGCGGCTTGGCGGAACTCGCTGACCTCGAACGACTTCGATGTCGCGTGGGGTTGAAGGGATTGACTTGTTATTATCACTCGTATAACACCTGAACATTGGATGTGAACTTTGACACAGCATCTTCACAATTGGTAATAGCTCGCTGTCACCATTTGCAATTTCCACGGAGAGCAACAAACTGACTCTGCGTAACAACCGCCATGCATATGTAGATCTTCGATCGCTCCTCGGTACTTCGTACACTGGAGGCTCTGGAGACAACTTTGGAGTTTGAACGAATGCCGAATAACGAGCTCGGAGTACGGAATACAAAATCAGCGGTAACGGTTTGATGGCGAGGCATCTTATGTGTAGGTAACGTATTGTAATGCTCTCCAGAACGATGGGTAGAAGGATATGTACCATGGTATACTGGGTACAGGATCTGTCTAGATACCTGGTACAATGTAGAATTGCTGAAGACCGGATTACTGAGCGTTACCGTTACGAGTACAGTTGGTAATAGGTAGATGAATCTTTCCCGGCGTTACATGTAGGTAGCAGTAAACCCCTGGCTTCTCCACCTCCAAACCGGATCAACTGACGAATGTTACATACTGTTTCTTCCCCATATCTCCACGCTGAGAAGGGATCCGAAACGGCAGAATGGCTGCTAGGAGGCCTAGACTGGCTACGGTGAACGGCTTGTCCATCCCCTTACGAATGGATCGTGATCGTGATCTACCTAGATAGGTAGTCGGTCGTCTTGACCTGCCACTATTTAGGTGGTCCGCAGCCCACATTTTTCCTTGCTTTTCCGGGAAATAACGTGCTATGTAAAGCGAGTCTACTACTACGACCTGGCTTGAATCCAACATCCACACATCGCCACCATCCTGTATCTGTATTCGCCCTCGGGACTCGGAATCGACGGGGGCCGTTACGTGCTGCCCGAGGCTATAATGCTCCAAAGACTTGTGGATGCGCGTCTTGGCCGTTAACAAAATGCTATTATACACAAAGCTAGCGCCACCTAGGACGCCAAAGAGACGATCGAGAGCAGGTCGGTCTGACCCCGATGATAACAGCGTTTTGCCCATTCCTGCTTGCCAGTGTTGCGCAGACCTCATGCGCTCTTGTTGCATTCAGAGCTGACGAGAAGCCCTGGCTACATAGGTTGCACTTATTGGTATGCTTGGCCATGATTGCTTGCGTGATTGCTGATGACCAGATAGACACAGACTGACCGGTGAAACTATAGCAAGGAAAAAGTACGAGTGTTCATTCAGTCTCCCCCGTCTGCAGTATGAGAAGCTTGAGCGCTGATATCTCACGTTGAATCAAAAAGAAGAAGAAATGCGACGAGAAACGCCCGCAGTGTTCGCGCTGCGCTGAACGTAGCATGGAGTGCGCCTATGAAGCAGTCAAACCTCGTCAGCGGAGGAAGAGAGATTCGCAATCCCGCTTCAACACAGGCGCATCCCCCGAATATGGCTCTCCGGGAGATGGGTACGAATGGCAGGATCAGGCGTCGACGCCCGACACACGGGAATACCTCAGCCCTCGTGAGGCAAGACCGAACATGTCGCCATTATCATACATACTCGCCGACACAAGCGACATCCCGACTATTATTTCTTACGACGCTGAGTCCAATGCCGACGACGGCCAATGTGAGGAAGGGCAGATCGTGCGAAGGGGATCGTATACGACTACCGTAGTGCCTTCATCGGCGCGGTCCCTGCCGCCGGATCTCGCCATGATCGCACCATGTCCTGTCGGCTCGCCCACGTTAGAGTTCCGCGTACCAGCATTCTCGGAATTTTCAATCCGTCCCAACCGCCGCGCCCTGGTCGACCACTTCTGTAACGTGCTGTCGCACCTGATCGTCTTCCGGGAGGATTCGGGGAATCCATTCCAGCAGCTGGTTCTTCCGCTCTCCCACAACAGCTCACCTGTCATGAATGCCATCTATGCGCTGGCGAGCGCTCATTTGGAGTACCGAGGCGTCCAAAATCCCGAAAAATCTCTATATTTCCATGATCAGGCCATTCAGGGCCTGGCAAGACTCATTAAAAGCCAGGTCAGGGTGAATAAGAACGAGCTGTTGGCTGCCATTATGCTCCTCGTTTACTATGAAGTGGTAGGCACCCTGACATGGGCTCAAAAACAAAATACAAATAGAAGACTCACGGCTAACGGTCCCTAGCTCGTGCAACGAGGGCGAACGAATATCATCGATGGCCACCTCAAAGGGGCCTTCGCCATTATGTGTTTGAATCAGGATTTAACCCCGGTTGGCTTGTTTCTGGAGCGCGTGCGTTGTCCCCACGGTCATGCTCATAGTTTGATTGTGAACAGCACTGACATTTCTCCCTACCTTAGGCATTTGGATTCTATGATGTGATCGCAGCGTTATCGCTGGGAACACCCCCGATATCGACGGCTCCCAGCGCGGGAAGCCTGTTGCCAGTCCCACCGCCCGACGCGCCACCAGCATCTCCTTTGACGAACGTCGACACCTTGCTGGGGATGGCTACCACGCTGTGGCCTATTATGCATCGTCTGTCGAACCTTTTGTCTACAAAGAAAGAGCTGGAAAACGCTCGGCAAACGAACCAGGTGTCCAAATTGGCGGTCCTTCGAACGGAATTTGAGGCGACATCAGGGGCAATTGAGACTGCGCTGTTGCGATGGAAGCCCTGCCTGCCCCCCAACATCACGATTCGGGATGACGTGCTCGTTTTAAAGGGCGGGCAAGGAGAGAAAATCCCCGAAATGGCGCGACTTCAATCTATATTGCACAATGCACTCGCGTACCGCCATAGTGCGTTTGTCTATCTGTATCGCACTATCTACGGGTATTCGCCCAGGCACGAGCTGGTGCAAGAGCATTCACACGCATCGCTACGCCATTGCGTCGAGACCACGGCCGCTCGGGGGCCGATGAGTGCTCTGCTCTGGCCGTTGTTTGCAGCGGCCTGCGAGGCGGTCAACGCCGAGGATAGGGGGCTGGCGAAGAAGGCGTTTAGTGAGATTGAAAAGCGACAGGGCATGACGAATATTGAAGAAGCCTGGGAAATTATCCAGGAGGTGTGGAAACGACTTGATGCACTTGACGATGGCCCTGGCATGGGGACGAATCCAAATCTCTGGAGGGACGTCTGTGCTGAGAGGGGCGTTACTATTGTGTTCGGATGACCCGGGATCCTACCTAATGACTAAAGCAAGGTGAGAAGAGAAAAAAAAAGAAAAGAAAAGAAGCCCAAACGATGCGTTTTCAGAAACGTTGTTAGGTCAGGCCAACGAAGATCAGGCCATACTAGATAGCAACACGGCCAAATCAATGTCGATCTTCTGTCCCACTCGCCATTCAGATACGCGCCGAGTCAGGCAAGCTTTGTTGGTCCGACTTGGCCCTGCTGGCTTCATGACAGAGCGGAGCGCTGCCGTCAGGCTCTCAGACTGGATGCGCTCACAGAGAGCGTCGCAGTGGAAGTGGGATCCCCAACAGCGCTTCGTAAGTACCAGGCATGAGGTAAGCATGAGACGGCCTACCGCCGAATTATTATTTATAGGCGCAGTTTGCGACCTGTCACCTTGCCGCCGCCTATCAACGGGCACACATGGCATTTCGCTTGCTTCCGAAATGCGGATCTGGGAACGATGGTAAAGCCACAGAGCTCGCCCATGCCTATCAGTGACGGGCAGGGCATCGCATCGGCGGACGAGCTGCGCATTATCGACGGTACGCTACCTGTTCAGCTGATTCGTGCTCGCTGCTGTGCCCCCGCAAGCTTCTAGAACATGGCGCAGAACATCACTAATCTGTCCGGACTCCGGTGCGACAATATTACGCTCAAGATGGGATGTAGCTGTGGATGTGGATGTAGATGTGGAGGTACCTGTTCCTCCGCAGTATTCCCTGGATAGTGACCGTCGTGAATCTGGAGACACTGCCCAGCCTCTCGACGGCCAGGCTCTTCTTCTTCTTCTTCGTCGACGGCTCCGAAAATAGTATGTAGACAGCAATCCCGAAGTCCGCGGTGATGCAAGGTACAAGTTGTGGGCTTGGGCATCTCGATATGACCGGGTGTTGGTATTGGCTTTTGGCTACGACGGAGTCGGCCTAGGGGGCGGAGATAGCTCAGGGCGGTTGGTTGTTAGTGCTGGTAGTGTGGAATCCGTGAAATCTGTGTCGATCGCATGATCCAATACAGTATCCAGCTGCTCAGCTGCTACTTATACTGTACCGCGATCCGTCGGCGGTAGCACATTGAGGGGAGAGAAGACTGAGCTTCCATCCCCCTTTTGACTCGTGACCATACCAGCCTCCGGCCTGCCAAGTCCCTGTCAGGCCAAGGTATACGACGTAGCGTAGCGTCCCCCCAGCCCCTTGCTTCGTCGTCTCCTGTCGTGGAGGTAGAGCAACACACGCCCGGCCAGGGGGGCCTCGTAGGGTTGGTATCGTAGCAGTCACGAAAACAAAATCCCCACAGGAGAATCCAGGGTCATTCCAGGTCAGTCCAGGGCCGCAACCACCAGTGAAGCCCACAAATCCCCCCCCCCGCCGCCCGCCAGCGCCCCGGGCCCATTTGTGGGTTTAGTATGGAGACCTGTTCCCGCCTAGGATGGTTTTAGTCTGGTGCGAGCGTCGGCCCCCTCCATCTT
Source organism: Xylaria intraflava (assembly GCA_022385655.1). Classification (NCBI taxonomy): domain Eukaryota; kingdom Fungi; phylum Ascomycota; class Sordariomycetes; order Xylariales; family Xylariaceae; genus Xylaria; species Xylaria intraflava. The sequence continues at coordinate 49,078 of MU279748.1, forward strand.
ACTTTCATGTTCGAGCTCCTTTAACGGCGACGACGATCACGACAGACCCAAAAGTAGACCTAGTGGACGAACACAACGACGCACGGCGACGATTCGGACGACTCGCCCGTGAATCATGGCGACCCTCGTCAATCCCAGCGACGAGGCGTTGCCGACGCCCAAGCAGATCCGCTTCATTAATAATCAGGGCCAACCGCCGACGAAGCGCAGGAGAATCAATGCCGCCTGTCTTACCTGCCGCAAAAGAAAAACCCGCTGTGCCGGCGAGCATCCAACCTGCTCCACATGCGACAAGAACGGCCATGTCTGCCTGGGCTATTCCGACGCCGTCGATAAGAGGAAGGACACATTCGGGAGAGCCTCCGGCTCAAGCATGGAGGGCAGTCAGGTTGACCAGCACGACGAGGCCGATGATTATTTCGACACCGACCCCGAAGCCGAGCCGAGACAACTCAAAGACGGCCGAAACGGGGCCAGGCAAGCCGACAATGTAGACGGAGCGTCGGTCAATTCGAGTCGGACGTCCAACACACCGCAGGATTATGCCACACCCACCCTACCGTTGAAGTGCGAGTCCATGGATTGGGAAGAACCCCAATCTAAACCGAATTCAAATGCTCAATCCCAACGGCCCGGCACGGCGACGCCGCGCCGCGAAACACTGGCTGTGCGGCCGTCGGAACAGCGCCAATCGTCCTTCTCGACTGAGGGCGAACGGAGTCCCAGCAGCAAGTCCCCGGTGCTGCATCACAATGATACCGGCCACCGAGTGCCATATTTTCGCTATTTTGGCCCAACCGCCATCGTCCCCGGCTTCAAGCAGATGGTTGTCAGAGTCCGCGACAGACGACGTAGTTCCATCACTGCCACGTCGCCGAGTACTGGTTCGGTCCAAGCCGGGCTGTTGTCGACGACGCTGCCCGACCTCGACCTGGGCAACATCGAAGATATCCCCTTTTATGACGTTAATGACCCTAGTCCCGTACACCCCTTAATCCTCAATCTCGTCGAGACCTTCTTCCTCCGTCTAGGCAGTAACTATCCCTTCCTCCGCCGTCACAAATTCCTGGCCCTCGTAGAGGAAAAACGGGTCGAGCCCATCTTAGTAGATTCCGTCTGCGCCCTCGCTGCCAGATTCTCCGATCTTAGCTTGTTTAGGAAATGGAATGACGGGAAGCTTGCCAAGTCCGAATACGGCCAAGCCTATGCACAGCGTGCAAAAGCAGCCATCATAGATACGTTTGCCTGCCCATCCGTCGCTGCCATCCAGGCATGCTTGCTCATAGCATACGACGGCTTTGGTGCGGACCAGGACAGCGCTCTTTGGATGTATCTTGGTATTGCTATCCGTATGGCCGTCGATCTGGGCCTCCCGAGGGAGGATGGCGTCAAGTATCAGGGCACGGCAGATCCATGGTATGCACGCTGGCGTGCCAGGCAAAAGGAGGCCTTTGCCGATGGGAACCGTCACGGTAGCGATGAGCCCACACTCGGCGCTGACGAGCAGAAGGAAATCGAACAAGAGCGCATCGACACCTTCTGGGCCGTCTTCTTTCTCGACCGAGCCATCTCGTCTGGCACAGGGAGACCGGTTACGCTCCGAGACGATGATTTTGACCTGAGTCTTCCAAAGCCATCTCTGAACCCGCCGTCTGGGTGGCCTAATCCATACGCCGCACTCCTTCATATCATCCATCTGTACGGCCGGGTGTCGGACGTTCTGAACAATATTAAACAACCAAAAGATTTGACCAAGGACAAGCTACACAGGCTCGCTGTGATGGAAAACGAGCTGACAAAACTACATCAGAGAATGGATTCGCGTCTTCGATTCGACGCCAACAATTTCCAGGCACACGTGAGAAACGGAAACGGCACGACCTTTATATTGCTTCACTTCTGGTTCCACGCGCTCATCATTGTGCTCCATCAGCCAACGCTGCTCACATCGCAGGGTGCGATTGACCGCAAGCACCAGCTGAAAGCCCACAGCCGCGAACTATCAATGTCCAGTGCGAAGACCATTGCCGACATTCTTGCTTTTGCCGAATTGCTAGATCCTAGATGCTTCATTGGCAACCCCTTCACGTCCCAGCCGATATACATTGCCGCATGTGCCTTTCTCCTCGAGTCGAAGGCCAATTCATCCCAGCCCGACTCTAGGAGTTCGTCACCACCACTCGGTCCGAAAGTTCAGGCACCGAAGCCCGCAGATCAGAATGGCACGTCTTCAAAGCACTTGCTCCTGGCATCGGCCGCCCTGCAGAATTACCAGCTATGTTATAAAGCCCTCGCGCAGATGTATGCCTACTGGGGCGGCGTGCGGTACATCCTCAACGTGCTCGACCAGAAATCCCTCGGACAATGGGATTGCGAGACGTTCACGACGGAGGAGTACCAGAGCACGAGGCGAATCCGACGAGATAACCTCTCCCAAAGGTTTGGCAAAGGCTTCGAGTTTCCCACGTCCCCCATGCCTGAGGGTGGTCCGCCGCTCGCGTGGTCGCTTACGGGCACAACCAATTCACCTAACTCTAGCCTCACTTTGCTCTTCCAGAACCCGGTCAACGCCGGCATGGCTCATGCTCAGCAACACCAACAACCGCCACCGCCTCCTCCTCCACAACAGCAGCAACAGCAGCACAACCCCGCGCCCACGACAGCGCCTACACCGCCGGGCAACATGATATACGATCCTATCCGCCATGGCCTCCCTCAGAACCCCATGTATCCGCCAGCCTACCCACAACCAAATACCTCCGCCCTACGGGAGTCAGTACGAGTACCCGCCCTGGCAAACCGTCACCATTCCCAACAGCAATTCGACAACATAAGCCCAGACGCCGCAACCAAGCTCTCCACAACGCAGGACAGCAAGCTAAGCATGAACGCAGTGGGATCACCCGGCGTCGCCTACGCCCCCAACGCACAGCAATCCACATCCTCGACCTACGAACAACCAGGCTACCTCGCAAACGCCTCTCCCTCCGCCACGCAAAACCAAACACAGACCTACGCCGGCAGCAGCAACACCACCACCCCCAACAACACCAGCGCTGCCGACCCCAGCACCGCCAGCAGCAACGACACCGCCAACAACCCCGCCAACAACAGCAACCACCACCACCACTTGACAACGGTACCCGCCACCTACACAGACGGCAGCGGGCCAGCCTTCAGCGGCTACTCGTTCGTCGGGGCGCCGGGCGCCGGCGGCGCAGACCTGCACCTCCTCACCTACGACAACGAGACGGACATCGGACAGCACCTCGCGAGCTTCGAGCACACGGAGATGCTAAGCTGGCTCGGGGACTACTTCCCGCAGGACGTCTTCGGGTTCTACACGGGCGAGGCGAGCATGTGAATTTGACCGGGGCACTCTAACACATCGCAACACCTTCCGTCCCATCCGTCCCGTCCCGTCCCGTCTACGTATCGACATGTCTGCCGTGAATCCCTTCCCTTCCCGTTCCCGGCGCCGAAGGCCGTAATGTTTTAATCACTATTATTTCGCGGCGGGATACGATTGCATGGCGCGGCGCAGAGCCGTATATACCTACCCATGTACCATCACGTCAATATCCAGGCGTCGTCGTCGGCGTGCTCTCTGGATCTCTCGCCTTGAATTCCATCATCGCATCCAACGGGGAGACAGGGAAATGGAGGAGCGAATCGGTCAGTTATGAAAAGAAGGTGTATAAGCGGGTGGGAGGGACATGAGAAAAAGGGGGGAAAGGTGAGAGGAGCGAAAGAAAAGTCAACAGTGACAGACGGGGCTGGATCCCTTGATGATAACGAGAAGCAAGACCTCAATTCCATCGTGAGCTGCTTTGCCTCATCTCCCCCCGCCCACGCCTCTTATACCCAAGAAGAGACGGAGAGATTCAGGGGCAGGGGGAGAGAAGGCCAGGAAAAGGGACTTCTACAAATTCTTTTTTAATTTTTTTGGGTTTTTCCTCTTTGTTTCGCAAGCTGTGTTTTTTTTTCATGTTTTTCTTTTTTAACTCTATATTAATGATACCCTTTTGGTTTCTGGGGAGTTTCCGGCGATTTCATCACGCCTCCTCTTCCCCCCTTTTTTCGGGGAACAAGAGAGCAAGGGGAGTAGGGGAAGGGGGACAGGGGAAAGGGGAAAGGGGAAGGGGAAGGGGAAGGCAGGGGAGCGGCCGGCGGGGAGAAGCTTCGGGTGCGGGCGTGCGGCGTATACAAAAAAGTGTAAGGGAGGGTGGTTGGCAGACAGGCAGCATCAGGGGACCAAAAAAAAAACAAATCTACAACCCAAGCATGAAAACATCGGGCGCAATCATTTCCAGTCCGGGTTCATTCACGAATTTTATTTTTCTTCCATCCCTCCCCCCTTTTCTTTTTTCCTCGGCCCATTTTCTGGACATGTTATTTCCCAAACCCCCGGATCTTGTATTATTTGGGGGAAGGGGGTCCCAGACAGGTGTTGGCAATCAAACGGCCAGCCAAACCCATCATGCTACGTTTTTAAACCTCCTTCAACACTCACCTATCTAGTGGCTTCGCTGTATATCAGAGGATAGCGTCGGAGCACAATCTGTCCATTATTTCTCTTGCTTTTATCCCATCCCGTTTTTTGGTTTCGTCTATCTCTCTATCTATCCATTTAGACATGTCTCTATCTCACGGGCAAGTTTCTCACTCGGCTAACCGGGGTTGGTGGCATTTGGGGTTTCGGGCGGCATGGGACGGGACGGGCTGGGCTGGTCTGGTCTCTACCTAGGTATATCAAAAAAAATCTTTGCGAAACTAGATCGGGGCTGCACTCGGAACTGGGCTGGATTGGATTTCAAGGGGCCAGGGGGAGAGGGGGAGGGAGGGGGAGGGGTGTATATCTGATAAACGAGGAGAATGGAAAAAACTCGGTTTTGGGAGATGTTCCGATTCTCTAAATCCGGAGATTGTAACGTCGCATGTTCACATGTGAACCTGTTGTTTGCCACTTACAACGGGTGGTGGTTGTCTTGCCACTTGCACGGCGTGAGGAACGCTTACTGGCATGCTTCGATCCGATGGTGGGAAGAATCACATATCACTCAAGCCTTAACATTAAGAATATCCTTGCTGCCGTGGATAATCTTGAAAATCAGGACAGTCATATTCCAAAGACAGCGAGTGGTTGCGTATATACATCGTACAACAAAGTCGTTCTATAAATGCATTGGAGACCACGAGGTGAGCCATATACTTCGACTCCAACGTACCTGGCTTGTAATTTCTTCGCGACGTTTATTTCTACTATAGAGGTGAAACTTTTTTTAATACACTTAAACTATGTTTCTAATTAGACTAGGCGTACATCATAACACAGCTGCCATGATCAGATATTCGTCTAGGAAAGTGCCTGGCGCTGACTCCCTATCCTACCTAGGTAAGGATAAAGTACCAGACACGTCCGCTCGCACTGCCGTATTCTATAAAATAGCGTACGTTGGACGCTGACTCTAACCATGGCAGAACTCGTCCTGGAAAAGCCTATAGGGCACTGTGATGGCCCAGGCATCTCGAGACAATGTGATGAAGTCCTCGCCGGTGCCTGATTGTTATGCTTTCCCATAGTATCTTCGTGCTGTGTTTCGTGGTGTTCGTATGGCAAACTGGTAGGACCTTCCTGTATCTTAAGATATGGCTCTCGACAAAGAAATCTGAAGCATCACGAACGACAGACGACGAGTGACTAGGCGATTATTTCTAAGGCGCAACGGCAGGGGGAGGTGTTGGCGGTGGAGGTGATCCCGAGCCCGGAACTGGTTGTTCGGGCTCGCCAGGAGAAGAGGGTACCTTAGGAGCCGGAACTGTCATGGGCCCTTTGGGAACAATGATCCGGTCGACCAGGGCATGACCTTTAATGACTTTCTCGACCTCTTCCTTGTTTAAAGTCTCGTAATCAACGAGTGCTTTCGCTAGCAGGTCCAGTTCTTTACGGTGATCCATCAACAACTTTCGTGCACGCTCATAAGACTCGTTCAGGGTGCGGTGGACCTCGGCTTCTACTCCGGCCCTGGTTTCGCTGCTAAGCGACTCGTATCGACTGATGTAATCCATATTCCCGAGTTTCACAGACATCCCAAGTGAAGCAACCATATTGAACGCGAGTCTTGTCGCATGCTGCAGATCCTAGATGCAAAAGTTAATGTCGAGCACGAAACAATGTACTTAGCAGCTTAGCAGAGGACTTACAGAAGAGGCACCGCTTGTAACCTGGTTCGGGCCGTACACAATCTCTTCGGCTAACTTGCCTCCCAGAGCAGAATCAATTTGCGCCAGGTAGTCATTAACTGTATACGAATATTTGTCCATCTCGGGGATCGAAGCAGTATGGCCTAGCGAGGGACCGCGAGGCAGGATTGTGACCTTGTATAGCGTCATACTGGATCCCTTGGTAAGCAGGTTGACAAGGGCATGGCCGGCCTCATGGTATGCAGTCATCTCCTTTTCCTTGGCACTGATCACCATGCTTCTCCTCTCGGCGCCCATAAGTACCTTGTCCTTGGCCCAATCGAAGTCCATCTTTCCAACCGACTTGGCTTTGTTTTTACTAGCATGAACGGCGGCTTGGTTGACAATGTTCTCGAGTTCAGCACCAGATAAACCGGAGGTGGTTTGAGCGATCGCCTTCAGATCAACATCTTTCTCAGCCTTGATTTTCTTCGCATGATGCTCGAGAATGGCCAAACGGCCACGGACATCGGGGAGGCCGACTACAACATGTCGATCAAAACGACCCGGGCGAGTTAGGGCCTTGTCGAGCAATTCGGGGAAATTCGTGGCGCCGATAATGATAACGTTAGCACTCTGGTCGAAACCGTCCAGCTCAGTAAGCAATTGATTGAGGGTCTGCTTCACATATGCGGCGTCGCGAGCATTACGACGACCACCAATGGCGTCCAATTCGTCGATAAAGACAATGGCTGGGGACTTGCTCTTGGCGGCAGCGAAAAGCTCTCGCACACGTTTAGCACCAACACCAACGTAAACCTCGTCAAACTCGCTACCAGACATGTAAAAGAACGGAACACCGGCTTCACCGGCGACGGCTCTGGCAAGAAGGGTTTTTCCCGTACCGGGAGGACCGACCAAAAGAATACCCTTGGGCAGTTTGCCTCCAAGTTGAGAAAACCTCTCGGGGTTGCGCAAGAAGTCGACCATTTCCTGTAGCTCTTCCTTGGCCTCGTCAGCGCCATGCACGTCGGAGAAACGAGCCTTTTGCTGCTCTGCCTTGACCTCGCTGTCCACTTTGCCACCGGGTCGTCTGAAGACACTTAATGTCTCGATGAGCATGGTGATCAAAACCAAACTGAGATAGGTGACGAGAATAAACCAAAGCGCAAACTTAACCCATCGGAAGATATTGCTACCAAGAGTATCATCAACGACGACGTGAAGCGGACCATTCTTAGTGCCAGAAGCCTGAGGGTTGCTATCCTTCGCGACCGCGAACGTGCTTCCACGGGAACGAGCAGCCAAAGCCTGGGTAACTGCTTGAATTTGCGTTGGCGTAAAGTTACCCGGCAGATTCTTAATGGTTTGGCTGATATCATCATTATGCTCCCCAGCCGCGGGCGTCAACATGTTAAGGGCCTTGTGGTAAGCATCGGTAGCGGCCTGGTTACTGGCAAAGCGGCCGGACTGGTATCGTTCGATGATAATGGCGGGCATGTTTGCTTTGAGGAGAGCCTGGTAAAAGGCATTCTGGGAAATGGCACTTGAAGGATTTCGGTTTGCAGATTCTTCTAGATGAGCGAGCATATTCCTAGATAACCCGCCACTCTGAAAGAATCTTCGCTGGGAGGACAATGTTGCAGTAACCGGAGGGGATAGTCCGCGGAGAACGGCCGGCGAGGTAGACATGGATCGGAACAGGCCAGGCGAGTACAGACGGTGGACGACGGGGTTCGACGCCAGTAACGAAGAACGCTGCATGGTCGATATGGACGAACGTATATCGAAGGGAGTCGGGATAACTTGTCGCGAGGGACGGACCGGGGCGAGGGCTGCGTCATGAGAGGCATTCCGCAAGAACTCGGGCAACTCAGATGCGGGCGGACTGGCGGCTGAAATTACGGACGGGGTAGAATTTGTTGTATCGTTGGTACCGGCAGTCTTGCCGTTGACTTGTCGGGAAAGCGAAGTTGCACGCGGCAGATTCCATGAGGCCAACGCATAGAAAGGGAGGGTTAATGTATTCGCGATGGACGGCCACCGCTCGCCGGCCGTGGCGGCGACCGTCGCCAAGGCAGGCGTTTGCAACGCCATCGCAATGCGGCGTCAAGATGCGACGTCGCTACCTATGTCCAGATGGGTCAAACCACAGGCCAGCCAAGCGGCCAGTGGGTGGTTGGTGGTTGGCCGATGGCGGCAGGAAACTCGATGGGCGGATCAACGGCAATGGAGCGATGGTGGCATTCGTCGTGGCGAGATGGCAACCTGGGTTCAAACAGGCATTAGGGTCAGAAGAACATAGAGAGCTGTTTATTCGGCATCAAGAACGGAGGAAGGGGGAAGAAAGGACGGCTGGTCTAACCTGGCAGGTCATGCGCGGGAAGAAGAATTCTTTGGTGGCGGTCGCATCCGCTCGGGGATGTTGAGATGGGTAGGGGAGTTGCCTGCTTATTTTTGACGGGCTGGCAGATCTCTTATGAGCGGCCAGCGGCCAGCGGCCGAATGTCTCAGAAGGTCCGGTACTTCGCAGGTATTCCAGGTACATCCGACGCCTGCGGTTTCGCTGTCTGTAGCGTCTTTCAGGTACCCCAGGGCCTAACGAAGAGCCTAAAGTACCTAAAGTAACTCCAGTTAGCGCGTTAATGAGACGGCATCACGGATCACCCCATCTCTCGGCGATGCCCTCGGTCACCTGATATGCAATTTGCTATTGCCTTTTCATTCCATGATTCATACCTCTTTTTAAGATCACAGGCACGTTAACGTAGCTAGGTATTCAAATATCAAAAGTTGAATGTATCGAGTCAGACGGGCAATGAGCTACATATCATGCTGTATGCGAAAATTACATGACCGGGAAAGCCCCATGGCCGAGATGTAGGTGGGACACCATTGTGGTCAGGCTAGCGGTTTTGTAGGTCGGCAGAATGACTCACCGCCTCGGTGGCAACAATGGAAGACAAAGAGAGAGCCGGAATGTTCCTACAAGCCGTATTAGGTAATATACCGGATACTGCAATGAGGTACTTCGTATTTCGCATAAGTAGGTTAACTGCATTTTTAAGAAGGCAGCTATGTACTTTATTACTGTATGTCTTTCGGCGACAATAAAACTCAGCCGCACGCGCAATCAGGATTGAATACGATAGGCAACAAGGACTTAGAAACGAGTCCAAGAGCCTCAAGCACCATACATGGAATGGAACCCACGCGACCAGACGCTACCGATATGCCCGAATGCCATTAGGTTTATAGATAGTCTTCTTTCTGTCCATTTCCCCCCGTCAGCCCCTGGCGGATCGCCAGCACGCTGTCCACAATCACCGCGTCTATACCCTCGTTTACTTGAAGCTAAGCATTCGGTTAGCAACTGCCTGGAAATTACAATGTGATTGTTGGGGACGATATGAGGGGGCAGAGGGGCTTACCTGCACGAATTCCGGATTGTTATTTTGTACGCCATAGCTCACGCATACGAGACCCGACTGCTTCACCACCCTGACGAGCCGTGGGCTGTTGACAAACGGGATCGCATTGCTGACGATACCGAGCAAGTTCCACTGGCTTGCGAAGCGAATCGCCTCCTGTAGACTGCTCGCCCGTATATCACTGACTTCCGTCACGCCTGCATCTGTCAGGAACATGATCGGTATGCTCGGCTGCTTGAAGTTGAGGCATAGACAGATGTCCGGGTTGAAGCTGCTGAAGATGATATGTCGGTCCTTGGCCAAGTCATAGACCTTCGTGAGAACCGTGTCGCAAAATGAGTTGAGCTCGATGGCGTACGTGTCCATGGAATGCAACTCGCTCTCATGAAGCATCGGGTACTTCATCTCTATGTTGAATCCAACACTCTCAGGGACCTTCTTAAACAGTTCTTCAAGCGTTGCGAACGGCGCCTGGACAAAGTTACCGCGCGTGTTGGCCTTATAACCCGCCTTCTTGTAGTTCAACGTGTATTTCATCCGCTCTTCTAGGGATGTATCGGTCCGGCTCTTATTTGAAAGGTCTACAGAGAGGGATCTCTGCTTAATTCCACCATCTCCGTTGCTCGTTCCGTTGGTGTCAGGTCGTCGTCTCTCGGGCGAGCCTCTATGAGATCTACCACTCGTTCCATCGTTGATGTGAAGGAATTGTTCTAGGGTGAGAGTATGCACCGGAGCATCAATCCCCGTCTCACTCACTAGGAAATCATGATATATGACGGGAACATGGTCCTTGGTCAGTTGGACATCGAATTCCACATACTGCGCTCCCAAATTAGCTGCGGCGATGAAGGACGAGACTGTATTTTCGCCCAGCTGTAGCGACTTGTTGGCCAGGAAGTTTTTCCCGAGTCCACGGTGGCCGATCAGCATGGTCGGAGCGAGCTTCTTCCAATACGTTCGTTGGGAGTTGACTTCCATACCGGGATGGGCAAAGGGCGTAATGACGAGGAAATTGAAGTTGACTGCACCAATAACCTCGAGATTGGATCCCATGATGGGGACACAGACATCGCCCTGCAGGTTCATCCGGCTTGAACCGACATTGGGACGCACAGATGATAATAAGGCTACAGCCCGGCCGATCTTGTTTTTCTCGTCTCCCGAATACGTCGGCACGATGTCGAAGAGCATCTTGACCTGGGACGCATCGGAAGTATAGAAGAGGATAGGTTCGGTAGAGATATTGTCGTGTACTGGCAAATCAATCGTTGTCGGTCCACCATGAGCCCCTTGTGCGGAGATGACCACGGACAATGCAGTGTCTAACTGGTTGATATGTGCCTCCGCCAATGGGACGCGATCTAACTTAACGGGCTCGACATCTTTCCTCATATCCATTGAGCCCAAGCTCACCATGACTAGACATTCGTTCTTAAGATACCGATGGCCGAATGATTTGACGGGGTCGGCGATTCTAGCACCTCCGTCCGATTTTCTTTCTTCGAGCGATGAAATCTCTGATGGGGGCGAGGAACCGGCGGCTGGTATCTCATCCCCCCCGCCGTTCGTCGTAGGGGCGGGATGAGCGGTATGAGAGACAAGAAGTTTGGCCACTTCCACATGTCCGCGTAGCATTGCGTGTTCCTTCGCCGTCCAGCCAAACGAGTCAGGCTCCGAAACATTGATACCGGCATCGATCAGAAGTTGAGTGACGGGAAGATGACCGTCCACGGCTGCTATATGAAGGGGATTCCAGGAAAAGGACTTTTCAGTCAACTCCAGATTCGCCTTTTGCTCTGCCGATCCTTCTATCAAGATCCGAGCGCACTCAGTGTTGCCGAAACGAGCAGCAATATGAAGGGCCGTTTCCCCAGTTGCGTCCTGCCAATTAATATCCACGCCCGCCTCCACAAGCATCTTGACAATGCCCACAAAATTCGAGCGCGTGGCCATAGCTAAGACAGCGCTAGACTGAGACACCGATTTTCTATGGATATGAACTGAGCCTTGCCAGTTTTCTCCCTTTAGTAGGCATTTCGTAGTAAGAGGGTGACCGCCGATGACAGCAAGATGCAAAGGCGCATTTCCCTCCTTATCTTGCCAACCCGGTGCATCAATGCCGTCAGTGACATCGAATTGACCCCATTCTTGCATCTTGGACATAATGACCTCGCACAATACAACGATTCCGTACTGCGCCGCATAGTGAAGAGGGATGCGACCCTGTGTGTCTTGGCTGAAGAGCGCGGAACGCTGCTTCGGCAGTAGGCAGTCGAGAACGTAGCAAAGGATCTGGACACTCTCGTCGTCTTTACTCAACATGGAAGAAGTCGCTGGAGGGCCGCCAACGGAACTGGATTTACCGTTGGATGTTTGAACTGGCACAACATAATGGCTATTGTAGGGAAACTGCACGAGATCTGTGGCGTTTGGCTCCAAATCGCCGGTGATCGAGGAAGGTTGGTTGCGCCCGATATGTATCACCAAACGATGAATGCAATTGCGCTCGTTCAAGTCATCGGATTCGTAGAGGGATTCCAGGTGTGATATGATATAAGGGATACAGGCCTTTGAGCGGGACGAGATGGAGCGCTGGAGTAGGTTGAGCAACAAACCTTGTGAGGCTGACGTAGAAGCGTCAAACGCCTGTTCAGATAAAGTCTGTTGCAGTGCCTCGACGTTGTCCTCTCGGATTGCCGTGTCAAGAGCATCGAGGACGGCCTGTGGGACACTCGGCAACGCCTTGGTAGCCATTCGCCCAAGTGATCGGGCCGATCTCGCAGATACGGATGATCCAGCATCGTCAAAGTTTTGGGCATCTACCAAGACCGATATCCACTTGTTTAACTCATTGATGAGACGCACAACAGTGGTGTCCTTGGCGAACGGTTTAGGGTCCACCATGGTGGTGATGTATTGATCCTGCGTCGTCGTCGTTGTTTGTGGTATCTTCTTGTCCAACTTCTTGGTGATTTTCACAAAACCCCTCCGGTTGATCTCACCAAACCACTGTAGGTTTCGAAGTTGGTTCCGCAGTTGAAGTAGGGCGTCCATCAGCTCTTCGGATTCTTGGTCATCGAGCTCGGCCACCAAGATTGGATTCTGGCCATACCGATCCTGCAAAAGCTTGAGACGGCGATGCGTCTCGGCGAACCTTTTGTTATAAAAAGAATCGACATCTTCCAGATTACGATCCAGAGCGAAGAGAAACTCTGTATTTTGTGGTCAGGGGGACTCCAGGATCTACCAGATCCTAACGCTGAGGGGATGGCCCACCTGCTATATCAACATCCTCTCCAGCCTGAGCTCTTTTCGCGGCCGCCTTGATCAATTGCTTCAAGCCCTTGTAATTGATATAGGCGGAAGCCCACTCAGGGACTTGATTTCGGGAGAGACTGCGAAACCGCGTAAGCACGCACCATGAAGTCAGGCACAAAGAGACCCATGGTACCCTTTCGGGAAGGAGATGAAATTACCTTCTGCCGAACTTCATGTTGTCTCGTACCCGCAACCGGCTTCCTATCTTCTTATCAGCAGAGCTACACACTGGGATTCAGTGAATGGCTAGTGCGACAATAGCTTGGCGTACTTCTCTACTAGATGGCAGGATTCGAGCAGGTGTCTGTTATTCAGTATCCCGCTTAAGACACGATCCGTGCTTATTAGAATACCGAGCGGCAGCTGAAGGAAAGGATTGCCTCGAGGTTGTCTAAGGTCCCCTTAGAGAGCTGGACAGTGGATACCTATTCGGCGAGTCAACGAACAGTAAATTGTAAATAGGCCTTGGCCGCGTAGTACCTAGTGCAGGTTAGTGAGACTCGAACGGCTTTTGAGAGGCCAGCGCTGCTCAGAGTGGACGAAGTTTGACTCGTAAGCCTCGGCAAGGCTCTGATATCATTATGGAGACGGGGTGTTTTACCTGGCCGCAAGTAATTGAGTGGAGAACGGGAGATAGTGGATGACGATAACAAGAGGGACCCGGGATCTACACTAAACTCACACTTTTCAGTAATTGCTCGGCTGGGGAGTATGGCAGGTGATAGAATGGACAAGTATGCTCTGCTGACGGCGGTGATTATGGTGGTAGGAGAAGGCAGTGGACGACTGGAATGCAGTCAGAGATAAGGATGTGCTGTGTGCTAGCCAGGTAAGAAGCTGCTTTATAAACACGTCAGGGGGGGGTCCGGTGAAGTCACGTCGGTGTGTGCAGAGCACACAGAACACATGTTAGTCCATACGTACCGCAGGCGTAATATACCTCCTGACTTCGACAGGCAGAGTGCTCGCTTGGCTCGTGTAAATGGGATGAGATCCGAGGCCGGAAATATCACGACACGAAGCGGCCAATGATATTCAGCACCACGGGCTGGGCACAACCGATCTTTGGGGAATAAGCAAATGCAAAAGTATGAAAGAGTAAGAGATACATAACAATATCTTCTTTTTTCTTGTTTTTTTTTATCTCTCGAGGACAGCAGGAAAAGCAGGCATAGGTGGTGAGTAGTAGGGCTAAGGTAGGTACTTGGAGGGAAGAAAAGAACAAAGTTCCCCATAGCATCTGACCTCTCTGGACCGACAAGGACGAAGTACCGACACCTACGGCGCGGACGTTAGGTACTTGGGCAGGTACCTGGAGCGCTATAAAACGGAGGTACCTTATCGCGAGTACGTGCGGCCGTCCCACTGAATACCTGGGCGGGTATTCCAGCGCCCAGCAGCGGCAGGTACAGCACCGTTGGCGGGCAGGTAGCTCGCAGCCAACTGCCGAACCAACCACGCCCCCGCCCAGCAGATCGTGCCTGCACAAAGACCCCTTGATTGGCCAATTGCACGCCGTTTGCCACGGCAGGTACCCCCGTGCCACCGATAACACGCTCCGCCGAGGTATCGCAAAGGTACCCAGCCCCCGGCCGGCGGGTACCCTGTGCGCCGTGGGTAGGTACTGTACCGCACAAGCCCGGCGGCTGCACTCCCAGAGCGGCCACATTCGAAGTTACAACCTTTAGGTATACTAAGACGGAATGCCTCTAGGTTCTCCATCTCGGATACCCAGCCTGGTAATCTTGTTAGTGTAACAGACGAACTCACTCTCACTACCGACTCACCGCCGCGGCGTAACCACGTGCCCGTTTTATTCGAACAATTACGTATCGGATTAGCCATCGCAGCCGCTCCCTTACGTACCGACATCCCGATTGTGGTGACGCCGTGAACCGCCCAGGCCGACGGCTACTTAGTAGTAGCCCAAGTCACGTTTTCCCATCCGCACGACAGAAAACACGCAAAGACCCTGCAGTTGTCCTACCCACTTCGCACTCCGCACTCGGTACCTACATCTTGAACAGGTGTAATACCTATTATGACCAGAACCCTGGCACCCATCGCTTATACAGGGCCTGTATGCATTCAAGCGCCTATACTACAGTAGTAGCTTACAGGCATGGCGGTTACTACGAAATCATCTCTTCCTATGGAAGTATGGGCTGCTTTTGTCCATGTTGCCAACTAAGTATCATAGCTGCCATATATTCCTTGGCATGCGCAATGTATAGCCATAAATAGCATCCCTCGGCAAAGCATAGGGGTCCATGCTAAACAGCATCTAACTGTCAAGTACGGAATATACGAACTACGTCCGCATGATGCCTCCTACATAGTCCGTAGGTAGGTAGTCGGTCAAATATAAACGCGTACGTAACACAGGTAGATATCGGGAATCATGCATAGGAATGCAATTTATTATTCATTGCGTCGGCACTGTGTCGTCTATGTACACGATTATTTCCATGTGCATTTGTGCCATGGAAACAAGATGCGAATGCTTCTTATGAGGACATATATATACAATATATACACTCCGCCTATTCTGCCCAGGGCGGGAGGTCTCCAACTCCAAAGGTGCCCATGCATCAATCCTCGACCCCCATCTATGCAGCGCACTCCACAGCTGCGAGCCGGAGGCCTAGATCTTCGCTGCCAAACACCGGCCACGATTGATGATGTTCATCTGAGGCAGCTTTTTGTGGTGGCAGCCGTCGAGGCAGTCTTGGGTCGTACTTGCGAAACTCAAGCCCCTCCACTTCCGTTAAAAAAATCTCCCTATTGGCATACTCGGCCATTTTATCGAACGGTATGCGGTAATAACTGCTGTAATACCACATGGCCGCTCTTTGTTTCTGTGGGTTGAGGTAGGCAAAAAGTAGTGCTCTGGTAGAGTCTTCAGCCGCTTGGATCTGCTCCTCTAGTCGCCAATACGGCTGATCACGGGCGTTTTTCTTAGGAGCCCGTCGATCAACCACGCCGCGGCGAAAAAAGAATATCAAGGTCTGCACGCCCAGCCTCTTCCAGTTGTAGTCTTTCGCTAGGTGCCGGATCAGATCCTGGTCGGGAATGGCCCGGAATAACTGCTCCTTGATGCGGTACACGTCTATAAAAGGATCCCACACGTCTATATGGTTCACCGCCCGCCCCAAGGCATAGCGTTTGTGCATTATATTTCGATTAGCAACGCATTCAGAAAGCGGTATAGCTCCCTCGTTCATGTTGTATCCCGTTTTGGCGTGGATGATGGCAATTTTGGCAGCTAAGCCAAGGTCCCGGCTTCGTTTCTTGAGATCTAGGTATCTTCTTTCGATGGAAACAAGCATGGCCAGCCTAGGGTAGGCCCTATCGAATACCGTCCAAGTCTGCCCGCCTGATTTGGCTGCGTCCAAGTCGGCGATAGCTAGCTCAAGGCGATTCAGGAGCGGCTCGGCTGAACTTAGTGCGTTGGTCAGCCGAGAGCATAACCGCGCCCCATCCTGCACTTCTAACTGCAGGTCCCACCGTTTGAGGATTGTCTTTAACGTTGTGGATGCCAGCGCGTATGCCCGCCAACTCTCACCGTATATTTCGCCGAATGGATACCAACTGACATCCATGACCTGATGTATACTCGCCAAGAGCTCACGGAATGATGTCACCGTGTTGTCTTCCGCAAGTCCCGACAGAAACGTCGAGAAATCCTCCAAATGTTGGAAAATGCCAAAAAGCAGCTTGCGCGCGATGGCAAAGTTAGCTGCGAGCAGGCAAACCTGGAAAAGGCCTTGCAGTGTATGCATGGGGATGGACGCGCCATTGCGCAGGCAGGCCACAAACGTCATGCATGCGATCCTTATCTCACCGTGATATAGCCAGCCCCTGATGAGGGCATCGAACGTGGCACTAGTTCTGTGCGTCCTCTGAACGCGACGCTGTTCCGTAGATGGATCGTCCTCAGTAGAGTCCTCTTCGAGAGTGGAAAGCCGTAGACGTCTTTTACCCCTCCCCCTCATCCGTTGGACCGCATCACGCAAACCTTCTCGCCCCCCCGGCTCTCGAAAGTGACTCAGCATGCAGATGACAGTCTGGTCACTAGCAGCCCACAGTGTTTGATGTAAATAGGAGTCGATCACAACCTGTGCGAGATCGGGCCGTTGGATACGGTTGAAGCCGGCAATAAGAATATTATAAGTATAAATATTCGGGGGTATTGTGGTAGCTAGCAGGTTGTAGCATATCCGTCCAACAGTCTCCTTTGATGAGAGGGCTTGGTTAAAAATGCGACGCAGCGAATCGTGCAACGCAGCCCGTATGCGCGTGGCGTAAGCCTGATCGGCGTTGGGCAGCTGGTAGCCAGGGAAGTCGTATCCACGATTAAGGCTTTCAAGTTCCTTGAAAATGTCTTCCTCCCGGGCGAACTGGGCTGGGATCCGCATAATATCTCCTGGTCGTTGACCGTCTTTTGTTGCCATCAACCGGAGTAACTCGTCGACAAGATTTAGAATAGTTCTCGTCATACGACCAAGCTGAGGAAAGGTTTTGGGGTCTTGATAGAAAGGGTCTTGATTGAAAGCTTCGGGGTTTTGTTGCTCTGCGGCTACACAGACCTCCATATCAACCCAATCAATCTGCTCCTGCAGCCATGTCTGGCGGGGGAAAGGCCGATAGCTAATATTGTAGAGACCCCTAAGCTCCTCTAAAAAAGGAAGGACGGATTTGTACCTATGTAAATTCATTATGTGACTTGGCAGCGGCTGTATCCTAGACACATGCTCATTTGGCTCGGGCTCATTTGGCGCACCCGGCGCATCCAGCTCAGCCAGCTCGTCATCGTCAACATCTTGGAAGCTTTTGGCGTTCGAGGCTGCCAGTGTCCTCAGGGAAGCTCTTGCACGGTCCAGCTCCGCGTCCAGGGCTTCTCGTTTCCGGTTCTTTCGGCGGGCGTCGAGGACGGCTGCGGTACCAAGAATGGTAGTGTAGCAGGCAGTGAAGACATCGGCAATAGGGACTCTTCGCTTCGGCGCAGCTGTGGTCGACCGCCGTATTAAGGCGTTCGTCGAGTGGAGGTGGATTCGGCAACGACAAGAGGACGGCGCCTGAGCAACGCGGGGGAATAACGTCTGCATAATTCATCTTATCGCTGAAGCTTTGGACAGGATCGATTAATCGACCGCCCGGAGGTCACCCGCTTCAGTTGATCATGACGGAGGAGGCGGACTGGTTGGATATCGGTCGTTAGTGGCCTTGCGCGGACGGGGTTAAGCAATTGGTCACCCCCCGATGTTCTGCGCTACAGCGATAGGTAGCAGAAAGTTTTTAGTACGTAGTGGGATGTTATGAAGTAATTACATAATAAAAAGCTCTGCGTTGACGATGCTGGCGCTTGTTCTATCTGGATGGGTCGTTGGAAATTGTCGGCGAGGGTTCCGGAGGTGGGTCCTGTCGTATTGTGGATTAACCAGGGACCTCGGGACGTTGAGAGCTGCCCGCAAGCTTGTCTGTGGGTGAAGCAGCTGTTGACGGCCAGGCATGCCCAGATTGCCAGTGCCTAAGCTGATAGGTATCATACAGGCATGTCATTGTCATTGTTAGGTGCTCGCCAGCGCTGCCCACGAGCAAGTACCTTACCTAACTTCTACTTTCATTCGGCCGCACGCAATAACCAGAGACACAGTCTGATAAATAGAGACCGAATCCAAGCCGTGACAATGTATGCGCTCATTTTGACGGCGGAGATGAATGGGTATGCAATTCTCCGGCCCAGCAGATGGTGCGCGAGTCCAACAAACATGGAGTCTGCTCTAACAAGTCATGACAACTTCAGAGTGACCAGTTTTCGGCCCAAGGACAGCGAGGCGAGCCCCTTCTGGTACACCTTCACAGTGCAATGCACATCCTGCCGCGAGACGCATCCGAAGCCCGTTTCTGTCAGCCGGTTTGTAAGTGGCCAGATCACACTCCGCCGGTTTATTGTCATATCTAGATAGATACTGATTTGGCACCCGTTGCAGGAAATGAACGAGCTGAGCGGCAGCAGAGGTGAAGCGAACTTCGTATGGAAGTGCAAGAACTGCAAGGTCTGTTCAGACATGCCCCTGATGCCAGGTCGTCCTTTTTTTGAAGTCTGACATGGACACAAGAGAGAGTCTTCTTGTTCGATCAAGGGCGCACCGATTCCCTACGAACTAAGCGAGCCGGCTAAACCGCAGACACTCATCGAGTTCGATTGCAGAGGCCTGGAATTTACGTCCTTCTCACCCGAGGTAAAGTATCTCTTCTCTATGTATTTTACCTGGTTCATATATCCTCATTCTTGACGATTCCAGGGCGAGTGGCTTGCCGATGGTGTGGAGTCCGGCACCAACTTTGAAGGCATCGATCTGCAGGACGACGAGTGGTTTGAATACGATGAGAAGGCCGGCGATGAGGTTAGTATCAAGGAACTGAAGTGGGAGATCAGAAGAGCGTGATCGCCTAGTTTTAAATGCCATCTGGTGGCCAAGTTATAATCTGACTCATGTGGCTATCAATGAGACCAGTCATCGTGATCCTGATAATTAACAGATACCTACGGACGTAGATACCACGTAAACAAAAGCCCCTGGTTAATAACTCGAGTTTCAACGCCTAAGCCATTTACTATATTATATACAATATATTTACTTTGCTTGTCCATTCAGTCACAATAACTCGCCCGAAACATCATATCGATGTGTCCGAGTAGATGAGGTGGCCGAGCAATTTGATGGGCACTACCCCATAGTTGCATATACAGCGGACAGCTATGCTCCCAAACCATACAATGCACCTAGCCGATACAGCTATATGCACTTACCAATATATGTAAGTGAAGCTTCCGGCGCCCCAACCAATCAAATGCCGAAACCGAAAACCTCCAATCGTGAATTCGGTTTCTTTGGTGATTTTCCCAACTGTAGCTCCGTCAACCAGCCTTGACCGATACAACACGCGATAAAGACGACCCCTTCTCCTAACCAGACGCAATAGATCAACACCACCAAGATCACCAGCCATGAGTGTGAGTATCCATCCTGATCACGCTTCCGGACCAATTCAGACGCGCGATGCTAACTCTCCCTCCAGTTCATGCCCATTAACCCGCGGCCGATGCTGCAAGACCTGTACGTCCTCCATTCCCTCGCACCGAACAACAACATCTGTCCGGGCTGGACATACCCCCACATGGAGAAACCCGATACTAACATACCACGCCCGCCCGCTCAGCGTCAATAAGGACATCGTCGTGCGGCTCAAGTGGGGCGAGACCGAGTACAAGGGCCGCCTGGTGTCCATCGACGGCTACTTCAACATCCAGCTGACCAACGCCCAAGAATACATCGACCAGAAGTTCATGAGCGACCTGGGCCAGATCCTCATCCGCTGCAATAACGTCCTCTGGATCAAGAGCGCCGATAAGGGGGACGTGCAGATGGAAGGGTAGACCCCGTCACGATACAATACCATAACCTACGACAAACAAAAAGCAAAACAGCATCTGGAAGCTCTCTTTTCTCGGTCTTGGCGGTGTGTGAGGCCTTATGGCAGTCATTGTTCACTTGTGGTATACCGGGACGGTAGATACGATACCCTGGTGACATGGAATGGTACGATAGGAAGGGGAAATCGAGGGTAAATTAATTGTGCGGGGCGCGCATGACGAATGGAGAGCTTGTCGGTGAGCCATCGATTGGTGCGGGCGGCAAGATATGGGATGCCGTGATCCGGAAGCGTTTCTACGTTGTGGTGCTCGGGCTTCACGCGTACCAATCATATCCCCAAGATGAAGCCCGTCATTTTGCACGGGGACAGAAATTAATAAGGACGGCAAGGTCATTGGGGGTGATGGTGCCAGTTAATGAAAAGAAACGGGGTTCTAGTTCTTCGTCTCCAGAGGCCTTTGGAGAACAGGATAGCTGAGAAGGGACTGGACGGACAGCATCTTCTGTTTTACGCCATTACTCACGGACGGGGTGTGACGATGGCATATCAATACAACACCTGAGAGCCGAGAATTTCGCGATGACTTTCTATATATTGTGCCGTTAATGCATGATCTGCGCCCCGGAGATCCGGCATATGGTGGTCAGTTCTCCCGGGGTTTCTCACCTCGCGTAAACCCCAAATCCATTCGCTCATCATCGCATTATGCTATACTATCTACAACGCCCATTCGTATGTGACACGTCTTACCACATCACATTAGACATGCTACCTTGCGGCTGCTGCAAAGGTCGGATCCCCCAACCTTAATCCTCTGTGTTTCCGAAACCCACATGAACGCCTCCACCATCCACTCATACCAGACCTTGGCGTCGTCTGTTTGCCGCCACATTGTAACCTCAAGCTCCGAGTCGGGCGGGAAATATAGTGGTTGCTGTGAAATGTATTAGTAACAGCAGAGAAGAAAGGAATGAAGTGACTAGTCCGATCCGCCTGCCCACCCGGAAGAAAGCAAGGAGGGTAGGTTTCAACTTTTTGATGTTCTATCTTTGTTTCGGGGTTCCATCTCACCTTCAGCGGGAAAAATATGGGAAACCAGGAGACCATGTCCTTGCTCTTCTGGTCGATCGTCGTCGGCAGTATGCTCAGCTCTACCATCGGCCTCAGCTCCCCCTCAGTCGCCTCCATCTGGGACTTGTATAGCACCGACTCGAAGTATCCTGCGAGCCCGTGTATCACGCCGCGTGATCGACACACGAACGTGAGATGGCATTGCCTGGTGTTGTGGTCGTTGGCGCCCACGCCGCCCGCCATGCTGCCTCCGCCGCCTCCCACGACACCACCGGACCGCCGCGTAGCGACGGCGTCCATAGTCGATTGCGGTAAAGGGTGTTCGAATTCCCATGCCGTCTGGAAACGCTCGTGCCCGGGGACGCGATTGGCAACGAAATCAATGGCGAAGAGGCGCACAACCCACGGTGTATCGAAGGCGTTGGGGCTGCTACCATGATCCCATCGTTGCTTGATGTCGGCGTAGAGATGGGGCGTGGAAATGGGGCTAACATGCGCCGTGTACGAACTAGGGATTGAGATGCCGTGATTCGGCGCCAGCACGTGCTGAATACCGTCAAGGCATTCGGGTGAGAGCTCGTTGTCGCCAAAAGACCCCAGGAGCTCGGAGACAAGGATATCGACTTTTCCATAGACAGGCTCATCAGTGTCGCTGGCCGGGGAGATAACTGGTCCTTTCCAAGCTCGCATGTCCGTCTTCACGACTGTCACGCGTCCGCCCCATACAGAGCGGTTTTGCCGCAGTAGATAGACATAGGCGTTAGGGTTTTTCTCGATCGCCCACACTTTGACAGGTACGCCGGTAGTCTCGCTCGCCTGCAATGCCCGCGTCACAAGAGGACCACGGCCGGATCCCACTACCGCTATCACTATTCCGTCGGGGCTGGAGGTTGGCTTCTTCAATTTTGACCATTCCGTCAGCGCTTCCTCGATAGCGCTTTCGTATTGGTTATACTTGACGGGGTCACCCTCGAACACCTCGTAGGTTATGCTTTCCAGGTTATCTGACAGCGGCTGTAGGGGGGATTGCAGCCAGTCTTGAAAGTTCGTTAACGTGCTTGTTTCAAGCTCTGTGTACGGTTCCTGGAGTTTCTCGAGGTAGTAAAGGTACTCGAGGTAGGCGTTGCGTGCCAAAGCCCTCTGAGCATTCTTAGCGGGCTGCGTTGCCGCGGCTTCTGCCAAGGTTGGAAAGTCGGATACCGAAGAGGTATCCATTGCCTGCTCCTTCACGGAGCTCTCCGTGTCACAGAGAAGAAAGTACGGCGCGTGCTTGAGTCGCATGTAAGTGCGGATCATATCTTGATGGTACCGACTAAGTGATGGATGGCCAGCTTTGTTTGTCTGAAACGTTGCAGGGCTACAAGTCAAATATTGGAGTGGTTCGGAAAACCATCTCGTTTGCAACTCCATCGTAGGAAGTTTCCGAGGTATTCTCAGTGCTTTTAGTTGGGTTAGCTTACAAAGCTCTACCACGCAACGATGGAGAGGAAATAAAGAGGATGAAAACGTGGGCGTATAGGCATGACACTATGAGAATAAGAAGCCTCAAAACAGTCTGGGGTAATGGGACACTCACCTACGAAAAGCCTCGCGTCATAGTCACACGCGGTGCGTATAACATGCCACGAATCCCAAGTACTAAAGACATCAATCTCCTCAGGGACTTGCGACTCGTCCCGTGTCTCGTTGGAAACGGATAGTTGGGCAACCTTTTCTTCCAGACCAGGTTCGCGATACATAGGAATGTGGACGATGATGTTGACACGGGTGCCAATCAAGAGAGCTTCCTGTATACCCCTGGCATACTGAGCGATACCTTGGCCATTACCAACTTGAACGGTGTCTCGCCTAGGTCCTGGGATGATGATGCTGCGCACACCGCAAAAGTTCGCATAGCCCACCTCGAGGTTTAGCACCTGCCTTGAGATGCTGGCAATCACATGGTTTGGTGAGCATAAGTCGATCCAGGGACTAGCATACGCGACAAAGCCGCTCGTGTATGCTTCCGGGAAGAGGGTAGTGTCATCAGGAGTCAACGAGGTCACAATGGGATCAATACGCAATCCAGGTACTTTCTGACCATCGATTTGCGACAGACTCTCCTCAGTCAGCTTCACTATGCGCTCATGAAAGTGGGCATTGGTAATAGGGGTAGTGATAAATTTGAACTATTGCTTTCGTTAGACCAGCCCTGCGGGGCATAACTGTGTAAACTCAAGGTGTTGTAGAAGAGCAGGGCACTTACACCCGAGTTCAAGACGTGGCCATACTGGATATCGGTGAGGGTTTCGGATTGTGAGGAATCGTGTCGACCAATGTGAAAAGATGGGCGAATTTCATCCGACCCATCGCTCTCGGGGCTGGTATTGTCACAAGACATTCTCAAATTTCGGTCGTTACTTACACTCTATCTAGCTAAAAGCGCAGCGCTTTTTGAGAGTGCCTAGATAGAGGACTCGAGAAAAGATGGTGAAGCTTAAGTAATACTGAGAGTGACGGAGGAACGAAGAGAGTGGGTGACTCGGTCGGATGTCGGGAATGAACTGGTGGGGGATATTGATATCGATGTTATTGATCAGAGCCCCGTCGTCCGCAAAGAATGTGATAGCCCCGTATTAGTCTAGCGAGAAAAGAACGGTATTAGAAATACAGACGTGTGATTGACCAAAAATCGAAGCATATGATTCCCCGTAATTTGCGTGACGATTTGTTGACAAACATGGTATTCTAGTGCGTTCAGAATGGGCGGTTAAAAAAAGGGCTGGATTAGATAGACACACGCATATACCCTATCTCGAGTCTGGATTGTCTTAAGGGTCATGGACCGTTTCTATGTGCCGGCGGCTGGGCAGAATAGCAAGCGCTCGGTGTCCAGTGGAAGTACCCTAAGTTACGCCCCATGCTGTAGAAGTACCTCCTTGTCCTTCAGCTCTTTTCTACGGACTCCCGATTGTCCAAATTTTCGGCGTTGCGGGGTTCTCAGGGAGATAGAGGGGCACTTACCTACCCCCCATATAGGTACTTACGTAATGACGGGAACGTCGTCACTGCTGTTCGGCCGACCGCACAGCTCGGCCATCTAGGGGCTCCACTCACTTGTAAAGCCCTATCGGCGTGTTTGAATGGGTAGAGCGGCCGAGCAATGCAGTCGGCCAAACAGGTTACAACGTTACCGGGTGGTTACCTATGCGTATAGAGAGGCATGGTATGCGCTGCATCAGATCAGGCCGGAGCCTATATGTAATAATAAGAGATTAGACAAGATGCCAAGGAGTCGTTGTTACTGGGCCAGTTAAATAGTGGTCAGGTTCGATTCCTGACAGTGCTAATGGTTTCGCTGTTTAGCTCAACTGTCGTTATGAAGAGAAAAACAAGGGCCCTGACGTCATTCGACGTTCGGTACTTATGTACCTGCTAGATAGGTAGCGTGGCGGCTATGTACCCAACAACTTCAATGACCTCGATTCAGAGCTCAGTCGACCTTATATGATTTGCTGTACATGGCAGGTTGTTCTCGTTTAACCTGTGCCTATACTCGGAACCAGCGTCGTAGATAACTTGTAAGTCGTGATATTCAAGCACAGCCAAGATGGGGGAAGGATATGATATAAGTAGCTGATATGTAAGTAACGAGGTCCTTTGGCCTAATCAGCATATAAATCGGACTTCCGTGGTGGAGACCGGAATAGGCGTTGTCAAATGTCCTGCCTCTTCTGGAATTCCCCCGGAATACGCACCGAAAGGGCTAATAAATATGTCATTCCGGATGCCGAAAAGCCACGTCGCTCGTTGTATTGATTGAAATTTGGAGGGAATATTCTGTTCCCCGGGAGCTGTATGTATCAATTCCCAGTGACCACCGACTGACAACAAGGGCGAGCCGAGTGGACAAGTGGACAAAAGCGGCGAGTGCGCTAAGCCCAATCTGTCGTAGGCTATAAAAGGGATAGAAGCCCGCGATCTTCGCTGCGTAGAGGCAGTCACTTCGTCATCTTCATCTTCGCCCTCACCATCATTACCTCCGCCTAAATCCACCTCCGGAACTGGCCTGCCCACAATGAATCGGCGCATGGTATGTACAACCGTGTGTTGACGCGCTCATAGTCGAAATTAAGCTTACGGCCCCCGCTTCTCCCCTGCTTCTAGCTCACCAAGGACGATGAGTCGACCGGTGACGAGGTCCAAGTGCGCCGCGAAGACCAAGACAAGATCAACAAGTTCAGTCGCCTCCACCAGCGCGAGTTGAACCTCGAGGAGGAGCTCAAGAGCAAGAATGTATGGAACAGCCGACGGCCATCTCCGCTCTCACCTTGTTCAGTGCCAAGGGCTAACGGATCGCTTGATCACGTAGAAAGAGAAAGAGGAACTTGACGATGTGACGCTGGAACTTGAGCTTGCCGACGAAGACGAGAAAGTACCGTAAGCACACACGCGCGCGCGCTCAGCGGATCGCCATATGCGAGTGTCCGAGCATAGCTAACGGCCCCATCCTTCGCCAACATACAGATATAAGATCGGCGATGCGTTCTTCCATATATCTCTGTCGCAAGCGCAGGAGATGCTCGCATCGTCAACATCAAGAATAGAGGAGGAACTTTCAGAACTAGAAGACAAGATGGGGACGACAAGAGAGGAAATGCAGCAGCTAAAGGTCGAACTGTACGCCCGCTTTGGAAGAAGCATCAACCTCGAAACATAATCACGTCAAGTGGGTTCAAACGGACACGCCACAGAGAACGCGTGATACAACACAATGCCCATGAAACTATTCGTTCGAATACAATATGTGTCAGCAACTGGTTGGCCGGAATAGGTCAGCACCCGTGTGAGTCACGAATAGGAACAGGGCCGTATAACAGCCGGGCCCGAAGATGAAACCACAAATGCAAAGCCGCTCCGGACACGACCTGGACACGCGAGGATTTGAGTTACCCTCATTTCCTGCCCAGTGCCCATCGCCTCACTCGCGATAAATCCTGCAAGTGGGCCAGGCAACCCGCCTAGAGTTAAGGATATGTGCGTAAACCACGGTATATCATTAGGTATACTCTCGTTAATCAGGTAGCCCTCGATTCGTGGTGGCCAAGAGATTACAGTGCTTCCCTATTATCTATTCATAGCCTCCTTGCTGACTAGTAGTGTCACGACGCTCTGTATAACTTGGTTGCCACAGAAGATGTGTGCATGTTCCAAGTGGTTTTGAAAGAGCAGTGCTATGCCTCTATTTGTTACGGAATACATTAGATACCCTTAGCACGCCAATGAGAGAATAGGTGGACAAGGAATAAGTGGTCAGCATGGATGTCTTAGACCTGCAAGGAACAGGGTCTTCGAATAAAACAAAGACCCCGGCTTGTGTGTTGCGGTTGGCAAGCCGGTGATGTCATGGATACGGTGACGCAGCCGGCCTGTATGTGAGAGTTGGGACAACATTGGGCCAGGGCAATCAACATCAAACCAGGACCTCAATAAACTGAACAGGTACCGAGGTAGGTTAGGTATGAAGGTAGTGGCGAGTGGCTGGCGTAAGTCGCTATTCATATATCCCCATCTCTACATTGTGCCAATTCATTGCAATATTCCTCCCTACCTAAATGATTCATATATGATATTACTAGCCTACGATGACTTTGCAGCGGGTGCTGTCCGTGGCATTCTTCGCCGTCCGAGTGCTCGGCGCCGCACATCCTACAATTACGCCCGCCCCACACCCAGAAGATCGTGAACAAGCTCTTGCGCGCCGCGGCTTGAACCCCGGCAGTTATATCAGCAGTGTCATGAGCGATCTTGGGAGTGACATCTCAAGCTACGTTGCTTCCGGTATCCCTCAGTTCTTCCAAGATTTCCCCGTCGGCAAGGCCGTAGAGAAGGCGCTTGATATCGATGATAACGATCTAAAGGCAACGCCAACCCAGGCCCTCAACGTGCCTGGATATGCCAATTGGACGGACTCTGGGTGGAACGTTCGGGTGCATGGGAATATATACAAACAGCCCAATGTTACTCAGAAGAAGCTCGACGATCTGGCCAATAAGTTCCTCATCGGTGTTGATATCGATGAACTCCCCAAAGATCAGCAGGACCAAGCTCGGAATGTAACGGCATCCATCTTCGTTGTGCAGCAGGATAATGTGAGCGTCATCGTGAACTTTGAGAATGACGTTAATGCCCGTCCGAACGCCAGCGGCGGCATCGTCAACGCTCGCGGTGGCGCGCAAACGGTTGATTTTCCGTACAGGACGACACCACAAGGGGATTTTGACGCGTGGTTGCCCCTGAGGAATACGACCGGGCCTGACGGTGGCCACTTAATTGCTGGCAATTCCACCGATCAGATACAAGCACTCAACTTAGTATGTTCCAATTACGTTTCCGAAAGTCGGCGACCGTGGCTCAAATACGATAAAACTCAGCTAACAAGCTTCAATCAGTACGTAAATGGGACGGACACCGGTAATGCCACTTCGTACTTAGTCCCACCCGCCGGATTTACCATCGTCTCAGATATCGATGATATACTCCGCATCACTAAGATCTATGACCCAAAGGAAGGGCTTCTGAACTCGTTCGCCAGACCATACGTCCCCTGGGAGAACATGCCCGAGATCTACGCCAACTGGTCAACGTCGATCAACAATTCCCACTTCCATTATCTCACGACCACACCCGAGCAGATAACCAGAAACTACATGGATTTCATTTACAAGACATACCCACTCGGCTCCTTCGACACGCGACCGCTCAACTTCTCGGACGTCTCTGCCACACTCTCGATCCGCAGAGCCCTCCTAGACAAGATCTTCCAGACGTATCCCACACGAAAATTCGTGCTTATGGGAGACACCACAAACTCGGACGTGATGAAGGACTACCCCCAGCTCGTGCGAGATTACCCCGGGCAGGTCCAGTGCATCTTCCTGCGAAACACGACGGCGACCGATAGCACAGACCTCTTCCCGTACGACACGTCAGGGTTCAAAGGCCTAGAGTCGAAGCAGTATATGTTCTTCGTGCACGCCGACGACCTTCGCGACGTCGACATCGTGGGAGGAAACTGTCGGAATCCCGCCGTTGTGCAGAATGTTACGTTTAAGACCCAGGGACGTGGATTCGGGAATGATGCTAGTGCTGCAAATCATGCTGTTGCGTGGAGCTGGATTGTTCTTCTGACCGGGCTTTCTACGGCATGGGTTGGGGTCGTGTTATAAACCGGAAGGGGAGTGCGGTTGGATATTTGGGTCACGGGTATAAACCTAGGTCTTATCATCATGTTCCTAAGATCGACGAGTAAGAAAAGTGCTTATCTCTTTCTTGGTCTCTGACATATCGTATGCCTTTTTCATAGACTGATGCTCTTTTGATACATAGCTCACGGGATGGCAGGAAAGGCTCGTCATTTCCTAGCGTGGGAGGCAGCGTCACCGTAGCCACGCACTGGCATCAGAATAAACGAGACTGTATTCAATCTCTATCTGAGGACCTGGAGTAATTCCGGAACAAAAAGTGGTTTGTAATTTTGTCAGTTGGAATACTTTGACTCTGTGAGGCCAGGAGCAGCGCAAATCACATTGAGATGACTGCGCCCAAGACTCAGAAATTGAGTACGAACCGGGTTTTGAAGAGCGAGAGTGGTTTTGGTGCTGACCGGGAATGGAAGGGCTACAAGTTAATCGGGACGGAGTGCTTGGTATGTCTTAAAGATATTACGTATTATAACTCACGTGCTATTCTAAACCACCTGCTCATTTACAGACGTGCGTAAAGAAACAACATCCGCTCTTATTCTATTTACGCGGTTTCACGGTGCCTTACCTCTGGGAATTACTGGCACGAGCTAGACGGCCTCGAGCAAGAGATTGAAGCAGACGCAGAAACCGGATAATATTTGACACTGAACTGTCTCACGAGCCACGATCTGGTCAGGTCACTCGCTACCTGCCATAGGTCCGGACACAGGTGCAACCGCGATGCCAATCAACACAAAATCTCCGGACTGTTGCGTGACGTGGTCTGGTCCATCGTGACCGCTTTGCTGCTAATATATTTTGACAAATATCCCGCCCTCCCTCACCCGGCAACATCAGGACAGTATCTCTATTACCTACCCACCTAGGCGAAAGTCGGCAGTGTACGGAATTTTGGGTTTGATATTAGCTACTGTTGCGTTGAACTCTGCCATACGCATTCAATAGTATGAGGCAGACTCAGAAAGTATCCGAAAGACCCAAATACACCTTGACCAGATCAAGCACCGCCGATGTACCCAGCCTATATACAGTCATCAAGCGAAATACCAGTCCCCGCTGTCTAAATTTCGGGTATCCTCTTTGATGCCTACCCCGTTTTACAGCACGCTGGGTAATCATTCTGTAGAATGTTCATCGGGGCTCCTTAAGTCCCGCTCCGGGCTACCACAAGATAACCAAGCCAGCGGCCGTCTCACAAGCTCGTTGCACACTCATAGCCTGGGACTCACATGGTAATGCCGGGTGACTCAGGGTCACGGACCGTATCCGCGCGATGCATGCCAATGAATAAGAGCGGCTTCCGTCATCTAAAAATGATCCGACGACCCTCTATTCATTGTAAAAGGTGTCGACTGAGATGCTAGATTACGGGTAGCTGTGAAATAACTCAGCAATCATACCGACAACCGTTTCCGGTATCTTGAAGAGGTTCCATCGTAGCCGGTCCACGAGACAAGCTACTGTTCGTAATCATATCCTCAGCCTGAAACTTCAGAGGCAAATCCTATTTTGGTAGAGATTCACGGCTGTAACCCATGCCTGACGTATTACCCGGCGGACTGCAAACACTAATAGTTTGTGATGAAAAAAAGGCACGCGACTGAAGTATTCACGACATACCGTTTAGCGGTTTGTTCTTCCCGGATCAAGTGACAAAAACGAAGCCCCGTTGATTTTCTGCCATAGCCTACACTCGCCGTTTATAAAAGAGTCGAAAAAAGATGTCCTTCTTGACCGACGTACAATCGCCGTAACATTCATTTTCATAACGCCAACCCAACCCCACCTAAGCAGACAACGGCCTTATTAAGTTCACTTACACACTTCCACTCACCCTGCTTGATCGCCACCTCACACGCCAACACCATCCTCACAATGGCTGTACCTCATCCAATTGAGACGGTCGCAGATGTCATATACCTCAAGTTCCATAATCTGCCCGGCCTATTGGTGAATTTTGACGGCGAGACCAACACGGTCACCTTGAATACTCCGCAAATCATACCTACCGACGTTCGGGTGCAAGTCAACCGGCATTTGCAGCGCACCATGGATCCCAGCGACTACGAAAAACTCACCATACAATACAGGACATATTGATAATGTACGTCAGACACGGGTCCCTCCCCCTGAACCTATAATGAGCGGCTGGCCCTGCGAGGGCTTGAGGGAGGGTGGTTTGCCCTCATGAGGGACGCTTACCTTGTTACAAGGTAAGCGTCCCTCATGAGCAAAGCGATCAGTCGATAAATCAAGCGTCAAGACATGTAGGGACGCCTGTTTCCTGGGACGGTTGTTTTCTGAGGCAGACGGATGCGAATAATTACTTCAGCGCAGTCATCTTCTGTTTTCGCGGCATTCGTCTTTGCTACATACCCTATAAAATAAATTTTCTTGCTGGGTTCGAGACCAACTCTAGCATGTATAATATTGTCGTGACATCTAGCTAAGTGAAGTGTAAATTTAGGTGAATACCGCCTTATTGACCTGGAGTTTATGTGACTGTTTCTGTGAGTCGTGACACGAAAGTGAGAAATTACTCACATCTGATCTCAGCACTGAGCAGTCCGCCGGTCCTGTCACTTTCCTGGCGTTATACTATACCCACCACCAAGTCACTACTCGCCAAGAGTCAAGACGGTGCAACAGAAGTTACGTGGCTCCTTGGCGTTTTGAGGATGAGTATGCCGGTCTATCAAACAATTACTTAACAACTCTTCATGATACAAGCATTCATATTCAAGTCACGCCCAATGGTTGAAGAATTCCCACGTACCTATTCGTCTTGTCTAAACCATCTCTTTATCTAACTTACTAAGCGTCCTTACGGGCGCTGCCCGGAGTTTCAGGAAGGCTTCTAAGGGTGGGTACTCGAGTATAAGTGTCCTGCATCTATTAATACGCATCACGGGATATCTTGTGCTTAGATGGTGTGGCTCCGACCAGTTGGCAATCAGATATGTATTTTGTATTCGATATAACAGAACTCCCACTTCCGTTGCCGACCCTAAATACCTCATTAGCACCGAAGCCGGCAAAAAGCCAGTAACTTATAATGCTTATCTACTACGCACACGACGTAGGAGTTTTGTGCACGTGCGGACATGACGTCTTCATCCTATCGTTCGGCTCATGGTCCACATTACCCTTAGATGGCCGAGTCAACAGGGTAAATAGGGAAGCTATGCCGATTATTATTCGGCAAATCGCATGCGGTTTCGACGGAACATGCTTCGGCATGTTAATACCATGGCTCGACTTACCGCATTGCCCGGCCACTGGCTGTACTTCTCGGAGAGGACAAATAAGGATCCGCCGCGCCAAGCCTCTATATTGTCGACCCGGAATGGTTTAGCAGTGCGGCTAGCCAAGCAACAGTGGAAAAGCGTTTGGGAAATCGGGATCGATTCTACTTATGCGTATTGAATCACGCGGCATGACACGGGCTGTCATTCTCTTGGCAGGCCGAATCGGATCCGGTTAACACAGCTTTGCGTACACATCCAGATACTCGTTACCGTCTGTACGAAGTACGTACTTACACACGAAGGCGGACGACTTTCGGATCCGGATACACTAAGGATAGGACTACGTGCCAACATAGTATGACCGCTGGGTCAAGTGCGTATAGGAGAGAGCACGCATGTGGTTGCCGGTCTGGTTCTAACGAGGGTAGGTAGGTAGCCAGCATGGAATACTTCCCGGGCCACCAGAATTCAGAGCGTGTCGAAGTACCGCCCCTGCTCGCCAAGCCATTCGGAACCCGGCTTACATGCCATTTTAGCTCCGGGAACGGCGTTACGGGGCGTGAGACCCACTTGGGGCATTGGATAGTCGGAGAGAGTGCCGGACAAACCGTCGCCATACACTATTAGTTACTATGTGCAGACGGAGTACATAGTCTACACTGCTAGACGTGTAAGCGCGGCTTTCGGACGGGTATATATAGACGTGCGTCACCTGACATCTGTATGTTATAATTCATTCTGCTATCTAGCCTCGGCAAGGCCCGCGTGCCCTTCAAGAGGCTCGGCGGCGCCGCTGCGCCGCTCCAACCCCCCCTGCGATACCCACATAACACACACACACACTCACTCACACGTAGGCTCCTACATATACGCTCGTACGTGGCAGCGTATACGATAATTTAGGGGTATCGTATATACACGTACCAGGTAGTAAGGTTAACAGAGCTGTTCCCAAGTAATAGAAGACTATAAGTAGATAGATGGACGAGGAATAATCCATTCTCCGGCTTTATCTCAGGTATAATAGGGGGCTGGCTTGCTTCCACATGCAGAGATCCTCGCTTCTTGTTTTCTTTGGCTACCACGAAAGTCGGCTATAAGGGGACACCGCCAATAGCCTGCGCAAGGCGAGAACTGCCGCGGGTAACGTCGTGACCAGGAAGGCCGCTTTCGCAGTTCTTACCCTTCGTATCTATCCAGATCCTGGCCCGCTCATCCTTAACGGGGCCGACTCCCAACGCGTGACGTTGTGCACGAGCCCAGGGGGCGGGGCCAACAGGGACGACTTGACCGTCACGCGCATTTTCGGGTTTGATCTACGGAGTATCCTGGTAATAGGTAGCCGTCGTTATGTATCCCCCTAACCGTTAGAAGTATAGGTGCTCCTGGATAGCTTCACATGCCGCATGGTCCTAGTGTATGGAGGCCCGACGACACGAGTCTCTGGCTTCCAGGAGGCCAGAATGCCGTGAGGGAGTCCGGCTGATGTTATCTAGGGCACTGTCTAGGGCTGACCGCGCGATTATTCGGCATCGTGGTATCGTCTCCTGACGCATATGAGCACCCTTGTCGCCACGTCTGACGAACTCGACTACCCACCCACACCAGCATGTGGAATTCGCAGAGTCCCAGGCCAGGATAGGCCGTAGGAGCTAGTGTATGTACGCCTTATTGAAACGGTAATGCAGGGCCCTCTACCTGTGGGTTCGGGTTCAATACCAGAACTTCTCGGACTGAGGTTCGCACGCTACAGCTACATCCAGCGACTTGCCTACACCTGGCACGGGCGGACTAGTCCTATTCTGCCCAGAATGGAACCCAGCTAAGATGTACGGATAGGATCCGCCGCCACCCCCCGAGGGGACGGTATTATCTGCATGAGCTGTTGCAGCCGTCGACAGGCTATCCCGGCCTCCCGAGCTAGTGGTTCCTACAAAGCGACCCGCGGGGGATCGTGTCCCTCATGCCATACCATCCCTGCAACAGGTCGGTTGTAGCTATTAAAGCCTGCCTTGCGCGGAGTGCAGAAATCCGCATTTGGTCCCGCGCCGCTCGTCATTGGTCCTATCAACCCTATACGGCTTACCTGCTATCGTTGGATTTTAGGGGTCACCGTCCTGTCTCATGTCCATGCTGGCAAAAGCTCCGCGTTATTTACCAAGTAACAGTGCTCCCACGTTCTCCGTGGATTCGCCTGACTTAGTGTTGGTGATTAAAGCGGGCTCACTAGAGGCTGTTCTCCTTGCTCGGTATCAAGTGTACATCGTGTTCTCGTCCTTGTCGAGAATTTTTCTGGGTCCGCCTCTTCGCTTGTTGGCAACGTTGCTTAACGTCATTACCTTACTGTTAGGCCGATCACACTGCCCAGCCACCCGACCTACCTGCTCGGACAACATCGACAGGGGGGGTAATAGGCGAGTGTTGCCTCTAGACGGCCGAGTAATACGATAGGTCGACCAACAGCGTAAACATGGTTATAGTCATTTCCGCCAGATGGATCTCGATGGGACTCACAGATCTGTAGATTTGGTTTGTTTTTTTTTTTGTTTTTGTTTTTTTTTCATTTTCTTCAACCGAGCTTGCCTTCAACCGACATGTGCTCAAGCGATATTACACAAATTGCCGAGAGCCACTAGTTTCCTGCCAATCTTCCAAGTGCTGCCATTATGCTGTGAAAAGATATCACCACTGATTTTCCATACGCCAATATCCCGAAGGAATTTCTTCAGAAAGAGGTTGTTGTTATGGGTGTGCCGGGTAGGGCAGTCGTCGTCGTTGGGATCTGAGGTTGGCTCTGGTTATTGGTGTTGTACCTTATTGTCCCGTAATTGCCAGCCCCGTCGGTAGGGACGACCTCAATGGCGACCAAGGTGTAATATAGGACCCCCGCTTCAACCCGGGGGACACATATCTCGTACGGGTACCCCATTACGGGGACTTGGGAGGATGCCGGTTCGACATCTCTGCCCTGGGACTAGATCACGAAGCAGCGATCAGCGTACAGTCGCGTAGGGAGCGAGTCCATACTCACGCTGCATGTAGCGCAGGCCGTATTGTTCACGTATACCCAGTTCGGGCAATTGTGAGTCAAAAAGTACTTGCATCTGTACCGATAGTATCCACCACTGCCGCTCATTCTCGGGACGTGTTGCTGAGGGTTTCTCGAAACACAGTTTATCTTTCAACCAGGTCCTATATAAACGGAGGAATGCGAGAGAGAGAACACTGAGTGGCAAATACGACTGTCCGCTGACAGCCAAGCGGCGGTGTATAAACTGGAAAGGAAAAGAAATTCCCAACGGGTAGAAGTTGGGACGTGAGACTATCGAATCTCAACCGGTCAGGAATCACTGAAGAGACCTCTGCGCTTTGTCAGTTGGGACGCGGTATGGACCAAAAAGAAAAATAAACGATCAAGTCGGGGTTAAGACAGGAGCATCATGATATACTGTACCGTTCTGGGGTGCATATGCTTAACATGGATCATATGGAAAGCCAGTGTGAGGAGTGGCAGATCTTGATCGTTCAGAAGCATAAGTTGTGCTGTTAGGACGTTTGGCCATCAGACGACATCCTGAGGGGTCGGCAAATTAAGCAGCCACCAGCTTCGCGGATGGCGCTCCGTGACTTGGTCCTGAGAGACCCGGGGTTGACTCCGCATATCGTAAGATCTATATACAGATGGGTGATGGGCAAGGACAGTGGTAGCAGGTGGAGCCACCTCTGACTCTGAGAGGGTGTGCGTTGTTCAGGATTCTACGGGAATACAGTAATGGCAGACAATGCGGCCTTCCATTCCTTTGATTTCTGGAACGATTAAGCGAGGCAGGATGCATGGGGTAACTCTAGGCTAACAATTAATTGAAGTGGTATCGTACACGCATACGCCAACAGAACGCGGCCAAGTCGGCAGTCGAGGTACTACCCACAGATCCAGAAGAATGACGGCACAAGATAGCCTCCCATTATCGTATGGCATGGTACGGACGTACATCATACATGGTGGGCAGGCCCGTACGTGCAATGAGACATGCTGGGCTCCTACGCATCCGGGGGCGATGTCGATGCCTGGCATTGTCTGGCATTGTCTGGCATTTTCTGGAATTGCCTGGCATTGCCTAGCATTGCCTGCATGGGAGGTGAATTCCCTAGCGACCTTAGCAAGGGTAGCTATGTCAGACTTGGCTTTCAAGTCACGACTTTTGGCTCAGCAGTCAGCATCTAATAGTTGAGCCACGGCCCACATTTGTACTGGGCGTCTCTCGTAGCAGTCGATACAAAGCTACCTACCTATTCCTCAGTTCGATGTTACTCACCGATATGACTAGCAGCCGGGGGGGTTTAGAGTTACCCATGTGCACACCACGTACGTGAAACTTGAAAGGGCAGACCAGATGTAACTGGATACTGCTCTGGCTTCGGAAATAACTCAGGATAACCTTGCTGTGCGTGTGCAACGCGGACCTGAGCGACCCGTGGATGAGGCTGAAAGGGGAAGCGGTTAGTCGACGGTCGCTTAATAGCCGACAGATGTATCTTTCATGGGGGGACACCATCGTATGAGAAGCAGATGCCCAACGCTCGGCGACGTACCTTTTACCCCTATTTGCGTCTCTGAGGTCTGACGGAATTCATACCACGTTCTGATTATCTCCCACGAATCTCGAGCACCGGGCAGTCACAAAACAGAGGCACGCAAGCCTACAACAGACAGGGGCGAGAGACAATGCAGAGTCACAGACAGGGTAGCATGGGGCGGGTCCTTGCGTTCCGCTGCAAGCCCGCGAGTTACCGCATTCCAAAATAGGGTATTGTGGGAATCAGTGGATATCTCATCTCAAACTAGGGTACAATTCGGGAGGACCTGCAAGGATTACACCCTGGGAGCTTCTTGGATTTTGTAACACACCAAAACAACTGCCCCAGATTTTTGATTCAAAGCACCGGCTACCTGCTTTTTCGCTCGAGCCAAAGGCTTGCCGCTTAACTACCTGCCTAACCAACTATACAATACAGCACGTTGGTCATTTTTTGTTTTACCCTTTTTTACCCTTTTTTCCCTTTTTACCCTCTATACTAGTTTCGTTGTTCTGCTCTGGATATCACGGGACTTTAAGTATGATGCGTTCGTCACCGGCAGGGTAAATATGGTTAGCACAGAGTAATTCAACACCTTTCTAGACCAGCGTTGAGTTGTTGCCTCTGCTTACATGTTTTGAATAGCTTCGCTTGCCTTGGCATAATGACTCCCGGGGGGGAACGGGCTCACTAGAATGTCCGAAACTACGGAATCTGAATGATTACAATTCTTACCTACTACCTACCTGCTCAATGGCCTGGCGGCATAATAATTGCCCTGAGGTCCTAAACTAGTAAGAATTAGGCTCGAGCGGGGGGATGATCGTTAATACGTCTCTCCGTATTGGCATCACCATGTGTTGGCTCTTGGGGATCATATGGCTCTAAATTGATACCTTTCGGCCTGCATGGCACTTGAGGCATCTTTCGTGGGCAAACAGTGTACGGCCTATAGGATCTAGGTTTGGCCTCGGAGAAACAGGAAAGCAGCTGAAGAGCTAAGCCTCTTCATGATGTACGGATGGGGTTCTCGATGTTATCCGTAGGTAGCCTGTATTACGCTAAGGGGAACCATATGAGGACTCCAGGCAGCTCCAGCTACAACATGACTACTAGGCATAATCATAATCAGCCGAAACTACATGCAGTGGAATCCTTATAATGCCACATCATAATCAGTTGTTGGCATCCATGATGCAATATGATCTGAATACGATATTCTGTGCATTACACGTAGGTGGTGTTTATGTTATTGGCTCGAAAGTGTCGACATTAACCTAACCTCCCGGCCAGTCTTACGATACTACATGTAATACTCCTGGCCCGTTAGCCCAGAGAGTGGTTTGTTTTTTCTGGGTTTTTTTTTTCTTTTCAAAAAAGAAGGTCGTTCAGAACCTAATAGTTTCGACGCTAGGTAGGCAGTTGATGGTAATCACGCTTGGCTAGCAGCTCGTGTATCTGTCTACGCACCTGTTCATGTCACTTGATTCGTGGGGGTCGAAACCTGAACACGCGCGCCATCATGCATCGAGTGGGTTTCGGAGGCATCGATGATCCTACCCGGCCCCTTAGGATGGTGTTCCTAGGATTCCGCGGCTTTTGTCGTCAAATAGAATCGAAGAAGGTGCGCTAGATACAAGTCGAATAGAACAGGGGGATTTTATACCGCAGGCAGGCTTTTTGACCGGCCCGGACATACAAATGTCATGTTTTTAACCAGTGTTATCAAACACACGCGGCTCGCCTTTCTCTTTGTTCACTGACCGGCTCCCCCCCAAAAAAACAATAGGAGCCGATGATGCAACCATGCTTGAACAATCTACACGAGATCGTGGCCAATCCTAGTCATCCCGTGGTTACAACGTTTTGGGTGTAATCATGTAGCAAACTCTCTATTGGGGGCTTTCGATTCCCGGCCCGTTTGGCTTCACATGGTCAATGTTTCTGTTTAGTATCGTGTAAGGGTCACAACGGGGGCAGGCCATCTTTAGTGGTGGTGGGGAGAATACCTCTTGTTTTCAACGAACCCCCTTTTTCTTGCCTCTTCTGCAGAAACCAAAACAGACATAGCCAATCAAGTCTTCTAAGCCCACGGTTATTATATTGACCACCACGGCGTCAAGTTGGCATGCTTTGTAGCACTCCTCCACTTGTATAACTACATAAAACATGCCAAGGACTCAACCCATCCACGACCGCCGGCCCTGCTTTCGCTTTGGGGGGCATATTGCAATGCTACCTGGCATTGCTTGAGTTGAATGGAAGCGCCGAGGCGAACCACCAAGTGTACACGAGTCTCGCTGCCGCTTCTAATTGGGCGGGTGGGCAAGGACATGAGCTCGAGCCCCCCGGGATGTTGAACCATTTGGTGTAAATGAGGTATACGCCGGAGGTAGTCCGCCTGGCCTCGGCATGCCATTGTCGGCATTTGCATAACATCCCTTCGATACCGACTGGGGAGGGGTGCAAACCATATCAGTCTGGAATGCCGTTTATCCGGCTGGACGCGTAACTTTGTGTCATGGTGTGCATTGTAAGCTACATGAAGCCTGGGTGGTTTGTTGCCAATTATCAGTTCCTAGGGTTTGCCGAGTGCGGGCCGCCGCCTGCATGCTTGCATAGGTAGACGGATAGGAAAATAGAGCGAGAAGCGAAGACCGGGGAAATGAATCCGGCCAGATGTCGTCACGATCAGAATGATTATATCACGATCTTTTTTCATGTACCCCAGCGGACAGCCGGGCCTTCACGCAAAGAGTGGAATTCACGAAAGTTCTAGGGTTGACGGACGAGTTAGCTAGGTCTGTCCGCTTTTAAAGGTCTCGGGGCACCCGTATTGTAAACGGCATAGAAAATACGTAGACCCAGCTGGCGTAGACAGCCCT
Source organism: Xylaria intraflava (assembly GCA_022385655.1). Taxonomy (NCBI): domain Eukaryota; kingdom Fungi; phylum Ascomycota; class Sordariomycetes; order Xylariales; family Xylariaceae; genus Xylaria; species Xylaria intraflava. The sequence continues at coordinate 88,482 of MU279748.1, forward strand.
GACGTGGCTACGAATGGCGCAATTATCACCTATGACTGTACGACATAGACTTTATAGTGACCAGATCCTAACCCTGACAACGACGACAAGCTCCCGGGATGGGTGAAGTCACAAAGTACCAACGTCGTCTCAACCTAAGGCATTCTGGGCGGAACCTCAAACGCCCCGATCTGGGTTCGCGCCGGTCTAGTTGATCGTGATGAGCCATGGTAAAGCAAGCCACCAAGGTAGACTCCTGGGGCAGGCCCAAGCTGTGGCTTGTGGGTAACAATTAATTATAAATTTTACCTACTCTTACGCCTGTCGTCAAATAGGTATACGCACTCAGCTTCTACCACAGATTCAAGGGTATTCGATTGATTCGATAGGGCATCATCCAAAGCCCGATGTTTATAGACGTCGCCATTTTGCTACGTAATCGTGGGTATGTCTTGTTTGGAGTACTCGGGCTCCTTATAATAGCTTCGGCCATATATTTATGTAAATGGCATTCGCGTCGGTATCAGGGACGGCCGTCAACGGTCATTGGAATGGTCGTGACAGGAAGATGTTCGGATGAAGTTGAAGTGAATGGCAAAGACCGCCGGCACCGCATCCGTGTTCCGATGTGGCGTCCAACGATTCGCCTGCAACCGAAGTTTTGGCAACACAGCTACTTTGCGGGACGTGCAACGGGAATGGCTCACGGGAAAAGGACGCGACGAATCGTTGAATCGTAGGTAGAGATGGATGGAAGACAGCGGTAAATCGGGAAGCGGCGGTTTCGCGTGGCGAGTCTGCGGCTGAGGGTAGAGGTCGTCCGGTACGCGGGCTCTCGTGACGGCGAGCTGGCCAGCTGTCTCGTGCGCGTTCTAGCAGATCCGGATGGTCAGTAATCCGCAATGATTGTAGTTTTCAGGCATACAGACTGGAGAGTTGACACCTAGAACCAAGACGTGATACCGAGTTAGACAATAATAATAATGATAATAATAAAACTAAAGCTGACAGCAAATTTGTTATGGCATAATTAAAAAAAATTAACTACCTAGACTACTACCTGGTAACCCCTTTATTCACACCGGGTGCGGAGCAGCAACTCGTGGGCACAGGTAGTACAGCCAATGTTGTTGCTTACCTCGGGTACGTTTCACGGATCCCCTGAGCTGGTACCTCTGGCTGTTCATGCTTCTGATCCCATCGTGGACGTATCAAAGTCCGCTGTCTACGAGTCCATATGCTGCCAAATCTCAATTCACATCACACAATGAGCGATAGCACGCCGAGAATCCAGCAAGTATACCCTTCCTGGCATAGAGCCGTGCTGTCCAAGGTCTTGGCAGGCGGTGCAAAGGTAGTGTCGTCGGCGTGTCAGCGTTCTGGCTCTTCCAGTTCTATTGATAAACAGAACTCCTACCGGCAGACATTTTCCAACCTCCTGAGATTTGTCATGCATGTAGCTGTAAATAACGCATCGAATCCATAAACACCGACCTGGGCGGTTCCCGGAACTCGTGGTGTAAACCCAAAGCCCCGTCTCACGCAGATCCTTTCGTGTCAACAGGGAGAACTCGTTGGAAGACGCTCCAGTGACCCGGATGGGCCATCACAAAGACTAATGCGCTCCGCACTTGCAAGCGGCCCGCTCTAGTAATAGCTTCCACATTGTGATGTAAGTCGTTCTAGTCTGTAATAGTTGCCCCTATACCAGCCCCATGCCTGGCTGTTGCGGCCCGTGTGTTAGTGTAGTGCCGCGTTGGTCGCCGGCGCCATACGTGTGACTCCTTGTGCATACGTCTGGCTGACCATGTAACTATCTATGCCACTACCCTATGACTATTCCCTGATTAACCAAGAGCGAGCCTGGACGAGCCGTGCCGTAGGAAATAACGTGCGCGATGGGAATAAGTCGGGCATCTAGTGCGATACGACGAGGAGGTTTCGAATACCTGCTCGAGCATTCCGCTCTAGCCACTACCTAAGTAGATAGCTGGTTATTTAGGCACCCTTCGGTTCGAATCGGGCTGTCGCATTCTCCAAGGCCCGCAATTATCCGCGATCGTCAGCCTCAATCCTTTCGTTTTTGTCGCGGGTTGCGGGTTGCGGGTTGTGAAGACCTTGCAAGGTCGTTACGTATAGCCGAGGGGAAATCTTCAACGAGCCTTTCCTGTTAAAACTTTGGATTGGACTGTTGCATGTTACTATAATGACTGCGTGTTATTGCGCTTGTCACAGGCTGCGCTGCTCATCGAGTCGAATGTTTTGGCATCGACTTGGGGCCGTTAAAGGATTGGCGACTGATCCGGGCTGAAAAATGCCCCCCGATATCCAAATGGAGACGGTCCCATAAGTTACCCGTATCGCACCCAAACTCGGCAAATTACGTCATAACTCGTGACTTGAAAATGGTCAATGCTCAGTCTGCGCTAGCCTGAAATAAGCGGGGACTGTTACGTGATTGGTCAGCCGGCAATTTCCCACCCCACACTTCCGGCTCTATGTAGGTATCTAGACTGCTAAAATGTATGGGAGGGTACATGCTATCAGAAATTTCCCACAAGCCTGCGCCAGTTCCCTCCGCTCCACTTTATCTGGATTCCGAAGGGACCTCAGCTGGGGAGTCTCGACGAAGTCCGATACATGACACAAATTCGTCTTGGTAGTATTTCTATTCACGCTTCCAGCTGCCTCCCGGTGAACTCGAGGAAAACCTAAGCACCCAAGCTTTCGTGAGGTAAAGTCTTTTGACGTGGAGGAAGAGAAAAGACGCCGCCTCACTCAAGATCGGGTCCAACGTTGCGTGCAAGGGACTTCGACCACCCGATTTGCTGCGCAATAGCACCAAAGATTGTTTCTGAGGGTACGGAGGCTGTCAAGAACTCATCGATTGTTTTGGGGCTGTACTCTTCACTTTGCGACAGTATTCCGAATTGAAGACCTCACCGAAATGTCGATCGCTTTCGACGTTGGCTTTCACGATCTTCAAAAGCTCGCTGTTCTCCTGTGCGATACATCGGACTTACATGGGCGCGGCGCTCGTGATTTGGCTTGTGAAATTTGGTACATATCATGATGACAGCTCGCCTTATGTATGAGCTCCCAAAATTTGTTGCCGTTCGATTAATTGTCGGCGGTTGGGCAATTAGGACCTCACCGTTGACCAACAGACTGGGATGTACTAATCTAAGCAGCCCATATTCGTGACCGTGTGTTGCTGAGCGGCGTTCCATGCGGCGCCCAGCGATCATCGCCTCCGACAGGCCAGCCACTTGGATGCATTTCATTCGGTCGACCGTCATGAGTAAGAAGAACTGAGCATGAATCTTCTAAGGGGCCCAGCCCCATGACACCGCCGACGCCAATGTCTATCTTGAGACAGATACGAGAAGTGTGCCTCACATCGTCAAGTTCCACAGCGACCTTTGACATATCGTACAAGAGCGCTGTGTTACTACCCTCGCTGAGCATGTTGGGGTAGTCGCCAGTTATACGCTCGTTCACTTCCTTGATGCCGACGTAAAGGCGCCAATGTAACCGCTGCGGGCGGGCATAGCGACGAATAGAACCATTACGAGCCACAAGACTATGTCGCATCCATTCGACCACCCCCTCAAATTGTGCCGCCGTTAGGCCAGGGGCGTGTGTAAAGGCGATGCCTGTGACTAGTCCGCCGCCGGCAGCTGATAGATCGAGATGTCTCGAACATGTTACATGCCGCTGCTGCAGTAGGGCAACCATGTACAACCCTATTGAGCCATCCGGTGGCTAATGTCGCGATAATGAGAGAATCAGTACAGGAGACTGTGTGTCTCACTCATGAATTGCCGGACCGTCCTACTGGCCGAAAATCCCCGTACTCCGCCCTTCTTCACCTGCGCGGTAGCTATGCTAAGTATGACGCTGGCTGAGTGCAAGGGCGCAGCGCTCTGATAGTTGTCCAATTCCGTTGCCTGGATGGAACTCATATTCAACACAGTCGTCGCAACATGACCTAGTTTCTAAAAGCTACTTAGTTGGCTAAGGCCAAGCGTTCCTATTGAAAGCTCTAATTTCCCCACGTTTTATGAAGTTGCATTGCCCTTTCGGCTCATAACTCAGTACAGCATTGACTGCTTTCTCGGAACACGGGACGCCGGATCCGGGAGGGATGGACTCAAAACAGACGATCGATGATCTGCTGGGACAAGCACACCCTCCTCAGTGATGAAACTACGCAAATAATGTGCGGTTGATCTCGGTCTCCTAGAGTTACCGATTTGCTTTACCCATATAATAACAATTCACTCATACTGGGCGCGTGTAGCCCTTGCATCGCCTCCGCCTACGACAGCAAGCATTATCGACAAGCCGCTCACGCCACTGACGAGATTCAAGCCCTATCAGTATGGAATTGAAACGACATTCCATGAAGTTTTTATGGTCCGCTCAACTCGATCTTTATCAGAGGGAAGCTTGGGCTGACCCATTTCAACGTCGTAACTAGTCCATAAGAATCAACTTTCACGATAGTCAAATTTACCCTTCAGAAAGAGCTTCTCAGTAATAGGGGCTGAATTCGGCGATATCCCCGATAGCAGCGAGGGCCAGCCCTTAGCTCCCCAGAGAAGTCTGAGGAGCCACCGAAGCAGCCGACCAGGTGGCCCCCGCCCAAGATGTCCAGTGGTTTGGCCTAAAAATAACGACGTAACTGGAATCACGCTGGGTTTTGCGAGATGGCTGTTCAGTACTTTTGTGCCACCATAGGACCATCTTCTGGACTATCGAACTAACCCTGGCGCACAAACCTCTCAGCCTGGCCAAGGCTGGACCAAAGCCAAGCCCACAAAGAAAAATATCGCAATACCTCCAGTTCCCAGAGTCAGCAATCGCACCACGCACATCAGTTGAAGACGGTCGGGAACGCGATAGTGAAGAGGCTTAGTGGGACTTGACAGATGGCTTGCTAACCTACTACGATATTGCAAGTTAGACGCAGCGTAGAGTATTGAATAGCTGCGTTCTCTGCCTTACAAAAAGCAAAAGGGCATAGCAACGCGGCCACCAGATCAAGGACGTATCTCTATGCGATCTTGGCAGAGCGCGTATCCGAAATTAGCCACGCAGACAAGGCAGCTTTTATCACTGGCGCAGGTGCCAGCTCCATCCGCATAGAGGTAGTTCGTCGTCTGCTATGTGGCAGCGCTAGAGTGATTGCTATAACAAACCACACATCAACTGCTTGTGATTTCGCCGGGGTCCAGGTACTTAGAAAGCCAGCATCCTACGGCAAAAGCTTATTCATCCTGTCTTCAACGTTGCAAGGAAGGACAGCGCCGGGGGCCTGGTCGGGTACACATACGACGACGAGAAGAGGCCCGGGCTTGATCTCGACTTCGCGGTATCTTTTGCCGTGATTCCAGAGCTGGATCGACGAGATCGACGAGATCGACGCACGATCTGGACTAGCTCTCGCACCTCTTTGGCTCGCAGGGTTCGTGCTACGACGCCCCGTTTCCAACTCCCGGCGGAGGCGCATGAGAAATATGGCCCATCCCCATCTTCCCCTTGAAGAACCGACGTATTGGGTCGGATGATGCAGGTAAACAGCGCGTGCTTCTTCTCTTGCCCGTTGCGGTCCGGGGTAGGGTGCAGATGCCGAGTGCTTGTCTCTGTGACTTTGGCACGTGCAGCCCGGGGCCTCGCCTTGGCCTCGCCTTGGCCTCGCTCTTGGCATATCTGTTTCGCTGACCGTAGTGTACTTTTGCTATGTTGACCTGCGTCCTTCGCCAGACATTCTTTGCCATTGATGAGCCGCCTTATAATGCGGCCCCGACCATGGGCGTACGGCTCGCGAGGAGGTATGTCATCCGTGGGGGTTTACTTACATAGATGTTCTGCTTACATGACAGGCTTTATCTAGACCGAACAAGATCCGTTCGTATGATTCGTGCTGTAAATATAGGATTTGATGAGTGTTGCCAACAGGGAGGTAGCCATCCATGAATTTTATCCAGGCATCTTTCCGACCGTTCCGGTCTGTCGTTGGTGACTTTGAAAGATGCACAGGATCCTTCCTGTGCAGATGAAGGTAGGTAATCCAACTCCATCCTATACTCTGCACAACTATCTACGGATACACACCTACCCTTATTAACGACCAAGCCATACTTGCTTCGAAATACACTCTCAACCCTGTCCGCAAGCATTTGTCTCAGCACCGCCCCTATTGTTAATAAGCCGCTCTCAGCGCCCAATTTGAATGCACCATTCTCTCAGCCTCCCGAGGGGGCCATGTCTCCTATCGCGGGTCCGCCGGAAGGTGGTCCTGGGAGCGGCCTCCGATGAAACCCCGCCCGGGCTAACAACGCTCTAGGATTCTGATATCGCTCTAAGAACGCCGCCAGCTCTCGGATCTCGCATAGGGCTATACTCACACAAGCGCCGGAGAATATATATATTCCGTATGTAATTTGAAATTGTAGGCAGGCTAACTTTGCTATAATTAGGTAACTTTACGTGCGTATCACATAAGCGCGCCCGCCCCACGGGAAATTAGGTACCCTAGGACTACCCAGCTGTCGCTGAGCTCACGATAGTTACCGCCTAGACCTAATCAAAGGGCGAGTACAACTGCGATGTGACCCCTCTGCATTCTGAGAAGGCCAAGCTTTAGGGCATTCATTAGCTGTCTACTATGCATCCAAGTCTGGACTATGATGCTGAGTATCTTATCAAGTGATGAGGAGTCAGACAGCAGCGGTAGCGAACACTAGACTACCCACACCACATACGCGTGTAAACGGGAACGGGCCGAATGACTTGGGCGATTACCTAGTGGTGGTCCTATATCCTGGCGGAGCCGAAGCGGAGCCGAGCCTGAATGGGTGGTCGGTCAATTCGTATACCTCCTTTCCAGTACACCACCCGACAGTACTTATACGGTTGTACCTAGCAGGCAGCTGTGCCGCAGCAGCTGAAGGCTCCAGCACGGTGTTTACCGACGTGTTCGTACAAGGGCGTTCAACCGTATAACTACGCGCTTGAGGCCCTCGTAGTAAGAAGACACAATAGCAAGGAGTCTGACCCTGCAGCCCAACCAGATCATATCATTACATAGCCTAGACTTCTGATCCGGTACCAATTTCGATGGCAATTACGACACATTTGTCATGGCATCGCGTACACGATCGACATCCAAGACCAGCGATCCCAGCAGTAAGAGTGCGGTTGTATTGGGGCTGAGATGAGAGCGGGATGCTCACGTTGGTGTTCCTAGTGTGTTTAATACGGCGTAGGCACTGGGTAGCAAGGCGGTGTTCCGCCCATGCTCAGCCATAACTAATAAGTTCGGTATGTATTCCATGCAGTACGGAATAATACTGTAGTTGCAACGTCGTCGACAGAATGCCGGGTACCAGCTTTTACATATAGTTTACTATGCGAGCCGAAGTATACACCTACCCATACTACTGTGAAGATGAAAGCGAATTGGCGGTGGGCTGGCATATTGAAACTACGGCGATCAAAGTCGTATCTAGAGTTCACCGAATCGCATATGTAGCCAAAACTGACCCTCGAGCCTTCATTTCGCGCTTGTTTTCAATACCCGGCTATGGAGTAAGCTATAAGTCCTCGCGGTATACATGATGTGCTTGGGTCTGACATTGTAGACAGATCGTAGGCTACGTCCAGAAGTTTCCAAGCGTGGATCTGCCTCTGGGTAACCTGGCAATGTAATTTGATGTCGAACACACCAGCCACCTAGATATTACCTAACCCATCGGCGTTCATCTGGCTCGACGCCGCCTACCTACCCGGCAGCGCCATTGCCGCGTCCACCCGCACGCAGGCTGCACTCGGTCGCTGGAGTAATACTGACATCGTCGATCTCCAACCTCCTTATCGAATTGTGCAGCCCTCGCTTTGGCGATACAGTAATTGACTATCTAGCGTGTCGATCAACTTATAGGTTCTGGGCCGTTCGACGTCTGCGCTTAGGTATCAGGCTCGGGCCTGGCTCGTAACTCCGCGTGGCATTCGAACTGTCCGAGCCCACCAAGATCAACAAAGGGCAGTTCCGAGACCTCGAAACACTATCTGGATAGCGGGCCATGCTCAGCATACGAGCCGAAGGATGCTTAGTGTGCTCATCTAGTAGGTAGTCAAGCCAGCTCAACATTCCCGTACTGAGTATTGATAGGCAGCGTTACATAATGCGCTCCATTGACTATAGCGTAAGGCAGCGAGCATTGTCTAATGTACGGCGACGGTAAGCTAGTGTATAACGCTCTGATCGTCCGCCCGGGAGTGCCGCTTGTCAAGCTAGGTAGCAACGGTATGCGGTATGGGATAATTAAGAGCAAGCCCCCGCCGATGTGCTTGGAATGACTGAGCGATGCGGCCGGTCGGGCAGCAAGCAAAGACGTCAACTGAGTCCTCCGATTCAACCACACGTTACTTCATACTACCTATAGCACGCTGACCTGGGGATTAATGCCGCTTCTCCAGGTATACTGAGCACAGTTTGTAAGTCCCATTAGTTAAGCGATCCGACCGGCCGGGGTGCCAAGTCGCGCACACTCTGATCATCGACCAAACGAGCGTAGGTGCTCGGAGTAGTAAGCTTGACGTTTTCCTAACCTATACATAGTATAGACAGTCCTCCCTGGCCCCATAGAAGGATTCTAGTACGCCTACACTAAGACTGGAAGAGCCGTCTTCCAAATACCACCCCTCCCAGCAGAGTTGTCTTTGTCGTGCCAGCGAATAGAGTCCCTTCGAGAGATAAGTCAGCCTCCATCTTGAAGAGAGGACCCGGCATACGCTGCTACGGTGTGGAAACGTCCTTTTTCCCTGCGCAGATGCCTGATGTATGTATGCCAAGGCCCCCTGATTAATCTGGAAGCAGGCCGTGGTAATCTCCGCCTTGCTTCTACACTGCTTGCCTACCGCATGGTGGGTTTCCACTTGCGAAGCAGTTGCGAGAACGCGAGAGACGGTCGCCTAGTAGTAATAACACGAATTTGCCCCCGGTATCTCAGTACAGCCCATAGTAATGATCGACAGGGAAAGACGTTGACAAATAAGTGAGATGTGTACGGACGTACTGTACTATCCAGCATACCTAGTAAACCCATGACGGGACCACGCGACGCGTGCGATGACAGCCTTACAACGAAGCAGGATGGCTGCCGCGGTAGTCATAGTCCCACGAGCAGCGGAGGGATCGAATAGATAAATAGGCCTCGTCGTCTCGGTGTTTTCTCACTCGCCTCCTCCCTATCCCACCCGCCACCTCGACTTCGATTCCTTCCCGAGTGCAAGCGTCTCTCCTGTCAACATGAAGTTCTCCAGCATCATCTCTGCTTTCACCCTCACCGGTGCGGCGGCGGCGGCGGCCACTGCCAAGTACCCGACGACCACCGTCGCCGGTGTCGAGGTCGTTGACACCGACCTCGTCCGCAGTGCTCGTTCCCTCATCGAGGTGTTCCAAGACAAGCAGCCATACCTCGTCAAGCACTTATATCGAACCTGGCTTTTCGGAGCTGCCGCTATCAATGCCAACGCCACTCTCAAGGCGTCCATTGACCTCGAGCTTCACGCCGTTGGCACCCTCTTGCACGACCTGGGCTGGGACAGTACGCTCTTCTCCCGACTATTCCGTTTCGTTTTGATCTAGCCCGTGCTAATTAATTGTGCTTCAGTGCGCCCCAACTCTCCCTGGGTTTCCAAGTGAGTAGCAACTGACTTCGTCCATATTGATGCCAATACTAACTATCTTTCAAAGGGAGCAGCGTTTCGAAGTCGACAGCGGTATTGGAGCCGTGAACTTTGTGAAGAGCCAGCCGTGCACTTCTAAGACATGGGACGCCGCCCGTCTCGAGCGGATGTACGATGGTATCTCTCTGCAGACAGAGCACAGCATCGCCTCCTTCAAGAACATCCAGTCCCAGTGGATCGTCAACAGTGTCGCCTTCGAGTTCCCCGGCAAGAGCCCTCTGATTCCCGACAAGGACTACTACAACATCCTCGCGGCCTACCCCAACCACTACCTGTTCCGAGGCACCAACGCCACCTTCACCTTCTTCGCCGAGGTCAAGCCCGACGGAACCTACAACAACTTCATCCAGGCCTTCGGTACCCACTACGTCCCCGGCTACAACACCACCGGCAAGACCATGTTCGACACGATCGCCATGTCCACCAACAACGAGAAGGTCCAATACCCCAACGCCACCATCTTCTCGTAAAGCGGGTGCCTACTTACATTATCGACTCGAGAAGTCCGGGCGGGGTGTTATCGGGGAGGCTGGCGAAAATTTTGATGTATATGACATACTTCGATTGTATAAATTTAACTTAAATTTCTCTGGCAATGTGGTGACGTCTTCTTAATAAAGCGCGATTCGATTCACGATCATTACTTTTGCTCCTAACTATTATGGCATATCGACTCTGGTAGTGACAGGCAGATGGATACACGTTTGCATCCTTATTTAACAGTTGACCCCAATCTGTTGGTACATATCAGTGTATGAGGCACTGAATTAGTTGACGATTTCTATCTACTTGTCACCGCTCCGAACAGGGAGACGGACGGAACTGAAGTTAGAGCTATTGCACTGCACATCGTAGAAATGCTTTTTGGCAGAGCAGCATGGGTATAAACCTACTCTCTGAGTACCTTATGTGTACCTAGTTTCTCATTCTTTCGACCCAACTATCGGCATATTTGGCAGCCCCCTCTCAGATCTCTATTCTCTACCTAGTACCGAGCCAGTCATTATCAACATGCCAGCAATGCTTCAACGCTGACTACGCATCAATTCCGCAACATTAACTAAGCCCCTAATCCGCCCCCGGTTCAAAAGATGCGCGCGGCGCAGGGGCACCCTGCCTATCTAGTAACAGGGTAACAAAAGTCTTCGTCGCCAAGGGGGGCAGGGGGCACCTATCAGGCAGGTCGGCTACAATGTAACAGTTGGCCGATTACCTGCGGCCCACCGGATTTCTGACCTCAGCTTTGAGGCTTTGCCATCTATACGGACGAGACAGGCCCTATCTCTTTTTTTGTTTTTTGGGGGGTTTGTTTTCTTTTTGTTTCGAGGTAGAGATCTTCATATCGCGTAATTCTCACCCGGATGTTCTTTACAAGTAATCCAGACGGCGATTCATTTCGCCCATCTCCTACAAACTTTTGCTGATCGCTTACCATTACTGAATCAATTCCGTCCACAGCCTCTCCTTCGATGCGGTGCCTACTGCAATATAGATACCTAGATAGGCAATAGGCACACGACGCAAGCGGCAGTTGATACGTTAGACCTATCGTGCATTCAGAATAGCGCCAGTCCCGTTTGACCTTCACATCCAATATTTTTGGGGGCTCCTTGACCCGGATACGGCGCAATCACAATCGCATACTATACATATCTGTACGTACGGACTGTAGAAGCCAGTTGGATCGTCGTCGCTTTGACGTGCTTATAGTGAGCATTGCGTAAATGTGGCTGCTCATCCGTGCCTATCTATAGTCTGTATGTCCGTAGTTAGGGAGGTATATCTCCCATCCCTACACTAATAGAATGCCAAGACCGTCAGCTCCTTGTCCCCCACATCCGTTAAGACTCGCCTTGGCCGGAAGATTCCGTGGCCTGTCCCTTGTCGGCGTGGTGCAGGTCCCTGCCTAGGTGGTTTAGCTGCATGAGGCATTTGGAATTGTTCAAGGCCTGAGATATCCGCCGGGCTATGTCCGCCACTATGTAAGTAGATAGATAGGGAACTGGGTGGTCTACCAACAGCACACACACTACCACGCCATGAGTAATCCTTAAACGGGAGTAACCTAGCGCGGAGATGATTGCTCTGATCTTAACCCGGGTGGGCGGTATGCTGCAGAGGGAGCGGAGTATAGCCTCGACATACCAGGTAATAATAGATGTATTTCCCCATATCCTCACCGCGACAACTACCTATATCATAAATGCTATAGCATGTAGGTACCGTGCAGTACATGAACTAATTAACACCTTTCAGAAATTTGACCAGGTCAACTCGCTACCGTTACATACACCACACAAGGATCAGAGATTCAAAGCAATTCCTGGGGAATCCAACCATGCCCGATCTTAACGGCCGCAACTAACACACATTACCAAGCTCGACGGTAACCTCCGGGTGACCTGTCACACTACGGGAGACACACAGACCGGATCGGCCCTCGAGCCGACCGACTTTAGCTCGTATAGTCATACCTCCCTCCTGCAATCCCCGGCTGGAAAACCGCACTACATTTGCACATTACTACAGACGTACAGTCAGCAAGACCGCTTGATTCCCATCAACTACCTGCGTACACTTTCAAGAACTCGAGCCGATTCGCTGTTCACGTCCAACCGGCGGCCGCCCTAGTCTGTAGTGCCTCACGGGCAATGCCGTCTTACAAGGACAGCGCCGGCTCGTAACCTCCGCCACGTCGCCCACTGCCCTAATACTACCTAACACGGTGTTCGCGTAAGCAAGCCCTTCGCTCTCAGCCAAGGTTGCACGTGAGAAAGCCATCAAAAAGGACCAGTGTAACGCTCACCACCGGAGCGGAGCCAGCGCGTTGAGTAAGTATGTCGAGCCCTACACGACACTAGGCACACGCTTCCCTATCTAGCATGAAGACACCACGACAAGGCGTTCAGATCCGACCCTTCCAGAGCATGGCATTCTGAGCACGTTAACGGATACCGTATCATTGCCAAGAAAGGCGAGTAAACTGCCTATCTACATGCGCGCTGGAAACGAAGCCGGAAAGAGATTGATATCCCATGATAGTGATGACCCCCTATCCCCTCCTCAGATACCATTCATCCCCATAGGGATACGATTTCCTCATACATTCAAAGCCCAACGGCGTAGCAATGCCGTACGCAGCACTTCAGGGTCAACCCGGGAGGCATCCAGACATGTCCCAAGCAGCATGTACGCCAAGCAAACAAAGGCAAAAGCCGTTACACGCCAATACCACGCCACAATTCCTACCCCCTACCCATCTAAGCCTACCCAGCCATATCTATACTATCACATATTATAGCCTCCTTGCCAATGGCCTGCAGTGTGAATGTACAGCAGATGCCGACGGCATTATGCCAAGATACCCGTCTCCAAGACAATACCACCCAGGCCGGGGATCCTCTAGGTTAGATAGTTACGACTCCGCGCCGTCAGGATCCCAGGCCAAGATAAACCATCCCGTCAATGCGTTGCGTCGCTTCTGCTCAGTTCCTTCATCGCTACCTTCCCCCCTTATGACTTTATAAGGGACGCCGTCTAGAGTGTAATAGGTAGATACGAGAATTTTCACGGCCATGATATGTCAGCGTTTTCTAAATAGCAAAAATGTAATAAGGGGTAAAAGTAACCGCGATCCCATTCCCGCCTCCCTAGGAAACCGAAGGAGGTCGGTCACAAAGTATTCATGCACATTAAGGTGTCTCTAAGGACCGGAAGCTAACCAGCCAAGCACTATCTATTCAGGTCTGGGACTGCACAGGTAACTGATTCACCCGACACTCGTATATGCATCCCTTCGACTGGACCTAAGTCACTAAGTCTCAATTCCCGGCCCGGCCCGTAGCTTCTAAGTCACGGCGGGCATCAGACCGTCTTAATGTATCGACAGACCGACCGACAATAACGTTCAACTGATTGATTCAGCCGGCGAAGGAGATCGTCCGGCAGAGCATGCCGGTTCACGGCCGGGTAGCAGTTATCAGGGGAATCTCGGGGGGGAGGACCAACCCCGTTCCATTCACATGCGTTTCAATTCGTTTCGTTTCATTCTCATTCTGGGTGTACCCGACAAGTCAACAATATTATCCCGATGAAGTAATAAACATCACATTTACGTAGCCCCGTGACAGAAAGACTCGCAGGCAAGACAGAGTATCACCAAACATAGTCCCTATCAAGCGCGCAGAGTTCCCAAAGAGTATAAAAACAACCCAGAACCACGTCTGGTAACGGGATATAGCCAGACAGCGTGGTTTCTACGCCGGTTCAGATCATTCAGGTCTCAAGGTTCGACATAATAATCGACCGCTGGGTTACAGGTACAGGGCCAATTCAAATAGTCCGCGCAGCCATGATAACCAAAGCCATGTAGCCGGCCAAGACAGTATCCTAAGAGCAGGCACAGGACCAAAGAAACAAGACCAAATAAAGCTTAAACGTAGGCGTATATAGAAGCCAGACAAGAAAAGTCACGGAGTGATAACCACGATAAATCCGCACCAAATCTCCAAACAAACCTTCGAGCTGGCCCAGATATTCCGCAACGCAATCAACCCCTCCGCGCTCGAAAACAGGCGGAAACACAGAACTCCGAATCTCAACCGCTAGCCTCGGCGATCGGATCACAACATGATACACCCATCCAGTAACTAGATAGCAGTTTTGACAAACCGAAACCCGACCGCGAGCAGATATGAAGCCATCGTGACGGATTGACCGAGGAACATATACCCCTATTATTACGTAACATCCCATCTACTGCTGAACAGCAAGTACAAAGCAAGCAGCGCAATCCGTAGACAACACACACCAACTCCTATCTAATAGAAATCCCCATAGCCCCCCAAAAAGCCCAAAGCAGGACACCCGTCCTTATACACAATACAGCTTCAGCAACAAAAAGCCACACGCACAACAAGCCCCACGGCCCCAGAATCTGGACCCAACATTTCTTTTTTTTCCTTATTTGTCTACCGAGCTAAAGCAAAGTAAAGCAAAACAGAGCGACATTGCTCAACAACTCCGACGGAGTAGATAATATACCTCGCCGAAATCAGAAAAAGCAAGGCCAGCAACAAGTCCGTCCCCATCTAGCGTCAGCCACCTATATATGTATATATATACCCTCGAGCCCGTCTATCAGCAGACCACGTTTGGGGTATCTCTTAATTCTAATATACAAGTCGTGATCCGTCCCCCGTGTCCCATGGCCCTCGAAGGTACGTAACAGGGGGGGCCATAATTGACTTGCCCCCATTGAAAGTTGACAGTAAAAGGGCAACTTTATTTGCCTCGCTTCATCGCCTTACGTCTCTCTACCTTAACGGAAGCGGCCATCAATGCCTGCCGAATACTGCTCTGTCCCTCCCACGAGTTGAGATCATAGTACTGAGGTGCTATCTCCTATGGTTAAAGTAAGCATGGGCTCGGGCAACGAGACTCCGGCGATAGGGAGGGAAAGGGGGGGGGGGATGAAAGAAAAGAGCTCGCTTACCGTGAGCCACTCAGGCTTGATACAGGTAACCGTTCGAATGTATTGCTTCGATGTTAAGACAAACTCATTGTAAATGACCCACTCGGCCTCGGTAGCAATTACTGTGCTTGGGTGTAGCATGACAGCCGAATTGTTGTCTTTCAAGGTTCGGTAGATCTTGTTGCCCTCGCGCTTAGCTACCTGCATGAAAAAGCCCGAGACAAGAGCTCGTCGGATGTTGTTATAATAGTTCTTATCATTATAATCAGTACTGACGATATCAATGCCCTGAATTTCCATGATACGTTTAAGCTGTGCTCGAACGCTGTCGGCGGTAGAAAGGTGGCGGAAGGACAAGTAGTGCTGGTGGCACCATTTTTTAACATCTTCGCCATTGCTCATGACAGACTTGAAGGCGTGGTAGACATTCAACATTGTGAGATGGTCGCCATCATTGTGCTTAAAGAGATTCTTCATTTCGTCAGCCTCGCGCCTTTTCTGTGCAGGGCGCACAAAGACTTGGGGCACAGAAAGCAGGGCGGTAAGAGAGAGTATCTCGTTGGTGCAGAGGAACTCGTCGCTCGTAATCAACATCACCGCCAAGGCTGGATCAAGTGGGAACTCGGATGCTCGATGGCCCAAATGCGTGAGCTCGCCTTCGTCATTCAGGCAAGCAAGGTAGTTAAGCTCCTCAAGGGCCCGCATCATGGTCTCAGGGGCAGGAGGGTCCATGAGATCGAAATGGACTAGATCCACCACACCAAGTTTCTTAAGTTCCAACACCGTGCTGGCAAGATTGGATCGAAGGATTTCCGGGTACGTCTGCTCAATAAGCTCTTCCCTGAAAGCCTTTTCCGTGTAGAGGCGGAAGCATTTTCCGGGTTTCGTACGACCCGCTCGTCCGGCTCGCTGCTGAGCCGAAGCCTTGGAAATGGCCGAAACGAGCAGCGACTCTACTCTGAGTCTCGGGTTGTAAATCTTCTGCTTGCTAAAACCAGGGTCTACAACATAGACAATACCATCAATGGTCAAACTTGTCTCTGCGATATTGGTGGAGACGATGCATTTCCGGCCTGGACGACCGCCCTTCTTACGAGGACCTGGGGGCGCATCGAATATCTTTTGCTGCTGTTGGGGAGGCAAGGTACCATAGAGTGGATGAACAGCCAAGGGGCCGCAGTCGGTCTCCCTCATGAGCTCGTCAACTTCGAGTGAAATCTTGCGACACGTATCCTCAATCTCCTCCTCACCAGTCAGAAATAGCAAGATATCACCTTCGTCTTCACCAGCGTGAATCTGCAACACAGTCCGGATGGCACCCTCGACGTAATCTTTCTCAGGTTCCGGTGTGTAAAAGATCTCGACGGGATGCGTTCGACCGGGGACGACGAGGAGCGGCGCGTCAAAGAAGTAACGTTGGAACTTCTGAGCATCGAGCGTAGCAGACATGACAATCAGTTTCAAATCGGTTCGGCGACGGGTGACATCCTTGAGGAGGGCCATGAGAATGTCTGTCGCTAGAGTACGCTCGTGGGCCTCGTCGAGAATGATACAGCTGTACCGGGACAAGTTATTGTCGTGCATCGCCTCCCGCAACAGCATACCATCGGTCATATACTTGAGAATAGTCTTCGAGCTCGTCTTATCTTCGAAACGGATGCTGTAACCGACTTCTTCACCTAGGTTGACGTCGAGCTCATCGGCAACACGCTGCGCAACAGACATAGCAGCAACTCGTCGCGGCTGAGTACAGGCCACCATCTTGTGGTTGAGCTGAGGAAGCTCGTCGTAGATAACATACTGAGGGATCTGGGTAGTTTTTCCCGAACCGGTCTCACCAACGAAGACTAAGATCTGCGATCGATGGTACAAATCAAGGAATTCCTGACGCTGCTTGTGCACGGGGAGGTTGCGGCGAGTTTTGAGGATGGAAATATAACGCTCGGAATGAGCTTCTCCAGTAAAAGGATTGTTGCTGCCATCCTCAGCCGCCTCGGCCTGTTTGGCAGTTGTCTCGCGGCGATTGAAGCCTCGCAAAGCGGATCCCGCGGGCAGTTTGCCATCGGTGGCATTACCACTGTAATCATCCCAATGCGCCAGGTACTTATTATTGTTCGCCATCTGCTTGCCACCGTTTTCAGTTGGCGCAATTTTCGCTCGCTTCGACGAGTCGGCTTCCACAGGGCTTCTACTCCTCTTGCGCGCAGGCTGGCCGTTCTTAGCTTTCCTCTCGTCCGCCATGGCGGCTATGGCACAGAAACTCCGAGACGGTCGCTGCCACCCCGATGACCGCTTGCACGGGTGTCCGAATAGTCTCTGAAGGAAAGGCGGGTGAAGCAGGAAGTGGCGAGTAGAGTGGATGGTGGGATGGAAGGGATGGAAGGGATGGAAACAGGAACGAACGATGACACCGGGCAACGGTGTGGCTTGAGACCGTAGATACGCACGCGTAGAGAAACCTAAAGTAGGCGGGAGGGAAGTTCGTTTTGACAAACAACGGATTGCGAATGTTTTCCGCCGGGAGCGCGTTGCGATGTTCATACTTGCTGCGATTCTGATAGCGATAAGCCCGAGAAGGAAATATGTATTCAGCATTGATTACCTAATATAATACAGTACATGCATAACATAACATAACTAACTAGTGAGTTCCATGATTGAACCTTACTACGTGTATTTGCATACCTCCTATCTACCAACTACGTCTGAGACGGATGTAGATCTAGAGTGTACCAAATGGTAATGTGAGGGAGAAAATATTTGCCATTCCATCTAAGTAATGTATCCCGTCGGCGAATAGACGGTAATCTACGGAATACTCGCGTGCAATGCGTAGGTAGGCATATAGAAGTCACATGTGCATTCGCAGGTTACATCGATCCAGCGGAAAGATGCCGCAGCTGTACAGACCACAGGAAGAGCCAGGGACTACAATAACAATCTCGTGGTAAGAATACAGATAATACATACGTATATTACGGATTTCGTTCTATTAGAAAAGCAATGGTGTGCTATGTAGAGTATCGATCACCCAACCGTTACCGTGCTTGGAATAGGCACCGCCCATTAACGCCATAAGTGAAGACAGATACTGCTCATAATATGGTATGGTAGGTAGTACACCATCCCTGGCAAATCTCGCGAGTAAAACGCCCTCTGGATTCTGTAAGCTCCCGGGGACCCCGTGATGAACCCACTAATCCGATATAACCTCTCCCCTCCGTGTAAGTCACCTCATGACACCAAACGCCAATTTCAGCAAGGTATCGTCAGTTTCATAAACCATCGCACGTTCCATGTGCACATACGACGGCAAGCCAGTTCGATTCTCAAGCGTCACTGCGCGACCCCAAAAAAGCCACTAGCTTTCTGGGCATTTCTGATTATGCTCTCCACGAGTTCCATAGACCCATCCGATACCTCTGGTAGGTCGGGTGTCCCAGCGGCTGCAGTGGAAACTGCTACGGGCTTCATGGTAGGAATGGATGAAAGAATGGATTGTTCTCCTGGAATTGCGGCGATAAAGGGCGATCCCGTGATATCTGTTCGTGGTGATTGATGTGTGGTGATGCGCTGTGTAGGTGGTGTAATGATGGGTTGGGGCTGCTGTGCGGAAGATAGCTGATAGTCGGTGGGTTGAACCTATTGCTGTTAGGCACGAATGGTGGGTGATTTTGCCGCAAAGGTCCGCTTACAACTTGATTCATTGGAACTTCAGGGTCGGAACAATGCCCTGTGCTCTCGAGTTGGCTATAGGCAAAGGAAGCTTGTGGACGGGGTACCATCGACACGGGGCTAGCAGTCGTCGAAGCAAGTGGAGATGAGTGTGTAGGTCCCTGTACCTTCCGTAGGGTTTCCCACGGCCGCGGCGCGGGAATGGGCGTTCGTTTTGGCGGGCCTGGAGTCGACTTTACCGATACGCAGGATGAAATGGGGATCGATGGCGGTGGGATAGGTGTTGTAGACTTTGACGGTATTGTATGCCTAGACACAGACCGACTAGATCGTGGTGTCGATGGTAACCGTGATGTTGATATTGCAGACGCTAGCGGAGACCCTGTATTTGGTGGCGCCGGGGATGCCGCGGACAACGGCGGAATCAAAGCCAACGGCTGAGCTTTACTGCCAGTATCAGACTGTGTTTCTACCTTGACGTCCCTGTTCTGTAGCATGGCCGCATAGTGAGCACGTATGGCTGGGTGTACAGCTGTCCCCATGGTGGCCTGGACGTCCGCAAGGTTAGAATCACTAATCGAACTAGAACACCAGTTAGACGGTTCGCTCGCCATTGATGGCGGGGCCGCCAATGGCGACGCTGACTGTGTCCCAATGAGCGATTCTACAGGTGAAACTGTAGTATGAACAGCAGCCGGCGGTCCAGTTGGAGGGTGGTATGTACTAGGTGATTGAGGCTGCAATGGAGAAACGTCCGAGGTGCCAGCCAATGGCGGTACACCGATGGCAGGCTTATAAGGGATCGACGAAAATCCGGGGCTGGTCGTTACATTCAAACTTATCGGCTTTCTCTGCATATCAAACAATGCGCCAGGGGTTCGCATCAAGTGGGCCCGCAGGTTTCCTTCGTATCCATTCGTGAAGCCGCCCCATTGAGCATACGGAGTCCTATACTTAGTAGAATCCCTAAAACACAGAGTTAGAATACGCACTAACCCAACATAGGGATAATGAACACGAACCTGTTGTGATGAACTTGGAAGAACGCATACTTCTGGATGACGTTGGGCCGCGGCCCCTGGGACGGATTCGATTCAATCACTGACTGCAGACGTCCCGCTAACGCCTGGGCTGAAGCTGAGGATGAGGGTCGGATGGCAGAGGATGTCATTGGTGTATTGAGTGAAAGGTTCGATACAAGTGAACTGGAACGCCCCCTTGCTTGTGTCTGGAAAAGCTGGTTATTTTGCGGTGACGGCGACGGCCCGAGGCCAGGGGGTTGCGTGACGCCAATGCTGAAAGGAGACTTTGTCATAGAATCCCTCCGGACATGCCCATACGACGAAGGTGTACCGAACCGTTGTCCAGTGGCAAGCGCGAGGCGGCCACCATGACTACTGACAGAGGACTTATTTCGGGTATGGCTACCAGTATTCGGAGTGTGTATTGGTCTCGCAATAGAAGGTCGTCTCGGTGCAGACGATGATTCAGTCGTGGTAGGAGTGCCGACAGCATTAACATTAGTACCAGCCTGCGGCACAAAACTTGTTACAGATTGTTGTGCCATCGATTGCGATTCTAGGGACGCATTGTTAAATTTGCCGGTAAAAGACGAAGCTGATTGTGGCGTGGCCTGTTGCTGTAATGGTTGAATTGACTGACCAGATTGGGCCAATGGGTTGTGTTGCGGTTTCTGTGGTGTCTGATGTAATCGCTGCGCCTGTGGTGCCGGTGTAGTCTGCTGCAAACGCTGTGCGGACTGCCCAGGTGGGATATACGGGGTATGCTGAAACTTATAATGCGGGACACGGGGAGGCTGAGAGGGAGGTTGGGTTGTAGAAGAGTAGTTGGGTGGTTTAATTATGGATTGTGTGTGGTGAATAAACGTATTATTTGTTTTGGGCGCTGATTGCTGAGTTGCGGCGGGGGAAGGCTTCGGTACAAATTTATACGTAGTAAAGTTTGAAGGGTAATTGGTTGGTGGAACGGGCTCTCGAGGCTTGTATTGATACGGCCTTTCTGTCTTCTGGGCCGGCCTTGGAACCGGTACGGGAGTGTGAATAGAAAAGGTGGAACCGTACGTCTTCCGTGGCGGGGGCGGCGGAGGAGCCGGACGGGGAAGGGTGTCCAAGAAGTTGCTCTTGCAGTTGTGCCGCCTTTTCTGGGGATCCTCTGTGTACCGTGGTCGAGCATCTGTAGAGTTTTCGCCCAGATAGTACCACATTTGGTTTTCCTTGGACAGATCGACTTGGGCTTGGGCTTTGTTCTTTTCAAGATCAAAGTGGTTAAACTCTGCCCAAGTGAAGCCGCCTTCGACGAATGGCTCTTCAGGGCGAGGAGGCTCTTCGATTCGCCTTCTAGTCGCATTGATGAGCTCCTTGGCCTTACGAGAAGTTGGCATTGGAATGGCATTCCGTGATGCGCGAGGCAAATGTAGATCGACTGGATCGGGTAGAAGCAACCATTTCCATTCAACCTCCATCCGGTCCCTAGACTTCGTTAGCAACTGCCGACTACCCATTCCAGTTCGGTTTTCGTACCCGTTAGGTATAATATCTAAAAGCAAAGTCTGCTCACTATCCCGATTTTCGATGACAATACCCGCAAAAATATCACCACGGTGATACTGGAGCTGGCAAATCTCACCCTTCTTAAGCGCAGAGGCTGCCTGGCGTGTCCTCTGGCAATCATCCAATACGTCCCCATCCAACTTCCGATCACGCTTAATTCTGTGGAACCGGCAATTGAATTCAAATGCCTGCTCTTTATATTCTGTGCCATCTTCGCCGAAAATGGGCACTTCGGCCTCTTCGACAAAAACTCCAGCCGCAGCAGCGCATGTTGCGTGGTAAGATCTTGCACATTTCTTGTGCGAGCACTGGAAGCACGTTCCCCTCTTGGAACGACAGAACAAGCACTTGAGGTCAAGTCGGGCTTTACTAATGTTGGCGACGTTCGCGACGATGTCATTTCCATCAATTGTCTCGATCCAGGTCTCGGCACCGTACAAGGCACACAAGCGATGAGCCTGGCGATTGTCGTCGGTCGGTAGTAATTCAAAACCAGGCACATCATGTGGGCATAGACAGCAGGGCGGCTCGACTTGGCTCTTCAGACGCAGGCGAATTCGCTTGGTCTTCTTGTCTCCTTTATCGGTCATCGCCCGCTTGCGTTTCCGCTCCGTTGACTTGAATTTGATAGTGTGAATAGATGGGGGAGTGGGCATGCCCGTTTCAAGTTCATCCTCTTCATCCTCATCCTCGTCCTCCTCTTCATCCGTTTCCTCGTAATCAGTTTCTTCGCCCCGTAATTTCCGTTCGATTTCATACACGTCGACCCATACACTATCTTGAGCTTGAGCACATTCGCACTTCTTCGCAATTTTCCCCATGGGCAGCCAGGAATCCAAGGCGAAGTTGACGGCTTCTGCGCAATTGTAGCCCAGATTGTATCCGGAGTGATAGCCGTAAGGGTAGGTTACAACGAATTCTCCAGGATAGGATACGCATTTATTGACTTTAATGTTAAAATTCTGCTGAAGATGATTTGGGGAGATCAAAAACGCCTTATGGCGGAGGAATTGATCGCAAGCCTTGGCATCTGTAGGCCAAATGCTCTTCATCGCAGCCTCGAATCGGCGAGCATCACCTTGAGAAATACTATACCATTGCTTCGGCGCACCAAAGTGGAGGTAATTGATGCTGTAGAGATCCACGTCTTCCAAATGCCATGCGAATGTAGACTTCCACATGCCAAGGTACAAATAAGCCGTGTTGACGCCAGGAACTTTGGTTCCTAGTACATCAAGAAGGTTGGGGAGCTTATTCAGGTTCCAGCTTTCGGTGGTGTCATCAAATAGTGTACCGAGAACATCGGCCCCGTACAACGGCGGTGCGTAGGTGAGCATCCGCCAGTACGTGCGCTCTAATTCCTCGCACCTTTCAGGTGTATAATCAGAAATGTCCATTCGGTAATCGAAGTCACGGAAAGCCTCTTCGTCAATCTTGGTAGAGCCCTCACGCCGGGCATATTTGCGTCGAGCGGAAGTGCTTTGTTCTTTTGGCTTAGCCTGTCTCATTCCACCCATGCGACCGACAGCTCGCAAAACCGGATAATCATCTTCTTCGATATCATCACCTATCTCCTCCTCCATGGAATCGACAACAGCCTCTGATGGCCGCGGTGAGACCGGCGTTATAGGACGGTCATCCAACTCTGCACCACTCGACTTGCCGCCAGTTCTCTTCGACCTGCTCCTGGTTAAGCGTCCGTTAGCATTAGCACCGGCGCCGTCATCAGAACGGCGCCCCTTCGATCCAGTAGACGCTGAGGCGGGTGGGCCCTTCGGTCTGGACGGCGCTTGCGCGCGCCTTTCTCCTCGTCTAGCAGGGGGCTGATGTTCACTCTGATCACAAAGCTGGCGCCACTGTGGCAGATTGTAAGATCGCTGATGAAGAATGTTGACCTGTCGATAAGTGCCACTAGTTCCCATAATTTCCTGTTTAATGGGTTCACGGACTCTGATTTGTTTGACCAAATCGTCAAGAGCAGGCAAATTGTCTTTCCACTCTTGTGGAGGGATGATTTTGATGATACCAGACTTCATGCCATAGGAATCAACCTTTTCCATCTATTTACCACTGTGTCAGTATGGAAAGCACCGTTACAAGGCAAAACTATGAAGCATTAGCGACGTACGAATTTCTTGAAGTCCCTGAACTGGTGCATGTCCGGTTTGAAAACCGGCACTGAGCCAGACCAATGGTCTGGCGTGATTTCGCCAATATCTTCATCTTCCTCCGGAGCAATCTCCTGAGCAGTAGATTCAGTGTGGAGGAGAGGAACCTGATCAGGATCGAGGGTAGGCTCCTCGACGTCGCTTAGTTCGGAGTCGTCGTCGCTGCCGTCAAGCTTCATAGCATTATTGCTATCAGGTGGGGAGTGCAAGCCGATGGGCTTTGTTGAGGGGTGGGATGCAGCATAGTCGGCGAGTTCATGAGCTATTTTGGCATCGGGCTGGGTGTCATGACCGTGGTCGGGGTCATCGTAGACGGAGTGATGGTGATTGTCGTGAAGCATGGATGTGGACTCCCCGTTTGAGAATTCAGGCGCAGGCGCCAGGACGGCGGCAGTCGCCTCGACGGACATGGTCGCGATTGGGAGGCTACATGCGATCAACGAGGAAACGGAGTTTCTTCATCGACACGACCGGCTGATCGTAGCGGTGCCGGCGAAACCGCCTTCGGTCAAGGGCAAAGAGAAAAGTTCGGGTCGACGTCGAAAGTCGCAGCAGTGGCGGCAGCAGCGGTGCGACGTTGGTTGGTTACCTCGAAATGTATGGTTATGGAGATGTTGTTAGTTGGTTGGTTGGATCGCCGCGCTGGGCTGGGCTGGGCTTGTCCTCTGGTTGGATTGAAGGATTGAGATCGATTGCTACAGTACTGGGTCGAGGGATGGGGGGAGAGGCAGGCAGACGGTGGCCAAGCTGGACGGAGACCGATAAGCGTGCTGGTTGGTCGGCGTTGCAGCTTCCCTGCCAAATTCAACCAGGTGGAGCAAGATAGGGCCCACTTGTGCTTTAGCGAGCTGGGGCCAAGTGTGGCTTACGCACCTCCGTACAGCGCGCTACAGCGCACTACAGCGCCCGGGCGGGACGGCAGCCCACGACCATGCGGGAGGCGCGACCACAGGGAGAAAGGACGAGCTCTTTCGCGGCTCAAAAAAGGATAAAAAAGAACTGCCAGGCAGCGACAGGAGGCAATCAACCGTAGCCGGCATTGGATCATTATTAAGAGCCTTGTATCCAACATGCTACGCGGGATAAGTACATAATTTATTCCGTATCACCCGGATATGCAGTTACCCCGGTGCCTCCACGTGCTCGCTGTGCTAAACCTCCCTCCCGCTCTTCATATTCGCCTCACCCATGGATTTAAATCCCTCTTATTCTTCCGAAGATCGAAGCCTGCGACTCGATTCTCACTCTCTACTGAGAGATAGGCCCGAGAAAGTCGGTGGCATTTCAGAAGAGTACTTGATTTCGGAGTACAAAATGCACTATGTAATAGGTCCTCACATTACATCATCATCATCCTCACTCATCATCACCAGATGTAAATTACCCCTCCGCACCAGAACATGGTCGGTCTTCCATTTTGAAGAATCTCGTTGACCAATTTGCTCTCGCATTATTTTCTCTCATGTAAACTCTCATTCTACAACCGTGCAGCCCGTTGTTTGACATATCTCACGCGCTCATCGAAGCAGATGGCCTTTTCACGGGAAGACACTCTAAAAGATTACACTCACGAAAAGAAACCTACAGAAAATATGAGATCGTTTTGTTAACACCTCCCTAGTATAAGAAGGATACACGTGCATATAGAATGTCATGACCTGAAATGAAGTTCTCTCTTACTACGTGCCGCCCACCAGACTCAAATATACGATGCTTCACTAGATAACAGTCCTAAAGTCTTATATGTATGTAGTTCAGATCAATGAGCCCCGTATGCCCCAACTTCCGATATCTTAGCTGAGCACCTAATTACAAACGTGCCTACATCACTAACACGACTTAAGACATGTTCAGATCTAGAAATAGATGGCATAGCATTAAGGGCACCAAACCACCTAGATACATTCTATTCTCTTCATCATGCCACTAGGCGTCGTAAGGGAGTATATACAACACGCTGTACCCAAAGGAGTCGCCGACCCAGTCTAGTTAATAAAGTCAAAGTTCTCAGTAAAGACAGCCACGCGCGGTATCCTACTAGCAACCATATATACCATAAATGACACATAGAATATGAGCTCCAGGCTCGGCGGTGTAGACCGTCCACGAACCATGACGACTATTGCCCGTCTGTCCATACATGGGGTACAGCTCGCGTGATCAAAACCTGTTTTATCGTACAGCCATACCTCACCAATCTCAGTACTCGGCTACCCACGGCGCCAGTGACAGGGCAGTGTGCCGTATAAGGCGGTAATAAAAGCCCATGGGCTACAATCCAGATCATCAACAAAGTCAACATCACAAGGCAAGAAACCATAAAAGAATTTCGTGGATGATAAGTTATTTTTTCTTTTCGACTAACCATCATCTCTCGAATCTCCCGACAGTCCTTCAAGGCCAGAGTCCCCTAAGCTGCCTAACAAGCATCACCACCACAACCACACCTACGACCAAGGACGGAAAGCAAAGGGGGACCCAGCAAATCCCATCATCCTCAAGAATCCGCCCACCGCGCGAAGATCGTGCTACGCCAAGCTGATCTAGGTAGACAACATGGTGTACAAAAATGGCATGTAGCCGCACAAGTACGAAAACCGCACCAGAACAAAAAGTTAACGAAGACAAAGACAACAGCCAACAACGCCAAGTAAACCTCCCAAATGTTTTTCCTCCCCTCCGTTTTTGCGTCAGGCCCCGATGTTTTTTTCCTTTTCCGGGGCGCCAGGTAAAGAAGCAATAAGGTATGTAATGAACACTGCGCAGCGGTATGGACGGGAAAGAGGGGAGAACAAGAAAAGTAGACACTAGATAATGAGTTCCTGCGTGACACCAGTAACCGGATAGCCAGGGCATCTCCGCCCCCCCTCCCAATCGCATAGCTGCAGAAGCCCGAGCCGCGAGGTAGAGTAGGCATGGCCCTTCAATCAATCCGAATCCCATGTGGCGTCCCGCATGGAAGGCCACCGGAACGGCCATTACCCAAGACTTTCGACCAACCGAGCAAGAATGCAATACAATGCCACGTGGCTCGCCGCCGCGCCCCCCATTTCCCTTGTTCAGGGTGGTAACGAATTCCCCAACTCCATGCTTTGTAAAAGAAAATCGCTTGGTAGAAAAGAAAGATGAATTGGCAAAAGTAAATTAAAAACAAGGCCCATCCGTTATGTTCAATGAGGTTGTGACCCTTAATTCGCCTGCTCCCGATGTGGCTCTCGCGGCGTACGTGCCGACTCGCCCAATACATACACATTAAGCAATATGTAGCCGGCTTCATCAACGCGGGGGGAATCCCGTTGCGCCGTGGAGAGAAAGCGTCTCCCCCACCGGCGCAAAAGCAGAGCGTGCAATGGTATCATCTCTATGTGCAAATGCATAATTCGTAAAAAATGGTCGTAAATTATCATGGGACGCCCCAGTGACAAACGCCTCACGTCCTTGTCACCTTCGCAGACCGACACGGTCCGACAGGTTGCGCCAGAAACTCGGGCGCCTGCGTTCGGGGGAGCTCATCATGGCCTCGCGCACCATGGGGCCGACAATGTCCTCATCTCCACGTTCGGGAAACTTGCCCTCGCCATCCATGCGGGGAACCGTGGTAATGATGCTCTCGTCGAATTTGCTGCAGCTTGCCGCCTCGCCGCTGGCTATAATAGCGTCGACTATTTCGTCGTGGAAACTGCGCCAGGCACGATCGGTTTCAGCCCATTTCTCCTCGGTGTACGCGTACGTCTTAGAGGTGATCCCGTAATGCTCGCCGGTCCGGACAAGGTGCTTTGTATAGTTGACACGCGCCGTTTCCCAGTCTGCTCGAAGATCACGAAGCAATGGCAAGGTCGCAGCCTCCGGCCTGTATGGCATAGGTAAGATGGTAAAGTTAGCGTGTCCTAGGCGGTCAGACCAGACATCTGAATTGTGGGATAGCTCGCAGGATGAGATAATCTGGTGGATCGACGAAATGGATGGCCTTGTGCTCAGTGCAGGGGACAAGAGGAGCGGTGATTGTGGCTCCTCGTCGAGCGATGCGATCGTGGGCGATTGTAGTGGTGGGGGCTGAGCAGCGTTGTGATCGGTAGGATTGCTAGTCATCAAGGGTGGAAGTAAGGGTGTCGTTGCCTGGGCGCGTTCGCGTTGAATAGATGACAGCACATAGTCAGCCTGTTCTGAGTCCAAGGGCCCGGGTAAAGTGATGCTATCACTACTCAATTCTGGTGTCGGCGGGAGGTGCGGTTCGTTAGAGCGATCGGTGAAAGGCCGATTCGATCTGGACACAGACGATGATCGGCTAGAGGCAGCACGCGACTTGGAGGGATACTCAGAGCCCAAGTCTGAAATGGGCGAGCCAACTGTGCTCGACTTCCTAGGCGATCTCCACCGAGAAAACGAAGGTAGGCGTGAACCTAAGCGGTACGAAAGACCCTTCAACGCAGGCACAGATCCGGTACGTTTCCTCCTTGGTACACGAGGGTAGTTGGGGGAGTCGCTGTCACTCAAACATTCGAGGTCATATTGAATGTCTCTTCCTTGCGCATAAAAATTGGTGCGACTTCGCACAATACCAAGATCTCGGTGCGTGCAAGGCTCATCGCCTGAAATAAGAAAACGGTTAGCATATGGACCATAATACGGTAGCAGCCCAGCCGTGACGTGAATATGTGTAAACGTACATAGGCAGTCAAACAGATGGAACTGATCGGAAACATTGTCACGTGCGCCATGGACGTTTCGAACATAGTGGTTGAACCGGTCATAATCAAAGGGCTCCTCCTCGACGTCATCGAGACGGTTGCTAGGGGTTTGTTGGACTTGCGTGGGCGATGATGGCAAGTCTTCACAGCTGGCGGGAGTGACGAGATCAAACGATGACATGGAACTCGAATAGCGAAGATGTCGCCAAGCAGTGAAGGTTGGTGTTACTGGAGACGTCATGTCTGACGAGGTCGAATCTGTCATGGTGGTCATGGCGAGCGGGTGTTGGTGGGTTTCTTGCTGTTGCTGATTGTGGAGACTATAGGTACAAGACATATCATCCTCGATCGTACTATCAGCTACTACAACAGTGACGGGGAGCGCAGTAACGGCCTCATCTCCCTGCTTTCTCCTTCGCTCAACCAGTAGCGGCAGGTGAAGGGGCCGTAGACCAGGTGACATAGTGTACCAAGAAGCGCAGATCAGGGGCTGCGTCGCCGTCCCGACGTCGATCCTTGGGCCCGAGTTTTGGCTAATGAGTCGAGCAATGTACCGATGTGCGAGAAGCAACGGGTAATGACTCTGATCCGGTGTTGATCCTTGAGGTCCGCGGATGGAAATACTACTTTCGGTCGGGCCTCGGAAAGGCAATGTAAGCGACGTTCGTCGCAATATGGCTATGTGGACCGGAAAGGTGAGCCGCAGACGTGGTTGATGTGAGTGCGCGTGTTCGTGTAGGTATGTTTGGCGTTGTAAGTGACGGTGAGGGTGACAAATTGGCGAGTCCGGGGCGATGCTTCTCTTGTATAGCTCAGCTCCGAGATAGGTATCGGTATACGTCGACAGACAATTGAGAGCTTGCTTGTTTCGATGTCGTCCTCAAACTCTTTCCCCGTCTGTTTCTCTTCCGTCTTTTGAGCCTTAAAGCTGAGTGTTCCCTTTAGTTTTTACTTTAATAGCCACCATAACAAAAAAAACGCACAGGGAGATACGCAAGTTCTACCTCCACATAATATAGTTGCTAAGGCAGATTGAGCGACTGAATAGATGGGTAGATTGGGCTTATGCGGGTTCCCTGGTCACGGCGCCTGATAGAGTCAAAGTCCAAACAGTCCCACTGGCCTCGTGGCTTCGTACATTCATACGTGTACCACTCGCCGTGTACACGACTATGCCTACTTGCTCTCGTCCACGTGTACCCAGCCGGTGTACGATGTGTGGTGTGTGGTGTGTGAGTGGTGTGAACGCGCTGCGTGGGAGCACTCGTGGGGTAGGTAGTAGTTAGGCTCCTGTTGTGTTGTGCTGGTCCCCCCAAAAGAAGAGAGGACGTCGCTTTGCCAATCAAAGGCAGGATCTGTACCAGTTCCGACACTGGCCCGGGGTCTCGTGGCTATAGGCCCTGTGACATCCGGCCAAGCGAGGGGTAGGTAGGTAGTGGTGCGAAGCTGTCTCCAAGGTCGAGTCTCCTCGGTAACAAAAACACAACAGCTGGTAATTGGTGGACGCGGGAACGAATGTATACATATATTCCCGTGAAGCAGAAGCAGAACAAGCTTTCGTCTCTTCAAACCTGTAGCTGGGCGGCCGGGAGGTGGTGACAGGTGCAGATATTGGGGTGAACGAACGTGCGAGCACGGGGATAACGCTGGAGGCTTGGTGCAGGACAGAGAGAATAGATGGAGCCGCTCGATTATCTCTCCTTCTCTTTTCGCGTCTCTCTTATTACTGTTTGCTTATTTTCCATAGCTCGCCGTCTTTCTGGTCAAAGCGAAGTACTAAGTACTATGGAGATGGGACTCACGGTAATCCGCAGTAGGTAGAGGCGAGTGACGGGAGATGTTACATAGTAGGTGGGTAGGGCGATTTGATGGCTTGACTAACCAAGCTAACTTGGACTCACGCACAAGTTCACAACCAAATCAACATTGTGTAGAGTGACTTGCTCGGCAAGCGCTTACGTTTTGAGCCATAGTTGCTGGCGCCGGTACAGGAGCAGAGCACTCCAATCGTCCGATACCATGGGCGTCATCGCGGGCGGGTTGTCTTTTTTTTTTTCTTGCGCTGTTCTTCCTTTGTCTTCTCTACAGTAAGTACTACAAGTAGTTAGCGTTCTAGTGATGGGCACGGTACCGGAAGACTAGGTACCTTGCCTCTTTTCGGGTTACAATCAGAGCCATCCTTGTTGACTCCATCTCAAAAAGCCCCATGAGTGCTCAGCCTAGCCCCATCTGGCCGGAACCCAGACGAATGGGAACAGGTAAAGCGGATCCCGGACCGGTCGTCGGTTGGGCCTCTGCTGTTCTTTCTCCAGCTCTTTTCTGCCCAGCACCAACGGATCTGTTTGGTGCTTGTCCACTCGTCGCTGCTTAGCTCAGGAAAGCGAAAAGTCGGTCTGAAGGCATCGCAGACGCTGAGATTCACGTAGTCCATACACAATTCTGAGGGGACGGCGATAAGGGATGTAGCAATGAATACGTGGACGTGCTGGCCTCCGTGTCTCTCCATACCTACTGATACATGGTACGTAGGTGGCATGTAGCGGCGGTGATCGTGGAGTTGAGCTAACTTAGTCCAGGCTATGGCCCGGGAGAAAAACACTTCGAGCTACTTAGGGGCCGAGTCGGAGGACTTGCGGCCTCCGGCACTGTCCGCCGGCACTGTCCTTATACCGACCCTTGCCAATGTATGCATGCATTAATTATGTACGTATAAGTTCCCGCACAGCCACGTACGACCCGGAGGTAGCTCTCCATACTAACTGTCACGTACCGGTACATTGCTCCGTGTCCAAAAATTGGTGAACTTCATTCTGGACCCTGTCGACGTTATCTGCGCTGGCAAGCCGCTCCTACTACAGTCCACGGAACCAAGGTATGGTGTTGTGCGCACACGTACATCCCGGGCTCCGCTGTTCTGGATGTGGTGCCTGTATTCAGTACGGACGTTGTGACAAAGTTATGAGGGAACCATTAAACTGTCACGAATTGGCACATACCTACCATCTACGGATAGGCAGTAGGTAATGTATACTATGTGTCCCATAGTTATGGCATAGCTGGATGGTTCAGATGGTAGGCACTGGATCTTCGGAAGTCCAAATGCCCCATTTCCTCGTACATGGCGACAACGAGCATGTTTCAAGTTTCCCTTCTGCGCTACTACGCAGTACTATCCGCCGGAGCCACAAACATAGAACCGGTAGATACCGGTAGATAGGCGATCCGGACATGTTTACACTATAGAACTGAGTAGTATACATTACGTGTAGGTGCGAGTTAACTGTTACTACTTACCTACGGACGTACAAGTTATAGTCGTCAGATAAGGTAGGTAGTTGATCATGAACGCGCAAACGTCCACCTCAGGCCGCCGATCGGTCGTAATACAGTGTATTAAGACCGTACGCATTTTACACACTTTATATAACTAGCTGCTTTTCGTTTCGTCGTCGCGCAGAAATGGCTGCGAAAAATAACAACTCAGGCAGACTTTTCATTGGCCCGGGTGCGATTATAGTGGGTCTACCTAGCACCCACCAGGCGCGACGTCGACCAGATGTCCAGTGTCATCAGCCACCACCAGCCACCAGAAAACCAGCGCTACCGACAGACGGCTTGACGTAGCCACCATGCACAGTAACTAAAAGTGGGAACTTTTGCCACCTGCCCAGTGCACTTTTATGCACGTAGGGAAGGTCCAGGTTGAGCTGAGTCAGGCTTTGAAAGACTGCCGTACTGCTGCAGACGACAGACGTAGACCCTCTTACCAAGCCTTCTTTCTTTTTCTCTGCACCGTCGAACAGATTACAACCGGATGTGGCTATTTACATACAAGGAAGTAAAAAAGAAAAGCCCCAGAGGCATGTTATTCAGTCCGAAAGCCGTTTTGATGCCGAGGCAAAAGTCAAGTAAGATCAACGCCTACCTGGGAGGTAGGTATAAAGCATCCTCCGAAGCCCTCTTTACTACTACCTACCTTAGGTAGGATCCTACAGTATCTATCACAACGACCATTGGCCGACGGCAATATGTATTTTAGCTATCGACAGCAGCTAGGATACTGCGTCAGTGTGTCCAGGCATCGCAGCTGTCGATGATACTCCAACGCCCGCGATTCCGGTTTCAATTGAAGAGAAAGCTGTGCTTCCGAAAAGTACGGCGCCGGGCATTCTAGAACGCAACGGCACACAGTCTTCGTCTTCCATGTCCAAGCCTCTTGCTAGGCACGCAGCTTAGGCATCTGCAGATGCATCGTCTATCTACTCAGTATTCAATTCTACAGCTCGTGCCCAGAATCTGCCAGCGCCCCTTCGCCCAAAGGTCATTGCCGTCCTGCTGCTCGCAGGGTTGGTACATTTGTAGGTTGGTGGCACTACATGCGCATCTGGATTGGCATGCCAATCTCATCTTCTCAACTCTTCGTGACGGAACCCTTTCTTCCCGGTTGGTGCCGTCTTCCGTGTCACGCCCCCGGCGTGTTGGAAGCATTCTTCACCATCAGATGCTTTTTCTTCTGTTCGCTTTCATTCTGATATGCTTGCTGTTTTTATCCATCTCCCTCCACCCTCGCCTAGAAGCGCGGCAGCCTCAGGTCTGCAACCAAGGCACGTACGGGTCGCATAATCAATCAATCAAACCATCAATCAATCAATCTGTCAATCAAGCAATCAAGCCATCAATCAGCCAGTCAATCAATCAATCAATCAATTCGAGCACCGTCGTAACCCGGTTCGCCGACCATCGTATTCGTCCGCACTACTGCATATTAACCGCTGGGTCTCTGGCATTGGAGTCGTCCAACAATAGGTACAGCATCGCCACCTGGCTCTTGATATCGCCACTCGCGCCAATTCGGACCTTGCAAGAGGGTGAAAGTTTGTCTACGACAATAATCAACTCAGTGCGGCACTCTTACGCTAAGGACTAGGAATCGTGGCTAGCGTCGACATGCTCATAGTAACCATGTAGGTGACGGAACAGCTGCTTGGGGATTTCTATCCATCGCCGATCCTACTGCCTATGTATTTAGCTGGATGGCGGGTCCGTGACACAACGCCTGAGCCGACGGCAGCGAACCGTTAAATGCCCAGGTCCAGCCGAGTGATTTTGCCCAACCTAGCACAGTAGAATCTGGGGTAACGGCGGAAGATCTCAGTGCCTTTTCCAAGGCTTGTTCCTTAATGGCTCTTGGCATCCCGTTCCTCGTTACGCAATGTCACTCTGAAAATCCACGCTGCCGATACAACATGAGCCTGCGTTCATGCTCGCGTCGGACAATACCTGAGGATTCGCTTATATGGCCGCGCTCAATTGTCTCGTGCTATGAAGGTAGCACCTCCATCCGATATCACTTAGATAATCAGGTCCCTCGGCTCTTGATACCTACCCGAACCCCCTTGCCTGTCTTCAGTACTCAGTACGTTGTTCTTCGTCTCAATAGAATACCTCATGATTGCTTTTTCTACGCCATGACTACCCACTTTAGCATCACAAGAGGCTCACGATAATTGTCATGGCGGCACTGGTGGGTTCGTCATATGGCGGTGCCAATTGAATCGCCGATGATATACTTGTCCCGTTGCGCGTTGTGGCGTACCTTGCATTAGTCAGGACGGCTTGGAGGGTCAGGCAACACGCCTATTCGGCGGGGGCCACAGGAAAGTTTCCGTCTCTCGCTCGGAAATTTGGAGAAATGCATCTACGGGACGAGCATAGGTATACTGATAATAAATCAGCCCTTGCTTGTGCACTGGCGATAGATAGGATGCTGTGCCTCTACGTCTGGATGGTATATGGTACCGGGTTCGCGTCTCTCTCCCATCCAAGCAGTCAAGCTCCCGTCCACACGTACGCATATGATAAGCTGCGTGTGAGTGAATCAACCCCTTTTTGTCGTTGGGGGGGTTCCACTAGAATGGGTGAGGAAGTTTTCTAATTCGTTTTTCCCTTTGTTGATAACTGACACACCTGTAGCTCGCCATTCTCAAGAGTCCCACAAACATGCAGCGTTGCAAGGATGATACGTTCGTACGACGGCATGTACAAAAGCTACAAGCGTGAGGAAGCATGAGGATGTCCGAATATGTACCGAACTCCTGAATATGCAGCTGTAGCCCTATTACATGAGCGCATTTATGTAGGGCTAGGTGTGCGGGAAACATCTTATGTACGTACGAAGGGTATGGCATCCCTACAGGGAAGCGTGCTGCCGGTTCGCAATATCTATCAAACTCCGCATCATGATCTCTGGTCCGCGATCATGTGTACATACTATCTGCACTAACGTATAGCGACCTATCGACCTGGCCGTTGACGTTAACCATGACCGGTCGCCACGGACAATCGATCGTGTTCGGCTTCGAGGACCGTTCTGGGTATCACATCGAGGGACTTTGACATGTTAACAAGCCACCGCATGGAATCCGATGAAGTACTCAGTATGCACCGCAATAGCATCAGCAGAGCGATCATGCACATCATCCTGCATCTCCCTGGCTCCTGCGATGATATTACATGGCAGGGCATGATTTGCTCAGGGCACCGGCGCGAGAGACTCGACCAGGGCCCCTAACCAACGGTTTGGACGAAGGATCGTTATATTCCCCAGCCGGTAAATAGCAGTTCGCTCCGCGTCATGAGCCGTCAATACTGCGGACTTCCCAAACGGTCAGTTTGATCCGGAACCACTGGACATAGGTATCCGGGGACATGAACTGGTGATTACGAGCGAAACCGCTAGGCTGAGTGACCGGTTGTGAGGTCCTCTTTGCTTGTTATTCTTCAGAATATGGCTCGTTCTCTGCACTGCCGCAGGTCGCGTACATGCACATCTCATCTGCTTATCAACCAGGACGTACATAACATAGGTGCAACATAACAGGTACTACCAACGATGTGGGTAATACGGACTATATCTACCTACCGGACTTACTATCTACTCAGTAGAACAGCATCATGGAAAAGTCGGCGTACAATTGCAACTACATATACGGAACCAAAGGGTTGTGGCGAGGGGATAAGTACCCTAGATACCTGTCTTGCGTTAAGAGTAACTCCATCCGAGTCTCTCATCCGTGATTCCACTCTGAGCAGGAATGAACCCACCGGCTCTGCGAATACGGCCCGAGAGAGCATTTATAATCCAAGGAATTGATTTGCTTTGTCTTGGGAATGAATACGCTGTATCACTCACCTCTCTCCATCTACCTACCTGGTACCTGCTCCGCAATAAGCAACGCTGCGATCACGTCAGACGCAAAGCCCCAGCTACGTAACCTACCCAGGTACGCGATGACGTTCAGCAGCCAGCACATCTATGAGGGTAATACCTACCTACCTATCTACTTCGTACTGACTACACCTAGGTATCACGTAGATAGTATACAGTATTCCGGATGCGTGTACTTCGTAGGTAAGGGGAAATCCCCAGTTTAACATACGCCATCATGCAGTGAGAAACCCCGAAGAAACGGAGAATGTCACCCAGGTGTAGGTACACTGCGTACATATAATTACCTACGCAGTAACCCTATGTCTATTAGACAACCGGCCAGAGGAGAAAACCCCTATAACCACTGCTCACGGACGCCACTCGCTAACGGTAGATTAAGTACATATGCGGTAGAACGGCACTTCAATCAATCCAGCCCCTTCGGCTCCCGGGCAGAACAGAAAAGAAAAGAAAAGAAAAGAAAAAAGAAAAGAAAAGGTGTTTCTTGATAATAGGTAGGTACTGTCCGTTGGATAGGCAGATACATACGCAGGTGTCTACACTATCTACCCAGACATACAGATATCCATGTATGTAGATAGGTCTGGCGGGTAGTCCAGGTAGATTACAGGTCGAGGAACAACCGCCTCTTTTTCCTTTTTTTCTTTTCTTTTTTGTTTCTTTTTCTTTTTCCCTTTTCTTTTTTTTTTTTGTTTCCTTTTTTGCCTTCCCTCTTTCTCTTTCTTTTGCAAGACCCTGATCCCCAAAACCCCCCCAAAAAGGATCAGTTCGTTTGAGCCCTTTCCGAGTCCTTCAAGACCCCTAAAAACATGGAGCATTCCAGAAGAAAAAACCCGACCGGCGTACCTCTCATGCAAGGGTATCGCGAGTTGTGGCGGGCGGGCAAAAGACAAAAGTGCCAAAAAGACACAATCCCCAACCCTTTGCCTCCTGCGTGCCCGGGTTTTTAGTGCGATGCGCGTAGTTCTGCAAGGCCTAGCGCAGGCTTCAGTTCCACGCGCGACGGCGACGAAGATCACGGGCCATCCGGCACCCGCTGGGACCGAGGGAAAGCCATGTGTCAACTGTCGCAGGGCGCAGGTCGCCCCTCCATCTAGCTAGCTTAGCTTAGCTTTAGCTACCTACGCTGTAGGATGATGTTTTTTTTCTTGCCGCCTTCTCGCCCTGACTACGCGGCGCTAGGCAAGGTTCGCAATGCTAGGGTGAGGCCCCCGAGGTTGCCGATTTTTTTTTCTTTCAGGACCAGAGAGCTAGTTAGGGCTCTAGCTGATGCTGAGAGCGGAGTTGAGAGGCCGAGATTTTTTTTTTCATCATGTGGCGGTAGCCTGATTCGCATCTAGGTAGATACATAGGTATGTCGTTGCTCGGTATTATCAGGTAGATGGCCTACATACGCTGGTACATCTGGTACGAGTCACGACTCACGACGAGAGCCGGCTCGGTTCAGCTCTGGCCCGTATTAACCGCGACTCCCTGATGGCTACGTAGACCTACGTGCGCCCACCCATCACAAACACCTGTACGCACCTCGTAACATACATACCGAGTATAAGATCACGATCGTGTAGAGGCGGTAAGAGCAGGGAGAGCGCCGACGTCTTTAATATGAGGAGTGTATGGGTACTACCGGCCTAGCGCACGCCGTTGATTCCCATCACGAGCTTCCAGGCAACGTAATTGCCAGCGGCCACGATGATATATTACCATTGCATGATCGCGCGTGCGACATCTACCCGAAATAGCAGCCCGACCGCCGAGGGCGACGTGCAGGGCGATATAGCGTAGATGTATACATACCGGCATCATGCCGGGCTTTGCTTTGCTTTGCTTTGCTTGCGCAAGCCTCGCACGCCCCGAGCTGAACGGGGAGGGGGTGCTGCCATGATCTGATCCTGGTTGCGTGGACCTGAGCACAAGAGCCCCTAAAGGAGCGTCGGGGTCTTCGCTCGTCCTGCCAGGCACGGCCGTGCTGTGCTGTCTGGCCGTGGAGGTAAGGCAAGGCAGTGTACATCTGCGCCATGCCGCGAAGTAACAAAACCAAAACCAGAACCAGAACCCCTATCCCCAGCTTTTGCGGTGTGATATCTGGGGGGAGAGAGAGAGGGAACATCGCCACGGCGCTGGACCTTGCGAGATCTCAGAGGCGCTGCGCGCGCCGTAGCACAACCGCGCACAATAACAAGAGCGCTGATCCCCCATATATTGATCCTGGCGCATGAGCATCGGGCGCAAGACGTTGGGTCTTGACGAGTGGTGATAGGGGGGATTCCTCGGTCCTGCTACGTCATGAGCACATCCCTCTCACTCCGCCCCAAGACCGTCTTTCCTCGTCACGAAGTATTGGCGTCAGCCACCTGTAGCAAACCCCGCGTTTCTATAATCGTACATGTTTTTCCGTTTTCCGTTTTCCGTTTTCCGTACTAAGTAGTCGATTTCGTGACCAATATTAGCGATCGAGATTATGAATTGGGTACGGTACGTCCCTCCGGGAAGACGAGCGAGCGAACGAGCGAGCCGCAAGCCACGCCAGGATCCAGGCGGTCTGCTGTAGAAACGCGAAGTGCCGGAAGCTGAACATTCTACATTGCCTGACCACACCATCACGGGATCTTCTCGGCCGTCAATTGCCCTATCCTAGTTCTGCTCCTGGGCTGTGGGATACATGTTTCCACGCCATGCACAGCACACTAAACTAATCCAAGGCAGGACTACCGCTCTCGTAAGGCTGAAAACAAACCAGAAAAAAGAACATCGACATAGACATAAACAAAAACAAATGGAGGGGGGGGCATCCCTCGGCGCGAATCGGGCGACAAAGGCCGACGCTGCCATTGCTATAGTAGCCAGCCCCAGGACGTGTACGTGGCGTGATGATGCGGTGGCCCCCGTATCTCATGCAGGTACAGCTGACAGTCACCGGCAAACACATCTGAGCATGCCAATGGCGTTGCGCGCTCACAAGCTACGGCCCTCGTCAGATAGCCGTTGCTGAGGCGGCATTTGGCCCTTTGCGATGCCGTAGGTACCTACCCTACGGGCCTGCTGTCTGTCTACCCACCTACGTAAGGACGCTGGTTATTCAGCCAGGCTGATTGGTTTCGCTGCTCGGCTGTGGATCTGCCAAGCGGATGCACACGGGAGCTCTTTATTGCCCTGCTCCCGACGTAAGCATGGCCTTCTCGGTTCTGGTTTGCCAGCGCCCTGCTCGCGTTGCCATCAAAGAGCGCGGGGCGCCCGGGCGCTTGATTGAGAACCTGCGTTGCGTCGGCATGTCCCTTGGGCTCTGCCGTGAGAAGTTGGATCGCCGATTCGCGATCATAAATCCCGGGCGTGAAGCTTCGGCTACGGGGTGGTCTAGCCGCGGCTGCGGCTGCGGCTGTGAGGGTACTGTAGATAGCATGTTCCGAGACGTTGTCCTCGGTTGTTGGAAAGCCGTTTCGC
The DNA here is from genome assembly GCA_022385655.1 of Xylaria intraflava. Classification (NCBI taxonomy): domain Eukaryota; kingdom Fungi; phylum Ascomycota; class Sordariomycetes; order Xylariales; family Xylariaceae; genus Xylaria; species Xylaria intraflava. The sequence continues at coordinate 127,466 of MU279748.1, forward strand.
CAAGCTGCCAGCCATCGCAACGGCTGGCCTTGGACAGGTAGGGACGTAAGTCAGCCGCCAAGCGAACTGGAGACTGCATGGTAGCATCGTCCCTGACGTTTCTGTTTTCCGCTCATCTTACCAACACGGTCTCCGTGCAGACGGAGGTCTTATTCATTTCGATCGCGACGGCGGGGGCTTAGTTACACTCTTGTAATCTCTCTTTGTAGAGGTATGTCTGCTGAAGGAGGCCGAGCAAAATACATGGTCAGCACTTACACCATGAGTACCTTACATCCCAAGGGTCCGTGGCAACATGCTTGGGGACGGCGTCGGCCAACACAGCCAGGGGATTGGGTAAGTTAAGGGGATATGTAAGACGCCAGAGCTGGGGAGAAGTGACTGCCTCCGGAATTCGACCCGAACGTAACGTTGAATCAAATAATAAGCCAATACGCGCCGGTAAGCTTGAAAAGATGGAGTCAATGGTAGGCTATGCGTTGTTGTCGTTGTATTCGGCGCCAAGGTAGTCAGCTTGACACCAAGGAAGACACCCCGTGGGGCATGAGAGCATTCCAGGCCAGAATTTACAATAGAGAAAGGCACCCGGCTACTAGAATTCTAGATGCCCAACTAGAGAATCGTCCCACTGAAAGCTGGGCCCGGAAAAAGCGTCTGACTACTTAGCCAGATTTTCTCCGTTGGTAGGATCATTGGATTCGCAAGATACAGCCCGAAACGGATTCTCGGTGGGAATAGGTAGTGGCTAGGACTTCGCAACATCTTTCAGTGGTCAGGCTAAGTTCATTGCCCTGTATGTTCCCTTTGCTGAAAGTCCATTTATCTCTTGGTGTAGATACTTTTACTGACGATATCCATGCTGATATCGTGCCGTTGCGTAGGTCTTGACATGAGCAAAACATCTCTGACTCGGTCAGGATCACTACCCACATTCGTGCGCTTGAATTTGGCCAAGATCTGGCCTTTGTTCACTACCAGGGATTGGTGCCTGGCCGTGGTCAGCTTCGAGATAAGGTGTGTCGTCGTCTCCAGCGCCACGGCCACCCTCGTGAAGATATTCTCAATCACCAGCATGCAGGACCCTCCGACCGCGTGCTCACCAAGTCCTACCACGCTTTCGTATTTCTCTCAGGGACCTCGTTCTTATGCCTCTAGACACTCGTGGCTCGCAATGGGCGGTATGTTCATATAATTACTTGACTCTGTAGCACAGGCCTCCGGTGATCTCAGTGGAAGTATTCATCACGACCAGCTCGCTGATCATACACCCGGCCTCACTCGTTACCTGGATGTACTTCTCCATACCCGCGCTTATGGGATGCTTAGAGAGAAGCGAAGCCGGCCCCCCACAGGATGACTTGTTGTAACACTTAGTCAAGAGGGATCCCATCGTGCTGGTTTCGGGTCTGTTGGGAGTGCTGATGGAGCTCAATCTGTGAACATGCTTCTGGTAGCGGCGATGCTCGGCCGCTTGAGCTTCCTGTGCATGAGAGATTTGGTCGTCGCGACCCGACATTTCTGACTGGTTCTGAATCAACCTCCCGGGCCGGACTCGAGCGAGTTAGTCCTCTTGTCGTTGAGAAACTCGACCACGCCAAATTCGCTATCCACGTTATCATCGTGTCCCATCTTTAGGCTGGTCAGATTGCCGACGATATGGTCATCCAACATACTGGTTCCGCATCGTTAGATAGTATTTGTGATCAGGATCAATCCCGGCGCGTCACGTCGTAATATCCATATGTCTGGTAGTAAAGCGATCCATTTTAAATTGCATAAACTGGTGAAATGCATATATGGGGGTAAGACACTCTACCGTGACAGTAAAGCCAAGCCATTCCGCTCAAAAATCCCCAACCTCCGTCCAGAAACATAACCCGTTGCAACCCGCCAAACCAAACATACGATCGGGCACCTAATCAAGCACATAACGCAGCGCTCCAGCCCGCATCTCCGAGGACTTCCAATCCTTCCGGCTGTCCGCCAAGGCAACAATGCATCGAAATTACCGAGCCTGCCCCATTCAGCCACAAGGCGTCATTTCACAGGCAGCAGCTAGATAATCGCGCCAGTTGCTTAAACAACTCTTTCCCCGCCTCCCGAGTCGCGCGCCATTCCTCGGGTGACTCGAGAACAATGCGGGTGGTCACTAATGACGGGTCAAACCCAGCCCTCTGGCGCAGCGATGAAATCCGACACTGGCAGGCCCCTCTTGAGGCTCCGGGGCGTCACATGGAACGGCCAGTCCAGCGCTCTACCAAGCGGACGGTTAGATGTCTCGCCGGCAGGCTGTCGACCAACCACACTGTCTTCATGTCAGGTAGCCGTCGGGTGATTGGCTTCAGTCATATTTCCTCCTACATTCTCACGTCAACGTCAATACGCATTCGTCTTCCGCAAAGGGAGATGGATACCGAACAGTAAGAGTGCCCTAATTTGTGTGTACCTAGTCGTTCACATATACTTATACGGCATGGCATCGAATGGAAGAATAATATGTATATATATCTACTTCTTCTGTCAACGGCCGTCCCATATAGGTTGGATCTGTCGGGTGATGCCTCTTGGCCGCTAGATGGCGGTCGGTCGGTCGGCCGGTCCATATGTGAATCAAGACCGACCGATATGCCACTCTGCCCTCACCTCTGCTCCCGATTCCAGCAGGTACGTCTTTCAATTAAACCGCGTAATACCGAGGGAATCTGGTTGGCAGTTCTCAGTTCACGTAGGTACAGTCTAAGAGTAGTGCCATAGCAAATACATACTCTTGGACTATATTGCAACTTGCAAGGCGCCAAGTTCCGACTGAACGTCGTATATAAGGGTGTGCCCTTTCCCTAATCGCACCCACTGAAGCCCGGAGCGACCCCGTGTAAGGGGCGCTGGACTGTCTGACTTAACAGAAGTCTACGAGCTGCGACGTCCATATGGCTCAAAGGGGAAGAAAACTGCGACTATGGCCATTGCGGCATAAAGAGCTGCCGTAATGTATATCGGTACCGTTGTGTGAGTGTTAGCAACTGTCGCGATCACTGCCGACAATATACCCATGATACGGTTCAAGGCGACACCGATGCCATTCCCGGTGGCGCGGTGGGCAGTAGGCAGAACCTCAGGGGTATAAGCATAGAGGCAGCCGTAATAGATGTTGACACAAAAGGCAATGACGCAGCTGAATGCGGTGTTTTCGTCCGAGGTGTTGACCGCTGTGTAGCCGAAGAAAAATGCCATAGTGACCAGGGCACCGATGACCATGGTATATTTCCGGCCGAGCAACCGGGTATTGCATAGGAATCCGGCGAGAATCGGACCGAAGATACCGGAGATATTAGCAAGAGTGTAATTCCTCCAGACAAGAAAGGGATTGGTTGGGCCGCTGACACCGCGGACTGCCAGGTATGTTCTATGAGCGCGATTAGAGCTAAGGCAGGTTAAGGCAGTACACAGGTGAGTCTCAATGAACTTACGATAAAAAGACGTAAAATAGCGGATAGCTGTAGTCACGAGTCAGCTTCTTGCCAGAATATGATGGACCACTTTACTTACGCCAGGCCAATCAACGTCCAGGAGAGCCAAATCAATGTTGTGGAGAGGCCAATCTTTCTGTTCACAAAGAGACCCGAAACATGTAAGCGAAACTCAGCGAAGGAGAATCGAGATTCACTATGGGTGCTCCGAACATTGCCGGCTGCCTCAAGTTTTTCGAGAGTGAGAGAACACGGTCGATTGTATTTCTTGGCCAGGCTCTGGAGGTTATTGACGACATCAACGTCGTTCCCCTCAGCCAGCTGATACTTTGGTGTCTCCTTTAAACGAACGATTGTGACTCTCAGTATCGAAAGCACGAGGATAAGGGCACCGGATGTAAAGTAGACGTATCGCCACCCCATATTGGAAGACCTCGGGCAGTCATCTCCCTCCAGATCGCAATTCCACTGACTAGGGACTAAAGACGTTCAAAATTCTAATGTTCTTACATAATTTGGGAACGAACTCACCTAGAAAGCCCCAGCAGATGGCACCGGTAATGGCCTGACCAACACCCCACCAGCACGCCAAAAGTGTCATGATCCACTGCTTATTACTAGGCAGGTATTCGAGAAAGACAGTGGTATCCAACACCAGGTTGCCGCCAGCACCAAATCCAACCAGGGCCACGAAGACACCCAGGGACGGCCAACTTGGCGCAGCACCGGCGGCGATAGAGGCAGCAGAGCAAATGAACAGGGAGATGTTGAAGGCCCATCGGCGGCCAATGATGTCGGCACCGAAGCCCCAGAATATGGCGCCAACGAATAAACCAGAATACGAGGCGATGTTCTGGCCATTGGCATAACCAATCGATCCAAACTCCTTGAAAGCGGATGCGGCGATGTTGCTCTGTATTAGGGCCGCGAGCGAGTCTACGGCATAACTTGGCCTTTATATCAATACGAGAGAAATCCTCGATAGTCAGAGATGAATAGGAAACCTTACCCAAACCCGTTCAGCACGAATAGCTTCCAGTGGTAGTTCGTCCAGCCGATTTCATCGATGGCCTGAGTTGCGCGTGGCTCACCATTAGCAAGCAGGCCCAGAAACCCGGTAGGCTCCCCTCGGAGGCTGGATGCGTAGTATACTTTACATTGTTGACGAGGTTCATTTTGGCAGCAAGTGCAGGATCCAAGTCCTGCATAGACAGAATATCCTCTGCGCCATGAATGGGACGATCAGAGCTCGTGTGCGAATCCCTCATGACGTCAGCCTCTGCTTGCTCCCTTTTCTCGTAGCGACCCGAAGGCCAGACGTGGTCGTTGGCAGCCATCTTCGGTCTTCACGGGCTGTCTAATGTATGCAAAAAGATAATGATACAAAGCCCGGATGACTTCTCTGCAATCAGCCAATACCAGGCAGTGAGCTTTGCTAGAGGACTAGAGGCACCACCCTTCAAGGCCTACCGCTGATGCTCAACAAAAAGAGATAATACCTAACTGTATGTAGCGATCAACAGAGCAGTGATGGGAAAGTAGGCTCTGGCCGACGTCTGCGAGCACTGAGGACGGCACGCGAGAAAACCTTCCCATCGGACCAAAAGGGAAGGACAATGGGCAGGCCAGGGCGAGAAGGTGCGGACGGCATGGCCCATGGGCCCTGAGCCCTGAGCCCCCCGCAGACGTCTCGGCCTCTGATCAATGGTCGCCGTTACACCGAGTCCGCCTCAGGATTCAGCTATATTGGCCGGTGCCACCCAGCGGGTCCAGCGGGTCCAGCGCCAGGGACCTCCAGGGCCGAAGTGTCGCTGTCCGTGGCATCGGAACCCACCTACATCCGCCATATCTGCTCGCTAGACGCGGCTGACGATGACCCGCCCCCACCCCTTCTAGCACCACTAAACCAGGTGTGTGTGGGGTGTCAATTAGAAGGGCATCGTCGCTAAGAGACAGCACGTTGCCGTATGGAGCGTCCATGTCGGCTCACAAACAGCCGAAACCAAGAAAAAACCTCCGCGACTGATTGTAGGTATCTGCCACATCATGAACTTCACTATCTGTCTCTTGCTAAGCACCTAACACCTTAGATACCTTACCAGTTAACGTCTCTACACACATAATGGGCTTATATGCCCAGCACTGCATGTATATTTCTTCAGTGTAAGTCGACGGCGCGGTCCCGTATGTACCGTATCGGCAGGCCCCTGGCGGTCGGATAACGCACTCACGCAGCAAATGTAATGTGCCGTATAGGTCGGATATCCACCAGTTGCCTATAGCGATATAGCGGTGAAGATAATTAATACCTAGCGTGGTCCAGCGGCAGGGTCCTTTTTGCAGTATTCATCCGGGCCATATCCTAAAGGTGACCATGCCTACCCAAGTCTACCAGTTAAAATCCGCACATCAATAACGTGTTCACCCTAACTGATCAGCGATGCTATTGTCAGATTTTAATTTGCGCAGTGTTTGGCCTGGTTCTACCCGCCATGTCTTTTTGTCTGTTCGCAATCCGGACCTCTCAGCAAAAGTATTTGACGACTGTTGTCAGGCCATCAGCGATCATGTCTCAGTCTTCTCGGCTGTATTCATCGTACGCCCCCGCCTCCCTATGGCTCGACCAACGATATCTCATGGCTATCCCACCTACTATGAAACGGTCGTGTTCTTATAATCCCACTGGAGGCAATATATAGGTAGGTATGACTTGTTTGAGAGGCGTGGGAACTGAGTGAAAAGTTCAACGTGTTACCGTGGGAATTCAGAAACCCCCTTTCTATGTCTATACCTATACCCTATACATCCCTTTTCGTTTAAATCAAGCTACCTAGCAGTCTGGTTCTATACTTATTCGAGATTCACGAAATGAATCTATGATTCTCTCCACCAGAGGCACCAGACGGCTCGCAGACGGGAAAATGAACTTCTTCAGACATGGGCGCCGTCGGAGTTCCAATCAGCGCAGCTGGAGAAACCGTTGGATCGGTTATCTTCAACCGTCTCATTGCTAGATACCCACATACATACGGAGGCTGCTTTCATTTTGCCGAGGGTGGGTCATCCAGCAGCATACCATACCTAGGTACCTATGACGCTGGCTGGCAAGCATCCTTAAGCTATCTAGGACCAACAGACTGGCACAGAGCAGGCGGGTCGCCAATGGGGTAGATTGGCGAAGTGGGTTCGGGTTCTGCCTACGGACATTCCTGAGAACGAGATCGGCAGTGACAACTTCCATTCTTCTCGCTGGAGGCTCCCACGCTCTCTTGATGGCCGAGCTCATCTGCCCTGAAGAACAGTGAGCACTCATACAACGCGTATAATGAGCATCCGTTAGTTCGCCAGTATCTATCTAGTGGCGTGAATTCAGCAACGCCAGCCTACATTAATGGAACGTAACACTCAACGCAGCGGGATATTGACCCGCGACGGCCGACATCAAGCTGTGAAGAGCCCTTGTCCGTCGCGAGAAGGCTGATGGAACGTGAGCCCACTTCCCCGTTGCATGCTTTTCTTTACCCCTGCTATCAGTGATTCTCTGTGTTAATCCTAGCTTATGCGGTGTCTTACACACAACTCTCGATTCGACCCATCCTTAATATCAGTTCGACGATTCTCGACTTCCATGAGATGTTCAACACCACGGACATGGCGACGGCCAACCTATTAGACAATGCAATAAGGCCATTGCGTGCCTGATAACGATCCTGGAGGGGCAATATTGCATAAGTTGTATACCCATCAGCTCAAATCATCTTCTTTATTTCTGCACGCTGTCGCCACTCCAGCGTTGCACCTCGGCGATACCTGCTCCTACCCTCCACGCTGATCGACACTTGTGCCACGATACACCGATATATCTTCATCCAAATGGAACCGTCACCTAGTTGGTCAGTTCTCCAACCGCTTCCCCTCCCTGCAAAATAGTGACATGCCTACCATGAGGTGGACTATGTTCTATAATGCGGGAATGGTATTCCACGCAGTTTAATCGAAGTATGAACAAGAATGGCATGATACAATTAGATACGACCACATGGGGCCGTATATCGGTAACAACGCGGGAACCGCGATCTCGCCGGACCATCATTCGGTCTTCTTCCGATGGCGCTCCGGGGCTGCCTCGTTCCCTTTTCTTTTGCCCCCATACTCTTGTGCCGAGACAGGAAACGGGGTTGGACAGGAACTGCCCTCGCGTGGCAGGCATCTCCTTTATAGGGCGAGGCCCCTGGCGGGTTCCGGTAGCAGGCCCAATACTTGCTTGCATGGGCCATGGACTCCAAAAATCGATCGAGATCGAGGCAGATTTCTGCTACCGAGATCAAACCCCGGCATTGCCAAAGCCACCACCCAACGCGTCTACCCCACCAACTTCTTCGCCCAGAGGCGCTATCGTAGACATAGGTACTGTTTGGCTGGCCGCATTGCTCGGTCACACTCACCATATTGATAGCGGGTTATAGGCGAGAGGTCTTTGATAGCCGAGCGATATAGGTAAAAACATCACTCTTATATAACCCCCACTGAAGGGCAAAAAAAGACCTCGGACAAAAGGTTGGCTATGTTTAGGTATTATTGGTATCTTCAGCTCCAGCAGCTCGTGTTGGAGACGAGATCTTTCTACAGTCTGTAGAAAACTTCACAATCACAAACACTGCTGACGACTTGGCACGTGCCGGTTGGAAGATTGATTGAAATGGTAACTGATATCTCAAGCAGAAATTTCATTCAAGATGGCCCAATCCATAAGCTACCTACTCACCTAAGTAGGCGACCTGGGTTGCTATATGAGTTTTGGTGGTGTGCCATACCAACTCGCTGGGCCGCCAACTCTGGTCGGCCACCTTCTTTAGTAGAGCTAGGTAGATACAGTAACTCAAATGTAGCTGGAAAAGCATGAGGAAACTCGATCTCGAATCAATAAATAAATGAATTGACGATAAAAATAAAAGGTAATAAGCGACAATACGAAAAGAAAGGCAGAAAAAGGAGTAAGGTCGTGCGGCCCGCCAGTAATGGAAATGCCACCTTTTGATCCCAGAGCTTAAAAGCTTCGCCGAGGCCCGAGCTGGGAAATCATGTCCTGGACTTCAGTTGTCTACGAGAGTTAAAGTTCAGCTTCTGTCGGACCGGTTTTATGGAATAACAATTTGAGATTTACTTATCCGTCGTCCAATTGAGCTTGAATGTATCGCGGTGCTGGTTTATACTGGCAAGTTACTTCGTGCAATTGGTAACAACTATCGGGAAGTACCCATTCTGGCATCGCCGATATCACCGCTTCCACATTATGTTGGGTGGTAGAAGATGGTACCTGTGTGCTCAGCAGGTAGCATTGTCACCCAAATTCCCGTGGAGCTTGAAGGGTCCAATGCCCCATCCAGCTTAGCTGTGAAAGAGGACCCCTAATTATAGGACGTGTACGCCATAATTCCAGCTCCAGCCCGCCGATGAGGATTGAAGCCGACCCCGCCATCGATGCCTTTTACACTTTGCACCGACAACATCACGAATAGAACTTAACTGCTACACTCTTCCGAAATAATAACAACACCTCAATTCTCACAGAAACGAGGTTTATCTCTTTTCTGCCTTCTCCATTCATCGAATTCGTCGTCACTGGTTGATCATTTCCCGGCCCGATTCGATATCGAGGGAGACCAGCGAACCCCGAAAAAAAACAAAAGAAAAAGGAAAAAGAGAAGTGCAACCATGGCCGACATTTACCGAGCGAGCACGACGGCGCCAGTCAACATAGCCGTTGTCAAGTACTGGGGCAAACGGGATGCGAAGCTGAACCTGCCAACCAACTCCTCTCTCTCCGTGACCCTGTCCCAGGCAGACCTGCGGACCCTGACGACCGCCACATGCTCGGGCTCCTACACGGGAGGGGACAGCCTAACCCTCAACGGCGCACCCTCCGATATCTCAGGTGCCCGGACCCAGGCCTGCCTGCGTGAGCTCCGGGCTCTACGCACAGCTCTCGAGGCCAAGGATGGCTCGCTGCCCAAGCTCGCGTCCATGCCCCTACGCATCGTCTCCGAGAACAACTTCCCTACCGCCGCCGGCCTAGCCTCATCCGCCGCCGGTTTCGCCGCCCTCGTCCGCGCCATCGCAGACCTCTACCAGCTACCCAACTCCCCCACCGAACTCTCCCTGATCGCGCGCCAGGGCAGCGGCTCAGCCTGCCGGAGTCTATTCGGCGGATACGTAGCATGGCAGATGGGCTCGCAGGCCGACGGGCTCGACTCCAAGGCGGTAGAGGTGGCGCCGGCGTCCCACTGGCCTGAGATGCGCGCCCTGGTGCTCGTGGCGTCGGCGGCGAAGAAGGGCGTCAGCTCGACGTCGGGGATGCAGCAGACGGTCGCCACGTCGGACCTGTTCCAGGAGCGTATCAAGACCGTCGTGCCGAAGCACATGGCGCTCATGGAGGAGGCCATCGCGGCGCGTGACTTCGCCAAGTTCGCCGAGGTCACCATGAAGGACTCCAACTCTTTCCACTCCACCTGCGCCGACACGTACCCCCCGATCTACTACATGAACGACGTCTCGCGGGCCGCCGTCCGCGCCGTCGAAGCCATCAACGCCGCCGCGGGTAAGACGATCGCTGCTTACACGTTCGACGCCGGCCCGAACTGCGTCGTGTACTATCTCGAGAAGGACGCGGCGGCCGTCGTGGGCACCTTCTACGGCCTGTTGCCGAGCACCGAGGGGTGGAAGGCGGAGGCGAAGTCTTACGCTTCCGGCGGCGTGCAGCTTGATGAGGCCGTCGCGGCCCTGGTCAAGGGCGGTGTTAGCAGGATCATACAGACGGGCGTTGGCGAGGGTCCCGTCAAGACGGAGCAGCACTTGGCATGATTGTGACATGGGATAGATTTCATAAGAAGCGCGCATTGAACAGATTCTTTACCACTTTATGCATACTTTGAAAACAATTGAGCGTCCCGTATTCTATTGTCCTTTATGAGTTCAGTTCTAATTCTATGTTTTGCTCCTGTTGCTGTACCAACACGGGGCAAAGAGTCGTGGTGACCCGACGAAGTGTTGCTCGGCTGTCGTGAATGTTCTTCTCACATAGGTGCCGCCTCATGACACAATGCACCTTTGTCAAAAGCAAAAACACATGATGAAGCGACAGGGCTACCATTGGAATGTTCTGAGTAGAATAGTAGATAGATACACCAAACGAAATCGTACCTAGCAAAACGGTAAGATTATCTCGCACATGGATCTGTTCGACAACACTTTGACGGAACCGGGCAAGTGTCACGTTACAAGACGGGACGGGATAGAATGACTTTGGTAACGCGACTTCGATTTAAATCGAATCCGCCAAGTTTGGTGTTTTTCTAAGACTCTGGTGAAGGGATGATGTTTACAGTCCCTCCGATAGTAGAAATAGTAATAGGCACGCATATATTCAAGACCTGATATCTAAATACACGATAATTGCTCTTTGTTCATAGCCGTAACTAAAAACCCACCTCGGCTAGCTTCCTCGGGTAATAATAGTTTCTCCTCCCGCCCGAGAATCGATCAATTGAAGAACACCAACAATGCAGCGTCTCCAACAAACCCTCAATTATGAGTTAAATTGCTCCCGGAATGGTATTGCATTACGTAAAGCATTTGTGGTTTAGGCTGACAAAAAAGTTCACGTTGATTTGCTCTCCAGCATCGTGAGCCCAGTATTCTAACATTTCCTTCTCCACCCGTCACCGACCTCTTCCTTCTCCCACCTGCACGCACCGCCTCCGTACACGATGACCGCAGAGTGCCCGGTAGACCACAAAAGCAGGGAAGCCTGGGTCGAGAAGGCGAGGGCCGCGGCAGCGGCGGATTCACCCGCGCCGTCCACATTTCCCCCACCGTCGCATCCGCCCGTCAACAAAGCCGCGAACGCGAGCGCAGACAGCTGCCCCGTCGACCACGGCGCACGCGAAGTGTGGATGCAGCAAGCCCGCGCCGCATCAGAGTCAGCCTCGAACAGAAACCAAGATCGAGGCGCCCCGTCACAAGCATCTCTGCCGACTTCAACGCAGACGTCCTCATGGAGTTCCTACCTACCCAAAATCCCCTTCTTCTCATCCCCCAAGTCGACCATAAATCTGCCAATGCCGCAATCCAACACACAGCTCGGCATCGACCGCGAAGTATCCACCATCCCACGAACGTCCGTCCTCTCTACTTCAGCCGGAGGTGACCGTGCCCCGCCGCTCGCGAACAACGAGCAGGAGACCGGTACCGACGTCTCTACAGGCAATTGGATCTACCCATCAGAGCGAATGTTCTTCGACGCCATGAAGCGGAAAGGCCACGATCCGCACGCCGCGGACATGCGGACCGTGGTGCCGATCCACAACGCCGTCAACGAGCGGGCATGGGCCGAGATCAAGGCCTGGGAAGAGCCCTGGATACAAGGAAGCAGGTTGGTGCAAATCTCTCTTTCGGTCTCATCCACATCCCCCCAGACACTCTATCTCACCATTATTTCCAAGTCAGCTAACCGCTTCCCCCCAAACAGCTGTAACGGCCCGCGCCTCCACTCCTTCTCGGGACTAAGCACGCAGATGTCGCCCAAGGCCCGCTTCAACACGCTCCTAGGCTACCAGGCCCCCTTCGACCGGCACGACTGGGTCGTCGACCGCTGCGGCAAGGAGATCGACTACGTCATCGACTTCTACGCCGGCCGGAACGGCAGCAACGGCGCCGACGGGAAATTGTCGTTCTACCTAGATGTGCGGCCCAAGCTGAACTCGTGGGAGGGCGTCAAGATGCGCGCGTTTCGCGCCGCCGGGCTCGCATAGGCTCACCGGGTTATACGAGCTCAGCCCCTTAGGAACGAGGAAGGACGCCTCGTTGCTGGTGAGTGGCTTTGTAAATACCTATACTGTACGACTAATGTATCATTCGCCCAGCGGCATTTGAAATAAGAAGACAAAAAAGGGGGGCATGATAGAAGGCGGGAAATGAAATGAAAGGCAAGGCAAGGCGTTCAGGTATATCATGAAGGCATGGCTCGTTTTCTACATCATACAGGCAGGCAGCATCTCTACTGTACACACATAGCAAAGCTTTTTGCAATGTTGCTCATCTTTTTTACTCATTCATAGTCTCCGGTATTTCTTTTTCCCCGTCCCGTCTTGCCTCATCCTACCTCGATTCGCAAAGAAGGACCCGTCTCCATCGCGCCGGTCTCCAAGTCCCAGCCAGCACTCGCGATGGCCTTCCAGAATTCCTCGTTGACTACCGATCGCGGACCGTCTAGCGCAGTGATCCAGGCCCTAATGGCGTCGACAGTCGTCGCGCCTTTCTTGAGATATATGCGCTGTCCTTTTATTCCGTTGACGATAACGTACGACGCATGCTGGAACGCCTGCAGGTCGCTGGCGGCAATCTCGCCGGCGACGGGATGATTGCACGCATAGTCGATATTGGGTTTTCTCCAATGTAAAATGCGCTCCTTGGCGGCGACCTGATCGGGCCGTAACACGTGGCCGCTGCGGGAGAACTCGGTGAGAACCATGGTGGCGCGCTGTTTGTTCAAAGTGCGCATCTGCACAGAACGTACAGCCTGGTAGTTCGTCCACAGATGGATGCCGAGGAGGGTCAGAGTCCACAGCCAGACGGCGAGCCGTCCCTGCACAAAGCGCACGAACACGCTACCCGCGAGCATCCCGAGCAGACTTATAACCGTTTCCTGGCTGCCATCTTTGGCGTTGAGCTCTGCGAGGTTGCCGGAACGTGCGAAGTGTGCGCTGAGACTTGCCTTGGCCGACATGCCAGAGACACCGCACAGCGCGCGCAGCACGCCCGACATACATAGCGCGACAACCTTGGCGGGTCCAGGCAGACTTGGAGAGAGAACATCGAGAAACATGGCTGAATCGTTGAAGATATCAGCTAGGAAGCGATAATACTTGCATTCGGGCTCAATGGCCCGGCCCAGCCTATGTGCGAACAGGATCGTGGCCAGCCGACCCGTTGACTCCTGGAGGACAGTCAATAGCACGGCGCCGGTGGCCGAGGACGTGGCGTCTCCCACGCCGAAACCCTGGAGGACCGCCCGCGACGACAACAGTCCGGCTATTGTGCTAGAAAAGGCCTGGAGCGAGTCCTAGACCGAAGGCGTTAGTGGATCTGCTGGTCAGCACCATGGGGCCGAATCCAGCGCTCATGTCCCCTGTAGTGTTTCATGTCGCATTGCACTAGATAGAGAAGATGGCCGCCGTAGTAGACCGGGAATAGTAAAACTCACGTAGATCTGGTAGGGCGTGTAGTCAGACGTGACGGTATGTGGATAGCCTGCCGGCAAGAAGACATCGAGGACGTCACGGGCATAGCTCCGATGTTTCACTTTGGGCTTACTCTCGTCGTCGTAGGTGCAGAGGACGCCGGACTCATCAGAGGCGCTGATGAGCTTCGGGAGTGCTGCCATCTCGACACCCGGGGCGATAAGTGAGTACGTGAAGTAATGACGATGTGTGTATTCTGAAGACGGATCGTTAGAGCTTGCGTAAGTCTTCGGTCTGTACCGAGAGGCGGGTTGGAGGTTATGTCTGCTACCGTGTACAATGTGGTAAGGTGATGGGTATCTTGGTTGGACTTACAGCGATGCAGGGTCCAGGTGTTTACATATGACCAGAGCGCTATAAATATGGTGGGCGTTTACCTAACGTCTTCACGCTGTTCGGCATGCCGAGTTGCTCGGCCACCTGATCTATTTCAGCACATGGACAGCGAGTTACAGGGAGTAACAGTCCCCAGATGGCCGAGCAAGACGGTAGGCCGTGCAATGGCGTGAACACGTTAACCCAGATAGTCCACTAACCCCATATCTGGACTAGCGCTGGAGGCATATCACGGGTAACGTCGTGACTTTGTTTCGGCCGGTCGCATGTCTCGGTCACTCAGCCTACGTCGGTACATGGACAGGGGCTCATAGGCGAGTGATTCCCCTGGACGGCCGACACATCCCGTAGGCCGACCATAACGCTAGACACGTTATATTTAGCGGCTGATCAAGTTGCCCCGTGGGCACGAGCACGGACCTCCACAAACCAACCACCAACTATCTTTACCGAGAGTCCTTTTGCACCTTGTTGTTTGCCTACACCACAAACTTCTCACGTGTACCAGGTCACCCATGAGGCACTCTTCAACGTCACTGCTCGCAAATGGGCAAACTTGAAGTTTCATGCAACTATTTATTGCTGCGCAAGGTCATGATGATACCTATCTCATCACTGGTATCATGGAGTACCTATCCGATGTCGCCCTGACCTCCTTGCCTCAGCCATCGATCAACCTTCACCGGCCTATTTACTTATGGCCACAGGATTGCCAAACAGAGCTACGCGCATCTGAAAGGCCGTCAGAATAATCTAACCCGGCGTCTCTACCCTCAATCTCGCCTAACTACAATCGGTTGCCTCACCCCCGACTATGGTCGACGGTCAGATGTGGCATCAGTCGTCGAAGGGTGCCTCAACGCGTTGGTCATGACGGTCAAAATAAGCGATTCCAAACGCAGCCAATGCGAGGATACAGGCAAGGTACTGGAAGGAATAATCCACCACCGCCGTCTGACAGCGATCCATAGTCAGGTCCGTACCGTTGGCGCTGATCGCGTAAGGGCACTGCAATCCGTTCACAGGATCATTCTCGCAACCACCGCTGATGATTTTGTTGATGGATCGGCTGTGCTGCGAGATTGGGTCGGTTGTGTCACAGCTTGGCACGTCGTTCATGGCAACAGTGAGGACCTAAGGACATTCATCAGATCAGTAAGGGATACGACGTACCCCAGGCGGGACGCAGCCGTGGGCGATGATGACGTGGTGCTCAACTGGAAAAGCCTAGAGGCTGAACTTACGATGGCGCCTGTGAGATAAAAGGCGGATCCGAGCAAGTCAACGCCCATGAGGATATCCATGTCAAATCGCTGGTACCCCAAAGCAAACATGCCAAGGAGGGCGCTCGTGAACTGGGTACCTCCCACGAAGGTGACGAAGATGGTCTCGGCGGGGATCTGACCAATTACCTGGTGCGCAGCCAGAGTGGCTGAGAAGCTGAGAACGAGGCAAGCCATAAACATCTGTGGAAAATCAGGATCAGTTCATGCTACGACCGAAAGGCGCCTACTGAGGTTCGGAATCGAGGTAGAACCTACGAGCAGGATGCGAATGATAACCACGGAGACGAGCATCTTGACTTATTCTCGTCGAGATCACTGACGCATGCAGATGTTGTATACGAGAGCTGGATATTCTTGTCGAATGGGTTTGCCAGTGGCTGATCACGAGTTCCACAATCGCAGACGACAGGAAATCGAGAATTGCTTGTGGTTGTCAGTGGGATGGCGGGACAGGCTAGCGCGCAAACGCGTTGTAGAAGTTCCTACCCAGCAACTCACTCGAAATACGTATTAGGGGAACGCCTCTTGTACCACGCGGTACCGTCTGGTCGGTGGCCTACGTCAAATTGACCAACCAGTACCTACAAGGCCGAGTCGCGTTCTCAGAGGGGCTGTTTTTTACGGGCTGCCTACCTACCGCCTACGGGTGCTTAAGTCCTCAACTGCGTCTGTGCCCCGAAGGTATAGCGTCGGGGGGCAACCATTAGGCGGTGGCCTAACGGCAGACATGGCAGGTATACCGCATACCGCAAAGCAATGGGATAGGGGTATTCTCACTCACGTCCCATAGGGCTTAACCCCACGTCCCAACAAACTTGCCGTCCGTAACACCATATCCCCCAGGTTTTCATATTCTCAACTTCCTGCTCCGATTTCACATCCGTCACGTCCGGGAAAAGCAGGTACGACTCAAATAAGGTGATGGGTGTAATTCACAGTGCCACGCCCGGGGCGATTTGGGGAGCATAGAAGTTACCCAACCCGCCCGCTTTGCTCCGTCTGTAGATTCAAGCGTTTCCGTTCTGAGGGGTCAGAAGCAGGGAGGGGCCGGTATGACCGTTCTGTTACAAATACACAAGCTCAGTATTATCTAGTGGTGAGCAACGAGCTACCTCAAACAGATAGACTCATTGATCTATCTAACGACAAGCCGGAACTGCCTGGATAATAAGGAGATACTCATGTATCTCTCAGCCCCCCGACTTCCAACATTAGTAGTTCTGAAGCCTCGGGCACAAATTTGAGACATCGGTGTGCAAGAAACTTCTCGTCCTTCCCATCGGATGCGACGCCTATATACAGCATAATACAGACACGGCGTTCGGCTCACCACCATCGTGTCGTATTTCAAAAAGGAACGGGTGTGATGATGATTTCATTCAACTTCCCGCTAGAGAAACTGATCATCTCTTGCAAAACCAACACGATATGCCCCGGATCTAGCGAAGATCGCCAATGATGAACAGAATAGCGTGGCTCGCAAACGCCTCTCATCAGAAACCAAAACGTATCAAGCTACCTAGAAACGTCGCTCAGCGCCAAGCATAGGAAGATTCCGGATTCGGCAAAAGCAACAGGATCTCAGCCAATGAGCGGCTGCGAAGCCACGGTCAAGGCGACCAATATGTTTCCCGTCTCATGACAACTACACGTGGGTTTGCCACGCCTCGTGCCTGACGATGGGAGCAATGAGTATTCGTCTTATCCTGGCCAGAGCCTCCCCTAAGTCTATTGAAAACAGGATTTCCGAGTGCCAGTTAGAAGCGCATCTTCCGAACAAAGGGAATGGGATAATATTGCTATAAGCGATACATTCTGTAGGTCGGCATTCAAGCACAAGGATGGTGTTAATGGGAGGTATCCCACCCGCCTATTTGAGTCTTAGTTGGGTCAAGTATTCCCGGCGTTTTCCGTGTTCCCCATGTGACCTTACATTATATATCTGAGTCATCTCCATTGTTCGCGTCTAAATCCACCCGTCGGTAAATATTCTCGACTACCTGCCTGTGCGTCATCTTATCTATCCTACTACCAAGGTTCCTGAGTATCCCAATATTTGCTCCAACTGCTCGTACCAACCATGTCGGTTTCCGAAGCTGACAGCAAAGCGACTTGGCAACCCAAGGCGATCGTCTTCGACCTCCTCACCGGCCTCATAAATTCTTGGAACCTCTGGGACACCGCCACCCCGTCCGGCACGACTGCCGACGGCAGACGCTGGCGCGAACGCTACCTGGAAATCACCTTTGGGGCAGGCGCCTACGTTCCCTACGAGGACCTGGTCAAGCAGGCTGCACGTGACATCGGTCTACCGCCGTCGACACCAGAAAGCCTGCTAAGCTCCTGGGGAGATCTGCCCCCATGGCCCGAGACCGGGCGCGTGCTAACAGCGCTGAGGAAATGCGGGTACAAGCTCGCAGTGGTAACGAACTGCTCGAAGCACCTGGGCCAACTCGCCATCAGCAGAGTCGAGAAATCCACCAGTGATGCCGGCGGCGAAGGGTTTACCTTTGACGCCATCATCACGGCGGAAGAGAGCGGGTTTTACAAGCCCGTGAAAATGGCGTACGAGGCCATATTGACTAAATTAGGCCTCGAGCCGAGCGAGGCGTTGTTCGTTGCTGGTAGTGCCGGGGATGTCCAGGGTGCCACGAATGCGGGGATGAAGGTTGTTTGGCATAACCAGATCGGGCTGGCTAAGAAAGGGCAGGCCGTGCCGCTCAGGGAAGGTCGGTCGCTGGATGATGCTTTGAGAGAGTTCTTATAGTTGCTCTTGGCTGCTGTGCTGTTGATGCGATTCAACGGGTTGCTAGCGGCCTGTGCAGAAACCCTCGGGGGGGCTTGGATTACGGTATTCGTCGGCCTTATCCCGGTTTACTTGCGAATTAGAATCACGGTGTTAGGGCGATAGCATGTAATGTCATCTAAGGTTGAATCAACGTCGGGCGGCGGTTCCGGTTCAATTAAAGCATCCTTTCTTGACCTCTGAATGCAACGGTGATAGTTCGTTTTCGTCAAGGGCGGTCTATCCAGGAGAGGACGAAATTCAAAAGCATTACATATCATCTGGGTCTTAAGTTCGTTATGTTGTGTGCTGCCTCACTTCCAGATGCAGCGGAATGGCCGAGGATTGAACGTCGACTATGGCGGTGCCGCGGGATGGCGTTTCAAGATATGATAGAATAGGCTATTGGATCTTAAACGTAGTTACCACGCGCTTCATTTTCTTTGAACGGCGGATGAACAAATTGATATGAGCATTAACTATCTGATTAATAGTAGGTAGATCCAAAAGAACGAAAATAGATGGAAGAGTCTCAGATCTCCTGAATCCCGATGAGTGGCGGGAAGTACCTATCTCGGTATACGCAACTATCGGTTTACTCAATACAACGGGTCGTTCTCCCTGCTATAGCGATGTTATCGGCTTTCCGGAGACACGGATAACTGGGTAGGGCGGCCCGCTAGGCAGGGAGCACGTTCCCCACGCCCTTTCCGGATTAGGGCTACGGCGCACAGCACCTCAATTGGAAGAAATTCAACTCGCTTTTCCTCGCAATCCACTCCAACGACACACGCAAACCCCGATCGCAAAGCATCTTCCGCAGCACTCACCATCTCGGATCACCGCCAATTCGTCTTTCGAATCGCAAACATGTCTCACGACTCCGTTTGGTACAGCCGCCCCCGCAACTACGGCAAGGGCGCCCGTCAGTGGTACGTAGGGAGAATCGCCCCTGGAGCGCCGCCGTGAGGATCCTCTCGCTGACTGAAGCCATCTCCCACAGCCGTGTCTGCACCCACAAGGCCGGTCTTATCCGCAAGTACGGCCTCAACCTCTGCCGTCAATGCTTCCGTGAGAAGGCCAGCGACGTCGGTTTCATCAAGGTAAGGGCCGAGAAGAACGCCATGTCCTCCCCGACCGGCCACAGCCACGATGCTAACCATCACCGCCCAGTACCGGTAAATGGCGGCAAACCTCGATACGATTCCTCCTCCACATATCACCGATACCCTCTTGCGAATGAACTTGGAGCCGGAGCATGTTGCTCAACTCACCGGCGAATAATGGGTGGGATAGCCTCGCCCAGGGCGTTTGACCTTCAAAAGGAAACCAGAGAAACATGGACATGGGAAAAGAGGGTTAGGGTACATCATCACGAGTAATGCCGAGTCTTTGATACGCACGCTTCTCCTGCTACGTGGTGTGATATGTTGTTTCCGCTACCGACTGTTTTTTCTGTGCCAGGGGGGAGCCTTTGTTGAATCTATCTAGCCACTTGAAAGTGTCCGGACACGCTCGACTTGCCGGGGTCACATCTTGCGGCAGAATCTTCGCCTCAGCATATGGTGGCGGTTTCTATATCCCGTCAGCTTGACAACGCCATCGCATTCATCTCGCATCCTCGTCGATCATACATTCATTTTTTGGAACTCGTGAAATACGCCAAAGTGCTTTCCTACTTCGCTCCGTGTTGATTTCTTTCCATCCCAGCCGTGCCCAAGCCACCGGGGGTTCTACTGATTTTCCTCTAGCATTATTGCGGATGAACACTTGGTTTCGCCTTTGCAGTCCCTCGGCTACGGATCTATGTTCGTTTTGATACAATCACGGGGTCTCCCATTCCAGAGTAAATCTAAATGTCTATCCTTCGACTCGACTAACGCAACTAGCAGTGATACCCATCTCGTGAGCAGAGTGAAGATACGTGATCCGTCTAGTCTGGTTGAATATTTTGCCCAGCTGTTTTGTCTCCCTTGATGCCGAGTTCACCAGAGTCTAATACGTGAGGTTATCTGTCCGGTCGTTCACTTACATACGACTGTATCGCTTGTTCGTACTGCGACTTACCGGACACATCCATAGCAGGCAGTGTATCGGGCTGGGGTCATCAGCCTCGCCGAGTCAAGCTGTCTATTGGGGTGGATGTTTTCGGTCCTGCTCATACAGATCAATGTGTTCGAATACGTCGGTATACACAATATATCTTCCTCTCATCTCATGCACGTCGTCTATAAGTCTCTAAGTACTTATACAAAAGGCAGTGCCAGCAACACTTCAAGTGGTCTATAGGCAACTGTGAAAGAAGTAGTAGATAGTACAGAGTAGATAGGCAGTGACTGATGAGCGGGTGAGTTGGCATATGATTCGGCCCATCGCATTACTCGGCCCAATCCTTTACTCGGCCACCCAGTCCTTACTCGGCCGCTCAATCCACACGAGCGCATTAACGGGGGACTATGGGGGGATAGCGTGTCCAAATGGCCGGGAAACACAGCAGGCCGACCAATAGGGCAAAATGGACGCTCTGGACCGTCGCTGGGGCACAACGTCGAGGCCGGATCCAATCAAACCTGCTCAATATGAATCTCGCCATATCATCTGGCTCGCTTAGGGGGGTTATTAGCTGGGAGTATTTAGTTATCGAGGAGGCCGGAGACGCTGCCTGAATTGCACGCGTAATGTTTTTATCACCTAGCCTCAGGCACCTGACGCCGGCGAAAATTTCACGACCACCTCCATAGCCGCCATTGCCTACTACTGGCAAGACAAAGACAATCAGGATGGCCGACCCCGTCGCTGCTCCTACGCCCGATGTGGCGCGACCGTCTGCGTCGACGTCTAGCAATTGGCGCGCCGCCCCCAGCTGGAGGAAGAGTGAGACATCATTCGCGCCTTCACCGAAGCCAACGGGCTTCACTTCAAACCGGACATCTGGCGCTTCGTGGCGCGAGAGAGAGTGGAAGAAGCACACTACTGATGGCCACACCAATAAAGGCGACAGCGCCAACAGCCGTCCTGAGTCATCGGATTTTGCTCCTAATAGCAGACCGTACGATCGGATGAAGTCGATCAAGTCCCATCAGAAAGACGACGATAGCGCGGCAAAGGCCATTGCGGAAGGCAGACGCATCTACATCGGTAATCTTCGATACCAGGCCAAGCCCACCGATATCGCAGATCTGCTGAAAGCTAACGACCTTGGCCATTTCAACAACATTCACATCTCCATTGATCCCTTCACCGGTAGAAATCCTAGCTACTGCTTCGTCGAGTTTCCCGAAGCGGAGTCGGCCACTAAGGCCATCGAGACCCTGGAAGGCAAGGAATTACTTGGTCGCGAGGGTAAGTAATTTAGTTTTTTTTCATGTAATCGGGTTAGGATATGTTTACCGGGAATACCCGGCAGCTTCAGCTTTCCCCAAGAGCTATCAGGCACTAAACCGAAGCCCTATAGTGAAATGTAAGCCGTGCCAGCCCAAAGGAAACGCATCAGGCGGCAAGCAGAGTGACGCGCCCAGCCGCTGGGGTCAATGGTCAGGCGAAACCGAAGGCGAAGATCGGTCTAGGCCCAAGTATTTCGACAGATATCGTCAAGACTTCACCGGCAAGCGCCTCTACGTCGGCGGGCTGCCGAGGATGCATGACCAGGCTACGAATTTCGAGGAGATGACTGAACTCTTCAAGAATTTCAAAGTGTAAGCCTATTGCCCCCTTGTTCTCACTTATATGGGATTCGCTGACGCACCGGCTAGCGAGGCCATTAGCAAGCGCATCTCCGCTCACGAGAGCACACGTGAGCTCCCCGGCCATCATGACTACTGTTTCGTGGACTTCACAACAGCCGAGCAAGCCAAGGAAGCTATGGAGCTGGCGAACGGTGCCCCCTTTAAGGGACACCATCTTAAGGTATCTACGGCGAAAGGCCGCTCCAATAAGTGGAGAGAGCGGGAAGATCTCGACGAAAAGAAGGGGTTCGAGCGTAACGAAGCGCCGTGAGAGGAGTAGGTACGCGCAGAGTAATACAGGGAAGTCCTTTATTTTCATGTTGGGGTACGGTAGATCGACTTTGAGTTAGACAAAACACCGATGCATTTCGCGTGGGGGAGTATTGCAGCCCCTGAGTGATTATTCCTAAAACTAGATAGTGAAGACTATCAAGCAGTCTCGAAAATAGAATACTCGGCCCCTTTGGGCACAGGTTAGATAGGGACGAACCCCCTTTACAGGAACATGAGGCATCACGGAACTCTGCCATTTCGAACCCGTTACTTATGAACTACAAGGGCCCGGATGTATGCCAGAATGATGAGATCCTTCAAACGGCGTTCGATATCAGGATCCTGGAAGCATCGCCAATCAGGACTGTTCGTCCTTTTTCCCACGCGGCCTATCAAGTTCTTGAAAACTATCATATCCAATGTTCATGCTCCGTTATTTTTCTAGCCATGCTACCGCTTACTACAATCCTATGACCTACCTTCCATAGAATAACAAGATACACATCTATCCAGTTACGCCCGCCTCTTCCAGCTCCTCGTTACCACGGGCCTAAGAACCCAAACTTTGTACCGATCTCTAAGCATCTTATACCGCGTATAATCTTCGAGTCTAGTCCTATGACCCCTTCGCCCGTCCGAGGCAATAAACCGCCAACACTCCCCGCAAAGCCCTCTTTCCATCTCCTTCTGCCCGCGTATGTCGCGGCTCACGCGCGAGAGGTTCTCGTACACGTGCCCGCATTCAAAGACGCGGAGGACGACGTCCTGCTTGCCCTTGCTATCGGGGGTTCGCCGGGCGGCTTTCAGACCGGCGCACTGCGCCTCGTCTAAGTCGAAACGGACTGTTTTCTTCTGCGGCCGCGGTGTCTCGCGGGCTCTAGCTAGTGCAGACCTCGCTGCGCGCAGCTCGGCGAGCTTTGCGTATTTGGATGTTGCTGTCGGCATTTCGTATGTAATGATTATATGGACTCCTGCGAGAAGAATGACTTACCGGGTTTATATGGGGTCTAAGTTTGTGATTTCTTAACTGTTGGTTACGGTCCTGTAAGAGCTATATAGCTGTGTACGAAGAAGGCGGAGGGTAAGACCCCTGGTGCCGGACTCTTTGTGTGAGAAAATGCATTGTGGTCTCTATTAAGTTTGAAACTGGCTTGTGAAAAGGATATTGTGTTTCTTAGTGAGAGTCTGAGACACTCTTTGTTGAATTCTCAATATTGACGAAGCGGCTAAGTCTCTTTGAATGATAACATGTTTTTGTTTACACTAGATACCTAATAACTATTGGTCAGCCACAACGTCGTAATGCTGCCGTTCGACCAACCTATTGATCGACCATCCAGGGGCACCACGATGTCTGGTTAGCTGAGGTGGCCAAGCGATGGAGATGGCCGGGCAACGCCAAAGGCAACCAAA
Source organism: Xylaria intraflava (assembly GCA_022385655.1). NCBI lineage: Eukaryota > Fungi > Ascomycota > Sordariomycetes > Xylariales > Xylariaceae > Xylaria > Xylaria intraflava. The sequence continues at coordinate 151,049 of MU279748.1, forward strand.
CCGTAATAGTCATACACTATCGAATCCTCCCCACCAGGGGCCCCGACAGAACTTCACTTTGATGACTGCCGCGTGGCCCACGCCAGCTGGAGACCTTCCTCTTTCGAGAGTGGGAATCTGGAGAAGGCCAGCGGAACACCTGTCAGGAATTATTGCCGGCGCCATGGATCGGCCATGCCTTTTTACACCACTATTACTACACTATAAACTCACCCTGCATGACCTCTCTCTACTCGTAAACAAGCCATTCATCTGCTGATTGAGAAATAACGGCATTGCTGACGCTTATCGTATTCGAACACATAGAAATCAAGATGACAAGACGCACGATTGATGAGGAGCGCGCTCCAAAACAACCGGCGGTGTCCACACCGCGTAAAGCGCTGCCTAGTCGTATCAACTCTACGGCACCTGGGACAGTAGTACGCCCGAAGGATGAACGGAGCGGAGCACGCCAATCGAACGACACAAACACGTCGTCGGAAAAGGCTCTATACACAATCGTCAAAGCCGGGCTATTAATCCCCGGCGACGGAGAGCCCGTGGAGAACAGCGCGGTAGTAATCCAGAACAAGCTCATCGCCTGGGTCGGGCCGGCAGATGCGATCCCGAGCAAGTACACAGACGCCGCGCACAGGGACTTCTCAGTCCCCGTCGTGATGCCGGGCCTCTGGGACGTACACGTCCACTTCCACGGCGAACCACCGGGGGCGTCCAGCGGCGACCAGAGCTCGTCGCTGCAGCATCCCGCCACTTCCGGCGCGCGGCTGACTAAAGGCTGCTGGGAGGCAATCCAGCGGGGCTACACGTCGCTACGCGACGTCGCCGGATACGGATGCGAGATCGCCCGCGCCATCGACGACGGCAGCATCGTGGGGCCAAACGTGTACTCCGCGGGCGCGTGTCTGAGCCAGACGGGCGGCCACGGCGATTTATTCGGCCTCCCGGCCGGCGACGTGCAGATCAACTTCGGGGTCGCGGGCGCCCACCACGGCCACTGGGGCTCCACGCAGAGCCTGCTCGTCGACGGCGTGGAGGAGTGCCGGCGGGGCGTCCGTCTGCAGATCCGGCGCGGCGCGAAGTGCATCAAGATCTTCGCGAGCGGGGGCGTGCTGTCCCTCGAGGACGACCCGCTGCACGCGCAGTTCAGCCCCGAGGAGCTCGAGGTCATCGTGCAAGAGGCGGCGCGGCAGGGCCGGGTCGTCGCTGCCCACGTCCACGGGAAGCCGGGGATTCTCGCGGCTGTGAAGGCGGGCGTCACGACGGTGGAGCACGTGTCGTTCGCGGACGAGGAGTGCATACGGCTCATCAAGGAGAAGGGCACCGTGTACGTCGCCACGCGCACCATTCTCGAGGTGCTGATGGAGGCCGGCGGCAAGGGATTGACGCCGTATCAGTGGGAGAAGGCCCAGCTGTGCGCTAGCCATCATATGAGTGCCTACAAGATGGCCGTTCAGGCCGGTATCCCCATCGCGCTGGGGACGGACACGCTGCCCGGGTCCAACATGGCGGTGGAATTGGAGTATGCTGTGCAGGCTGGCCTGACCCCGTTGGAGGCTATCAAGGCTGCGACGGCGAACGGGCCGCTGAGCGTCGGGGCCATGGCGCCCAAGACGGGGCAGTTGAAGGTCGGCTATGAGGCGGACATCCTCGGACTGCTGGATAATCCCGTCGAGGACTTGAAGGTATTGCAGGACAAGCGGAATATCGAGTGGGTTTGGAAGGGCGGGCGTCTGTTTAAGGGACCTGGCGTTGGACCGTGGGGAGAGGATCCTCTGTAAGGCCACTCGGCGTCGTAAGGTGTTTATGTCTGGGTATAGGTATGTATTTTGATCTCGGGGTGGTTTGGAACACTTGGGTAAACTTGGGAGAGCATCGAGAATCATCGGCTGCTTGCTCTACCACTACGCTCGTAGCGCCGTCTCCCCTGATGACGAGCCTCCTGTGACCAGATGCCACACCTCCCATCATAGTAGATACGCAGTATGTGGGTAATAGGGGAGCGTTATCTGTGTCTGATGCGCTGGGCGTTAACAAAGGTATATACCTAGCGTGATCACATTGACGGTTCGGCACGTTCAGCAACTCTTTCATATAACTTGCCGGCGATCGGCACGGAGGTCATTTTGCGTTATCACCAACACTAGCTAAGTAGAAAGCAAGACTTCGGCGGTTGGGTCTACTTCCTACCTGCCTAAGTGGTTACTGATATGTAGTTACATTCCTGAGTGGAAGTGTGAAGGTATCTTGTGGATATTCTGCAGGCTTCACGTTGTCTTGCCGGCCAGGTCAGCTGAAGAGTTAGGTTGAGTAAGGCTGCACACTGCGTAGGAAGTACGAGATACTAGAGGTTTACTATTCCATATTGACACAGGCAAAATGCATATTCACGATATGTTACTTAGCACTGCTAAAGGTAAAGCTCGTCGGCGTGCAGGTACCTACATGATCCTCACCGCCTGATAGGGAAGTTGAATAACAAATCTCCAGCGTGGAGCCGGTTCGAATAGGTAGGTACTGACAGACTGACAGAGCACTCCTTATCATCTCATCCTGATGTTCATCCCCTAATCCGACAATAGGGGCAGGCAGAAGGTTGCCGTGCAGCCAGAAAAAAAAACTCCACAAATAGCGAGGCAACTAGTCCACTTACACATCAAGATCGCCATCTTCAATTTGCGCTCGAGGGGGAAAAGGTTTGCTAGTGTATAACAAACAAAGGCACAGCGCAGCTAACCTACACTACTAGTAAACAAACTATCCGGTTACTACTGTAGATGCGTCGTCCGTGGTATCGTTCAACCAGAACTGCTCTTTTCCCGAATGCCTCCGGACCACCTCTCTGCTCAGTATTCCGTACCAACTTACATTGTAGTACTTAGTAAGTAATTACGGGGCGGTTTCCTACCTATACGAAACTTTTGCCCTCGACGGCGACCTCAGCCCCAAATGGGGAGTTCCCCCTCAAAGAGGATTTTGTACGCAGGTAGTATTTGGCGTAAGATCCAAGGCATCTCAATCCTACAATACCACGTGGGGGCAGTGGGCCGCGATCCTGGACCACCTTTGTGCCTATAGGTAGTTGTGGGTGACGGTAGACAGCTCACGAGCAACTGCATACTAATACGACCCTACCAATGTAGGTACCGTACTGACACTACTACCCCATCCCACGCTACGGACTAGAGCACGATGGCATGAAAGCAGAAAATAGGGGGTAGAGAAGATTGTAGGCAGTGTAGAAAAAGCCTGAAAGCCTTGAGTCTCTATGTCATCTTATAGGCTGGACAATCAGCGCATTCTACTAAGTAAATGAAGGAAAGAGAATCAAAGGAAGACCCTTTGAGTGGTTACCGTGATGTTCACATGCAATTTACCCAGCCAACCCAGGACGTTTTATAGACGGACAAGGCTACAAGCCACCTGGAGACCTACCTATCACAGCCGTGCGATGCATCATTTCCTGTCACGACCGCCGGGCTAAGGACAACAGGGAGTGAAAAGTTGAAACGGCCGTCTGCACGGTTGGACTATCTGACATCATAACCCACCGGCTATCCTGTACTCAGACAAATGCCGAGCGCGGTAGTGCGGGTGGGCTGTTCGAATCTCAGTTTCGGGTATCTGAAATACAAAAAGATACATGCTAGCCGAACAGCGGTTGCGAGTCCGGGAGCCAACGAGGCAACCAGCTGAGAAAACACCCTTATATCTAGGTAGGTATAAAGTAGAAAAATGAAATGAAAGCCAGGCGTGATAGAGACGCATAGCAACAAAAAGGACAAAACTGCCCAACATGAGTTACCTAGAAGCTCTTCCGGGCACATTAGGCGCTGAGAAACAATCCTCCCAAGGGCTAGTATGTACATATAAATAGCTAACTAGTACTTCTAAGTTCGCTCGCGCTGAGAGGGACTTGACATAAATAGGTAGGTAGCTAGATGTACCTATACTACTATGTAGAAGGCCGCGATCCAAGGGCGGAATTTCATTAGCGGCCATGGTAAATAGTCCGTAGGTAGGGCGCCAAAATCGCTATCGAAATTGAATCGCGTGGGCCTCATCGTCTCTGCATTGATGGGAGCAGCACCGGCAATGAGAGTTTTCGTCGCGTTGTATGGCTGTCGTCAGGTATCTATACCATTAAAATCGGCCGATCGCTGCACTTCCGGGGATAGTCTATCTAGATTAGTAGGTATTAGCACGGATGTATCTTTTTGTACTCCAGATACCCGTCGGTACAAGAGGATCGTGGAAAGAAAACTTGGGCGCATCGATCATTATTGTGATCCGCAACGTCGCTAATTGCCCATACTAGGTGCATGACTTCGTGCTGGCGTGGGTACCATTGCGATCTATACGCTATACTCAGTAGGTAATGGAGGTACCTATTTGCGTTCAGCTTGCGTCTCTGCTCAGTATACGCTACCTATGTATGTCCGGGGCGTTGTGGGAACACTGAGAAGAATGGGTAGTATTCCGTTAACAGCCTGCCTTTACCATCCATAGCGCAGACATAATACCGCATAAATGTCACGAACATTCAACTTTGACTGGCTGAACCGTTTGGTTTATATCGCTGGGGGGTGCGAAACCCGCCGGCATCCCCGAGGACATAGAGCGCGCGAGAGCTGCTAGCTAGTGGAACTATTCTCACTTCCATCATCTCCCATCTCTGGCCCGTGAGCACGGGTACCCACCAGCCAAGATGCCATCGCTGGACGGCTCTGACCTGCGGGCAGTCCATGGCGGCGGCTTAGTGTAGTCCCTAGTGGCGATGACTGGGGCGTCCAAGGTGACCAAACCATGGGTCTGGGGGCCATCCTTACTGGGCCTCACAGAAATAATGAGTAGGGAGCAGGTACATCGAAGATATGGACTACTCAGATAGGCAGACCAAGGAGATGAGAACCAACTCCGTACTAGCCTGTACTCAGTAGACACAAAGCTGGGTGGAGATAGCGCACACAAAGGACGCAGGGGTTGGCGATGATCCTTTCTGAGGGAGTAACAGCGACGAGAGCTACCAGGACGTATAAATAACGGCCTGCTCAGTCCCTTCGCTCTATTCTGACCTTCGCCGCGTTCAGCACTCTCAGTCGTTCACTCAACTCACTCCAGTCGTTCTTTCAGACAACCAAGCCTAGCCTCAACAACCCACGACTAGCCAATATCCATCTAAACGATATCCACTGTCGCCAAAATGCAGTTCACTACCTTTGCTGTTGCCGCCCTCTCCATGGGCTCTGCCATTGCCCAGCCTTTGACCGGCCTCGTTGGCTTCACCGATGTCACCGCCGCTGTCAGCCAGGCCAGGACCCTCGTCCAGACTGAAGTTACAACAATCCGTAAGTGAAGTGCCTTGCACTCACTGTTCCGATCGAGACTAATTCCATTATTAGAGACTCTTGCTCAGGGTGATATCAACAACATCACCATCTCCAAGATCCAGCAGTCTCTCCTCAACGTTGGCCAGACCGTAAACGGTCTCGTCAAGCCCGTCGTCTCTCTTGCCGGCGTCAACACGACCCCTCTTACCCAGGGCCAGATCACCGCTGTTCCCGCCCTTCTCCAGGACGTCCAGAAGATTGTTGTTGGCACCCAGACCATTGCCAAGTCGGTCGCTTCTGGCCAGCAGAAGGGTGAGTCGTCCTCCGACATTGGATGAACGTAGAGTAATTCGATGCTAACGAAAAAACCAGACTCCCTCTCTCAGGTTCAGTCTGAGCTCCAGTTCGTTCTGGGCCCCGTTTCCCTCATCGGCAACAACGTTGTCTCTTTCGCTACCGCTGCCGTCCCCGCCACAAGCACCGTCTTCGTCCAGGTCCAGAGCCTCCTTGGCGGTCTCCAGCCCCTCCTTGCTGGCCTCCTGGCCCCCGTTACTGCTATTTTGGGCCAGATCCTTGGCGGCACCCAGCTCCTTGGTGGTTTGTAAATTAATGCGGCCCGTTTGGAACTGTTGTCGTCAGCGTCAGGTATCCGGCATTCCACATAAGATGGACAAGGTCGGCCGTTAATGGTGCTGAGGTTCAGAACATTACAGGCTATTTATAGTGTCTTTTGGTAATATTTAATATTATCCATCAGGCTCTCATCCGTGCGCTCTGTATTGTGATATGTAATGTTTCGAAGTGAGTTACCGCCGATGTACTTTTTGGTTATGCCAGTCTTTCTTCTGTTGTAGGTGCCGGCTCTGATCCTTGGGTTTCGGATTCGAGTCACGAGTAGCGGAAGCTATCAGAAGTCATTCCTGTAGTGACGTCTCTAGACGGCCTGGGGAACGCTGATACTTGTGGTCAATGAGAACCTTCAGGTTCCTGTTCTGTAAGTGATCTGAGCTGGGCGCAGGCGAGTTAAACACTGTAGGTAGCGTCATCTAACCCACCTCCTTGTTACGACCCAATAGCTTCACTATTGGCATCAAGCTGTGCTTCGCAGACAAGCTCCATGAGTGGTACGATATGTTTTCGCGATCTTCTGCTGAATCGACCTTGTCGCCAATTTCTCCATGCCGGCCCTGATCAACCCTCGATTGCCAGCCATCCAGCGGGTTAAGTAGCTTTGAAACTCGACAAGTTTGCCGAGGAATGCTTGCTTGATTCCGTAGAGCGTTCCAATACAAGAGTTAATCATAGGCAAAAACAAAAGATCCCGTTGCAAGGACCAGGGATAGCCCCCAGAGGCACCAGTAGTTTGATTTGAACATGGCCGAATTCGTTGACAACAAACTGGTTTGGCTCGCCGCTGGAGTGGCTTACGAGTATAACCTGGCATATAAAAACGTCTTTTCGCCGCGAAACAGCTCTAACACGTCGTGGTGCTTTCTTTCATCGTGGAATGACTCGTCAAGACGTGCTTTTCAAATGGCAGGAAAGCCAAGCGGTAGGCCCGACGTTTCATCCTGGAGCGAAGGGTAGCGCAGCGAATCTTGACTGGTGAATGTGATCGCCTGGGGATATTTCATGTCATGTCGACAGACTCATACTGGCTTGGATACACGCAGTGGCGAGGTGTGAGGGCTGCGATTTGTCGAACGTAATCAGTTCCTACAAAGATACTGACACCTTGAACCTCATCGTAGTAAGCATTGCAATCCATCGCTCGGAAAGTCGTAGCGCAGTAATTGGATACGGTACACTCAGGTATGTCCGTAGTAGGTAGGTGGTAGTTTTCGGTTGGCTATATGGTTTGCAAAGCCTCACAGCTCTAAACCTCCGTTGGCGCGTTTGCGCGGGTAGGGTGACCGAGCAATGCGACCGGCTGAACAGCACTGCCAGCCAGTGGTCACAGCGCAGTGCACAATGATTAGTAATAATGCACCTTTATGTACGCGTTTAATGCATGTATAATGTTATGCATAAGATATGCATAATTAGGTGCCTTATGTAATCGGTTATTAACCAGATCAGGTTGGCCAGTTACAACTGACCGCCGGATCTTTTCTTCGGTTTCTCCAGATCCATCAAGGTGATCGCGTTGTAGCTTACCTATATATTCACATTCATCGAGATGGCAGCCGATCCTCTTCCTGCGACCCTTGGCTTTCTTACGGATGCTGCGCATCTCCTCATATCAACTTCACCAGAGACGTCAGCGCATCTCATATCTCAGCGGAACTCGTTGATGTTTAACAATGATCTAGACCAGCCGGATGTGCAAAGACAGCACGCTTGTGGCTGCTGTGGCCATATCATGATTGCTGGCCGTGGTGACCTGCTAAAGATAGGAAACAACAAGACAACTCGCAAGAAGAAGAGATCCTCGGGTACCAGGAAGACAGCCACAGCATCATCAAAAGTCTCATTACCACCAAGACGCGGGTGCCGGAAAATACTAACCTGCGGCAAATGTGGGCGGTACACCAAGATTCACTTGCCGCCACCAGCTAGTATCCCCAAGCGGCGATTCAAGCAAACCTCAAGGACTACTACAAATACCGGGGCAACGCAACCAACCTCAGCAACACTATCTAAAACTTCCGGGTTACCAATTGGGGCGGCATCTAGTGAGCCTGCGAAGACCTCAGCCAATGCGAGCAGTAAAAAGAGGGCAAAGAACCGAAAGCAGGGTCTCCAAGCCTTACTGCAGCAGTCGTCGAGCTCTAAATCCCAGGCAGGGCTTGGACTCAGTCTGGCAGACTTCATGCAGAAATAGTTAAACTGCTCAGTTCAAAGCGATGGCATCCGAGGCGACTTGTCTCGGCACGTCGCCACGTGACTAATGCCGACCAGGGGAATCCTCGAGGCACTTCGAAGGGTTTCTTTTGGTTAATCAGTTATTACACTATCCGGTGTATGCCCCCGTTAAGGCACCTAACCCCGCTAAGACAACCTCGTTAGGCTGGCCTGCGCCAACCCGACTCCAGTTGATCATCAGGCAATGTCATAACCCCGCCATCAACTATCTAAGAAACGTGCCCCTCCAAATTTTTCTCGAGCCAACCATCGAATAAAAGATACCGAGTCGCAACTCTAGGCCCGTCTCGATCGCATCGACATAAACTACCTCCTGCATTACTGCGAGAAAATTACGCTCCAAAAGGCGGGAAAAAAATGTCGGCACCTGGGAACGCGGCCGTCGCCTCATCCGGCGATTTTTTCGAATCTATCGGAAAGAAAGCCGATCAACTGGCCCCTTCTACTAATGGCGCTGGCGCAAATGGGGCCGCCGGTGCCGATGACGATGACGGCAAAGTAGTCGAACAGATCGAATCGCTTTGCATGAACTGCCACGAAAATGTAATTTGATATCCACGGCGACAATCCATCAATTCAGTATTGCTAATTTCTCTCTTCCCGAATGTCTAGGGCGTCACACGCTTGCTACTCACTTCTATCCCCTACTTCCGCGAGGTTATTCTTATGTCTTTCCAATGCGAACATTGTAACTTCACAAATTCCGAAATCCAATCCGCTGGTGAGATCCAGCCCAAGGGTGCCAGTTACCTACTGCGATTGACCGACAAGATCGATTTCGAGAGAACCGTCGTCAAGTCCGACACCGCCGTTGTTAAGTTTATCGAACTCGACCTTGAGGTTCCTTCCGGTCGTGGGCAGCTCACAAATGTTGAGGGTCTTCTCAGCACTGTCGTTGACGACCTTGAGTTAGGACAAGAGGCCCGGAAGGAACAGGCACCCGAGATCTATGAGAAAGTTGGACAAATCATTTCGAAGGGGCGGGCTATGCTTGAAGGCGAGGCCTTTCCCTTTCGACTTTCTGTCGATGACCCGGCTGGTAACTCTTGGATATCTCCAAACATGAGGGACGGTATCGGAAAATGGGAGAAGCGCGAGTATCTGCGGACTCCAGAGCAGAATGAAGCCCTGGGATTGTCCGCAGCCGCTCAAGGCGCTGCTAATGGGGCTGAGGATGAGGATATTATCCCAGATCAAGTATACGAATTCCCGGCCACTTGCCCGGGTTGCATGCACCCTTGCACAACGAGGATGACCATGGTCGACATACCTCACTTCAAGGCTGTCGTCCTCATGTCAACGACTTGCAATGATTGCGGTTATAAATCAAACGATGTCAAGACCGGTGGCGAGATCCCAGATCTTGGCAAGAGGATCACTTTGAAGGTAGAAAATGCCGAGGATCTCGCCCGCGATATATTAAAGAGCGAGACCTGTGCGCTAGAATGCCCCGAGCTCGATCTACAAGTCAACCCCGGCACGCTTGGTGGTCGTTTCACCACCGTTGAAGGCTTATTAACGCAGATTCGGGACGATCTTCGCTCTCAAATATTCGAGACGGGCTCTGGAGGCGGTGATTCGCTTGCGGCCAATGAAAGGGAGACGTGGAACCAATTCTTCGACGGGCTCGACGTGGCCATCAGGGGTGAAAAACCCTTCACCATCATTCTTAGCGATCCGCTAGCCAGTAGCTACGTCCAGAAAGCCGTTGATCCCGACCAGGACGACCCTCAGATGACGATTGAGGAGTACACTCGTACAGATGAGGAAGAGGAGGATCTCGGTCTCAAGGATATGAAGACGGAAGGCTACGAACAAGATCAAGTCAATGGAACCGCTACAGACGGAGCTAGACCGTAAGGAAGGTGAATATTAAGAAAAAAAAATCCTATAATGCCATGTTTTCCTTTGAGGCATCGTTAAATCATTAGAGCAATCAGCAACTGTTTTTGAATGGAATTAATCATGTGAAAGAACATCTGGAATCGTTGAGCCCCTTAGTTTTGAAACTCAAATCCCGTGATCCTCGCGCTACGTTCTGTACTTCTTCTGTCGTAGGACTCATGCCGGGATTCATGCTAATATTCATCGTTATGTACGCGACTACGACTCTTTAACACATATAGGAGGTAATCTCCAACCCTTTGCCATAAGTCCAAACAAACCCATCAGCGCGGCTAAAGTAAACTATTTCCATCTGTAGATAGGAGGCCTATCACCTCGCAAAAGATCCAATTTGGACACCATTGCAGAGTCACTTATAAGATGGGATGATAATACCTTGGTCGCCTGAATATACCTATACTCAGAAATAACGAGTCGGACCGTGCCGGCATCTTCACTTCCCATGTCCTCGGCTCCTATATTCTCTATTCCCGTGTTTCCTTGAGCTACATCACACTGATATGCACATCACAAAGCGAATTACACGAGATAAAAGAAAACAGCTTAAACCGATGACTAGCAAGGGCAGATTCATATCTTTTGAAACCCCATTACATCCACATCGACAATTCTCCGGCCCATTGTTTTCAGAAATCCATAGTCCTTGGGAATGTCGGAGACTATCCTCTCACAGCTAGATGACGATAGCACAAGTGATGGAGAAAAGGCATGACCAATCCGACTGTGAGAAGGTTTTGAGTATGCTGTCCTTCACTGCTGCACCGACAATTCTATATATAATCTTCCTGCCCGGCCCAGTCACGTCCTAATACGGGTGATATATTGTCATTTGCGGGCTCAGGTAATCTCTTCGGTTATTTCCCACGGGTGCCATAAAACCGCCCTAACTCGTTGTTTATAGTTCCTAGGCTCTTTTCTTGATGGTCACCGCGTCGCTGTGAGGCATTGTCCATACGATTGTCGACGTCTGCGAGCTCAGAGGCTGGGGGGCTAAGAGCGCATACGGGTTCGTGAGTCGAGAACGCCTCGCCATCTACTCTGCCAACTAGTTCTTCCCGGTCTCCTACACATAAAGGGATAATGGGGGCCTTACAGTCATAACTCAGTATACCAAGGGATGAAAGGATTGCGGCTATTGTGCAAGGTGGCACATGTGTAGGGGGATATAATTCACTTGCCTACCCAGTAGAAACTTCATCCAGGACGAGGGGCTGTGTCTCCAGAAGTTCTAGGCTGCGTGTTTGATGGGCCAGCCTGAGAGTCGGCATTTCCACCATTTGCGCCACCACTTGCGCCTCCTCTTCGTCCTCTCCCGCGGCCGCCTCGTTTCGAGCGATCGGCCTGCGGCTCGACCTTCTTCTCAGCAGCTGGCTGCGCTGGTGGAGCGGCTGCTTGAGAGGTAGTTGCTTGGACGACACTCGCTGAGGAGGCAGCTGCTGATGATCCTTTTTTGGCATCTTTTCGCTCTAGAACTTGGACAGTTCCTTGAGCCACCGAGACCGGGCTAGCAGCGATAGCCTTGACTAAAGCATCGTGGTTACCAAAGTCAACATAAGCAAAGCCCTTCCGCTTATCAATCTCAACAAATGTGACGGGGCCGTAAGCTTCCATGGCTTGTTTCAGTAATGGTTCTGTGACGCCCTGAGAAGGGTTGGCATGCTTAACAAAGCCACGAGTGGCTCCCGAAGTAACCGAAGACGTTGCATGTCCCTTTTTCGGAGCTGCAGCAGCGGATTTCGCGGATGATGTAGCTTTACCTGTGCCGGCCTTCGGCCCGGTGGGAGCTGCTGGGGCCGGGCTAGACGTGGTGGCTGCTGTAGACGCCTGGGGCGCTGCTGCAGCCGATGCAGAATCGTCGGTGCGCTTCAGAATTACCGGCGTTGTTGCTATTGGGGCAGATTTGCCCGTGGTGAGGTTTTCCTTGCCTTTCCCCGATTCACCTGAAGAGTTCTGTTTTGCACCCTTACCACCACGACCTCGCCGGGAACCTTCGGATACCTGACTTTTCGGCGCTGTAGGTGCCGATGAGGGTGCGGTTGGGGGCGATTTGCTTGGGCCAGTTGGCGGTGTAGGAGAAATTGTGTTGCCCTCGGTCTCCTTGTTGTCTTTATTTGTCTCAGGCTTGCTTGTCGCATCGGCTTTAGCAGCATCTTGACGGGCTCTCCTGTGAGCACTTCCAGGACTGAGTCCGAGATCGCGCTGTAGTATCTTAGCTGCAGCGGCAATGTTGGCACGGCGGCTCTTTGGCGTCGAGTCCTCGCTTGCTTTCTTAGCAGCTTGGGCCGCTGCAGTCTTGGCGGCTTCGGCGACCTCCTGAGCCGCTGCCTTCTTGGTGAGTAACTTCACCGGCTCCTTTGCCTTCTCTTTCTCCTTTTCTTTCTCCTTCTCCTTCTCTCTCTCCTTCTCCTTCTCAGTTGCCTTCTCAGCCTTATCATTTTTAGTCTCCTTGCCCTTCTTCTTTGTATCCTCTTTACCCTTATTTTGGGGTTCCTGGCGGGCATGTTTGACACTCTTTGCCAGGGCAGCTTCTTTAGCCTTGATGGCCTTTTTTTCCTTGAGATATTCGACCAATGGCGTTGTTATGACCTTTACATCCGTCTTGCTAGCATCATCAGTCACTTGTTCGGGATCGGCTTCTTTAGCTAGCGTTGGCGCGGTGAGGCTTTCAAGAAACTTCATGAATTCGGGTTCAGAATCGATAGTTCCCTGTCTGGGATCGATTCGTTTCTTGCCTGTTGGGAACTTCTGAAACGGAGCGAGTTCTACATAGGGCGGACCGATGAGGGCAGGGTCGTGAGCAGTGTGCTTTGCATCTTCCCACTTCAACTGTTGAACTTTTTCGGACAGGACCGAGATGTCTCCGAGGCTTAGGACGTGAAGGTAGTATCGCGCAGGTCGAGACAGATCTGAAGGGCTTGATTTCGAGGATGTGTCAGTGATGATGCAGTGGTGAGCCTGTTGTTTGAGCATAATACTAACTCATTGGAGACCTCGCCATCGTCATATCGCGCCCAGTCCACCTTTCCGCTACCCGGTTTCCATTCTTCTCCAAGAATGGTCCAACATTCATCTGCCGTCATGCCAGGAGGCAAGCGACGAATGACGACCTTCCGCCCTTCGGCTTGCGCCTTAGGCATGATTGCAACAGGATGAATATGATCAACGTTTAAAAACACGAGTAGCTGTACTGTGGGTAGCCCGAAGCGCACATCGAGTGATTGGTATCGGAGGGAGAACCGCAAGTTCTGTTGAGGGTAGAGACAAATGCCGATTAAGAAGTACTTGGGCGGGAAGTTTGGCGGAGGTTGCCGGTACTTAAGTACATAAGGGACTCGCTTCAAAGGGGGTTGTTAGGTGCACGCCTCCGGGTTACTACCTGCACATCCTACGGTCCGTTTCGGCCCGCAGCTGATTGGCAGCCAGCAGTTTGCTGTAGTGAATCACTCTAAGGTACCAATACTGATGTAGGTACATTTTGATTTTCAATAAGTGGTATCAATGTTACCGAATCAATTTGTCTAACTATTGTGTAATGTCTCTCGATCCCATTTCGACCAACTAGTCTGTATGCCTCGTCGCTTTGTTCGAACAAGAACTCGTCAGTCGAGCCTTACGTTTTACCATTTGCGGGCCGTATCGAGTCCGAGGGTGCCCCAGTAACAATTAGTGATGCGTACACCCAACAACGCTCGTTCCCATTATCACGAGCGCACCTATACCGGCCCCGCCTGTTAGGTAGCGGTTAACCATGTAACCAGATAGGTAGCCCACCCTCAGAGAATCGGTACCAGTATCGTATCTACGCCGCATATATAGTAGGAATCAGTACTGTCAGGCTACTTCTGGACCAGCAGCGTCGGTACGGATTACATGATGTAACTGCACTAAAAGTCGGCCGGTCGTCTCGGGCGGTCTCCGGAAGGGTGCCAGGTTATGGTGTAGTAGCAAGCCCCCACCACGTGGATGGAATCGGCTATTTGCATAGATGGCCCCTTATGCCATATTACCAGTTACATAACGCTGTAGGTGACATGGAAATCAACATGCCCATATAATACCCCCCCTAGCTGCCAACCTACCCACCCACCTTGGCATTGCACTTCAACGCCCAGACTACGTGGACTGCTTGTCCATACCACCTAATCGCCCTTCTTCATTACTCCTCCTTCTGCCCCGACACCTTCACCGGCTTGTGAAAATATGGGGTCTGCTCGTGTTGCAGTACCCAAGCCGGGTCCAGCCAAGTTGACGCCCGGCGCTGGATTGGACGAATGGCTTGAGGAGGCCAAGCAATGTCATTATCTGCCCGAGCCGGTTATGAAGGAGCTCTGCGAGATGGTTAAGGAAGTCTTGATGGAAGGTGAGTCTCATGAACGAAGAAGCCCGTGGCATCGTGCTGATGCGTCCTTGATGCCAGAATCGAACATTCAACCGGTAGTCACCCCCGTCACCATCTGCGGCGACATCCACGGCCAATTCTACGACCTGCTCGAGCTGTTCCGAGTTAGTGGAGGGATGCCTGGTCAACCGGCGACCGAGCCGCCCGCGACAGCCACAACAGTAATTACCTCAGATGACATTGAACCGCCCGAAATAACCAAACCGAAACTGAAGAAGAAGATAAAGCAGACTAAAAAGCCCGAGGATGGCGACAGTTCATGGAATGATTCCTCCACCGCGGATCAGGATAACGACGAGACTACTGAAATTGGGCGCCCTTCAGGCCTTACGCAAAGCGATTCCGTGGTCGCAACAAATGCAGATACCCGTTTCGTTTTCTTGGGCGATTTTGTTGATCGAGGATACTTCAGCCTTGAGACATTTACACTTCTCATGTGCTTGAAAGCCAAGTTAGACTACCCTTGGTTGATTCGATCAGTTATCGGATTCTGAGTTTACGTGCTAACACCCGGGCAGATACCCCGATCGAATTATCCTCGTCCGAGGAAATCATGAGTCCAGGCAGATCACACAAGTCTATGGCTTCTACGAAGAGTGCCAGCAGAAGTATGGCAACGCGTCAGTATGGAAAGCATGCTGTCAGGTCTTCGACTTTCTCGTGCTCGCTGCCATTGTCGACGGCGAGATTCTATGCGTCCATGGAGGTCTCAGCCCGGAGATTCGCACCATCGACCAGATTCGGGTCGTTGCCCGGGCTCAGGAGATTCCTCACGAAGGTGCCTTCTGTGACTTAGTCTGGAGTGATCCCGAGGACGTAGAAACGTGGGCTATTAGCCCGCGTGGCGCTGGCTGGCTCTTTGGCGATAAAGTCGCAACAGAGTTCAACCACGTCAATGGGCTCAAACTTATTGCTCGTGCGCATCAATTAGTCAATGAAGGATACAAGGCATGTTCCGTATCCGCCGCCACGAGACATCCGTTTAGGTGCTAATTCTCGAGTAGTATCATTTCCCGCAAAACTCAGTTGTAACGGTCTGGTCGGCGCCGAATTACTGTTACCGCTGTGGCAACGTTGCCTCAATCATGACCGTCGACAGAAACCTGGACCCTAAATTCAGCATCTTCTCGGCCGTGCCGGATGACATGCGGCACGTACCCGCGGGGCGACGAGGTCCATCGGATTATTTCCTGTGAGGTATTGTACTATGATTCCGTCACGAGCTGGATGATACCATTAAAGGCGTTTGGAGGATAGTTATACATGATGATGCAAAGGGCAATGGACACAACAACGATGCATATAGAGCGATGAGGCAGGCCTGTTTGCGTTCAGACGACGCATCGAGTGGGACGATTTTTTTCAAAAAGGGATTTCTGGGTCTAGGGTTGACCTATCTGTATAATACATCGAACGCAAGTCCTCAGGCGGACACCGCATACATACCCTTTTGATGCAACCGGTATTGATTCGTGCTCTGGATACATTTCACACTTTGTGTAAATCTCGATGTAGAGACATGACCAGCGATTCTAAGTCGATATGAAAACAGGGGAACGGTGGTCGAACCGGTGAGCGAACTTTCTATCGCTACTCAAGCAAGTGAAGTAAAGCAGTGTGCTATGCGATTCCCATGGAAAGACACCCTGGAATCTCGATGTCGATATCAGGTGTTCCGCGTTGTTAGGCATACTTATATTGATACAATCACCGTGGGAATACAACTGTACACACTGTTCTACTATCCAGCCTTATCTCACCTTTTAAAGAACCCGCTCGGGGGTCCCAGGAAGATGTCCGGTCTGTTGCGGAATCTAATTCAACCCCACCGTTAACCTCCCCGGTAACAAACAACAAAAAGGTATCGCGCTGAAGTTGAATGCCCTTAATAGCTACCTATATATCTGCCTTGCAATTTCCACCAGATTCTAACGTGCCAAAGGCCTCCCGAAGAGGAAGACCGCGTAAAGTCGACGGCTGTCGACTTTAGTGGTGAATACCCGGCATATATCAGGACTACATCGCCCATTCTTTCCTGTGTCAATCCAACGGCATTGCTTGCCTTGCTCTCCGTCTCTCTTTCATCGCGAGCAGCTCAGCGGCTCATACAGAAACAGAAACAAGGCAGAGCAGAAGGGACAGAAACTTCGCGTCTTTGGTAATCGGGGGAAAGCAGTCAGTCCGTTTAAAGATATCTCGGGGCACTCGGCCTGGAAAACCCGGGCAGGAAGACGTTAGGCTTGACAAAGGGGGCCCCGCAAGCGCCTTCGAAAAGGGAGGAAATCCGGGACGATGGCGTCGCATTCTCGCTCGGTGTCCGTTATGGCCGGGACCGGCGGCGGCGCGACGAGGGAGAAGACGTACTTTGAGCAGCAGCGGGAGGCGTTGATTGGGGAGATCGCTATGGTGCGTTTACCGCCTGTCTTTCCCCGTGTACACGCCCCTTTTGTTTTCTGAGGTTTCAATTGCTCTTTTTTAAATTTGGGATTCCCTTCTGGCCTTGATGCGTCGTCTTTTCAGATACGAATATGCGATGATGAGGGAGGGGCATAAGAGAAGGGCAACGGGAAATCTCACTTGACGAATTGAGCGAGATAATCGTGATATAGACGTATACTAACCTACGATATACTCGCGCAGAGCTTCGAGCACGTCCTCGCCAATATCAACAAATTAAACCGGTCGCTAGAGGCCGTCGTCGCGGTAAGTTTCATCTTCCCCCCTTTCTCATCATTATTGTTTGTTTATTTGTTTGTTTTGTAATTTTTGTCTCGGGTACGCCTACTCGCGGATCTCATCGCGGCTGACACCGCCAAACACAGGTGGGCAATGAGTTCTCATCCGTCGAGGCCCTCTGGTCACAATTTGAGAACGTCATGGCCAAGGACGAGGATACTAAACAAGAGGCAGCAGGCGAAGAGCAGGAACGCCGGAAGAGTGGAGAACCGCCCACAACGCCGAATGGTGAACGGACATGACGAAGAGTATGAGATGGGAGGGCGGTGGTGGTTTGGGCGGTATCAGATGAGCTGAGTACCGACGATTGTTTTATCTTCGAGACCAGAAAACAACATACCCGTCGAACTGCGGTAGTAAGGTCTATTAGTCAAGACCATGGAGTGTATCACGGACACAATTAGGTGAACGGAGTAATGTCATTATTTGTAATTTCAGTTTATTTGCTATCCCGGACCATGCTTTATGCGTGAAAAAACAACAACAGGGAGAGAGTAGAAAAAAAAAAGAAAACAGAAAATAAAACGGAAGACCCCTGAAACGGCAACAAAAGGAAGGACGTGCCCCTGATCCTGCCGGGCCAATTCATACGACTCGCGTGTCCGGACGGCCGAGCCGTCGTCCTCGAGAAAGAGAGCGAGAGAGAGACGGGCTCACCCCAGTTCCGAATCGACGACATACAGCAATCCAGACGGACAACAAACATTAAAACAACTTTTTTTGCTTCAGACACCCCGCCCCTCCCCCTTTCCCTTCCCTTTCCCTTCCTTCCCCCCTCCCCGCCCTGGTCCAGCCGTCTTCCATAACATCCTTAATCATTCCGTCAATTATGAATTTTTAAGTCTTCCTTCGGAAAGGAAAAACTTCCCACCGCAAGACGCCTGTGTGTCGAAATGCCGAATGCGAATTTCAAAGCGCTTGCCAAGCAACGTAAAACGTACCTTAGGCACGCCATCTCTGTCTTCCTCTCCTTCTCTCTCTCTCTCTCCTTCTCCGCGTAATTATCCCGCTCATGCCGTCCGAGGTGTCATGAATAAAATGTCGTGGCGAAGAAAAAAAAAAAGAAATTAGTAACGTTCGTGGCAAAAAAAAAAAGAAGGGGTTTTCCTCGTCGTCATTATCGAGATCGCGCCAAAGTCGTTTCGAAAATAAAAACTCCTTTGCCCTGGGAATCGTGTCTCTTCTTGCTCGTCGTGTTTTTTTTTCCCTTAATTCTTTTTCTTGTTCTTCTTCGTTTCATTCATTCCTCCGCCGTTCCTTCATGAGTTCCGCAAGGAAATCTCCTCCCCACGCGTTGTCCAGCGGGAATTTAAAAAAACAAAATCGTCAACGTTTTTCGTTCATTATTCCCGTTCATAGGAAGTTGCAATTCCGCTTCTTCTTCTTAAAAGCGCGCACGCCGGGGACGGCGCCGTTGTCCTTGTCCTTGCGGAAGGTCCCGGAGCCGGAGGTCTTGGGCGCCGCCGCCATGGCGGACTCGAGGTTCCGCCGGTCGTTCATGACTACGGTGTGGATAGCGCGGTCGAATATCTCGTCCACGCCCACCATCTCCTTGCTGCTGCACTCCATATACTGCGCGCCCATCTTCTTGGCGACGGTCATGCCTTGCTCGGCCGTGACCGGTGTGAGGCCTTGTGTCTTGAGCATCTCGATGCATGTCTTTTTGTGCCGTAGATCGGACTTTAGGCCTATGAGGATAAGAGGGGTGTATGGGCAGAAATGGAGGACCTCGGGATACCACTATTTGTCACATGTTAGCGCCGGTTATAGGGGAGGGCGATTCGGGGGTGATGATAGAAATATACCTTGTCCAGAACGTTGTCCAGGGAGTTTGGGCAGTCGATGGCGAAACAGACGAAGATCAGATCAGTCTCCGGGTATGATAATGGCCGCAGTCTATCGTATTCTTCTTGGCCGGCCGTGTCCCATAGCGCGAGCTCCACAGTCTTGCCGCTTTGTTGATGTGTCGGGTAAGTAATATAGTTCTCGAAGACGGTCGGTACGTATTTCTGTCACGCCTGGGATTAGCAAACAAAGTGGAAGAAAAAAATAAAAAAGAAACCAAAAAAGGATAATCAGATTTGGAGAAAGCGGGATATCCACGAACTCACCTCTGGGAAGTAACCTTGGCTGTAGCTGATTAACAAACACGTCTTGCCGCACCCACCGTCGCCAACAACAACAATCTTCTTTGAGTATGCAGGAGCCTCGGTCATGTGTGTCGCCGACGACTCCCTCCCGGTTGTTGATGTTGTGCTCATGATGGTGCTGACCGTCCCCTCGCTAGATCGCGTGTTACGCACTGGTTTGCGCTGGATGCCATTGTCGTACTTCTCGGCCATGGGCTGGCCGGTATTGGGGTAGTAGGAGTTTCGAGACTGTGAGTACGCCATGGCGTGCGCCGTTGACAATGTGACGAGGAGCGGATTTGCTAGATAGACAGACTACTGTAGTATACCTAGGGTAAATTCTCTGTTGTCTTAATTGGATGGGGACAGCGATGAGCTGCAGCAATGTGGTTGCTGGTTGCTGGAATGAGGGTGAGACTTAGGATGAGGAGGATCAGAAGAAGGCTGAGTTTCTGAAGGATGAAAACGCAAGGTTGATAGATAGACAGATAGGTGAGAAGAGGTCGAGAGCGCAGTGAGGGAAGAAGATGTTTGTGCAAGCGTGGTCTGGCGGTCGGTAAGTTGGTTGGCGGATTGCTAAGTTTGGCGACAGACCCGGGTTCGTGCATTTCGTCAGTGGTCAATAGAGTCGGCAGGGCAACGAGATCCGGTGCGAGACCGCTAGAGGGGCCGCTAGGGGGCTCGCTAGGTCGCATTGAGCGGTGTTTCAGCTTCTATCGATAGAGTCAAGCCCCACCTCTCGGCTGGAACTGAGGCTCCACAGGGCTTAGCTGGTAGAGTCGCCGGCAGGCCGGCCAAGCAAGCCCAAGCCAAGGTGAAGGCAGTGGCCGGGCGTACGTAAGCTGTGGCGTACGTGGACACGAAGTACATGGATACATGCTGTACCTCGTAGATGCATGATGTGCGGATGTACATATCGATGTACATAAAAGAAGCAAAATGAAGATAAATCAGCATCGATCAGCTATCCGGAATCTATTTCTATCCAGGCGATCTCATCGCAGTCAACAATTTACCAGATTGACGAACTGATCAGCGTGTCTCCGGACTCACCTACAATAAGAAACCTTTGTCCGCCAAGCCCGTCACGAAGTCCACGACATAATCTGTACATGTGGCGCTCCTTCGGCCCCCACTCTTCTCCAACTGGCTTGGCCCACACGCGCCGAATTTTCTTCCTCGCGATACTACCCGAATAATCCATTTATCAACACGACCGAATTCCCACCCATCCTTGTTTTCCACAACACGATTCAGCTACCTGCAGTTGTTGCGACCTGCTGTTTCGAGAGGATGTCAGACGACATTGACCAGAGCAAATATGTGACTCTCGTATCAAGCGATGGCTTCGAGTTTGTCGTGTTGCGCGCTGCTGCCCTGAGGAGCC
Source organism: Xylaria intraflava (assembly GCA_022385655.1). Lineage (NCBI taxonomy): Eukaryota > Fungi > Ascomycota > Sordariomycetes > Xylariales > Xylariaceae > Xylaria > Xylaria intraflava. Next base: position 171,800 of record MU279748.1, read on the forward strand.
CGGCCATCAAGGGGATGCTGGATCCGAGGAGTGAGTGCTCCTGACTGTGCTTTGCCCAAGGCGGCCACGGGCGACGAGGGGATGGCATTTCTGACCTTTCATTCCTGATGTAGGTCAGTTTGCTGAGGCTCGTACCGGCCGCTGCGTCTTCGAGGAGATTAGGTAAGTCCTCCCTGCTGCACGTATCCGGGTTCACTCGAGCATGCTTCCCCCCCAATGGATGATGATCACACAATTATTTCGCTGTGTTCTTACTGATGGACCGACGTCATGTCTGGTCCGAATGACAGCCAACTACACTTGATCTGACCCTCCTCTCATCCCGTCTCCCCTCCCTCACGGGCTCCTTGGGACCACTGAGGCTGACCAATATTACTATGTTTAGTGGCGTAGTTCTTGAAAAAATCGCAGAGTACTTCCAGTACTGGTACAAATACAAGGACTGCGCGAATGTACCTGATATGGACATTCCCGTCGAGCTCTGTCTCGAACTGCTGGTAGCCGCCGACTATCTCGGAATAGACTGTGAGTCTCTCATATGACCCTCGCTTCATCCCACTGCACAAGAGAGAACCATAAACGCCAAGACTCGAAGGCTGACGCATTACGTGAAGGATACCTAAACACCCCGTTCGGTCACGATGTACGATATACCGTTAATTTCTGCGCTCCCTGGGTCCTGAGTCGGGTCCGGGGCTGTATCTCTTGTTTGAGCGGCGTTCGCGGTACTGGTGCGGTGTTTCATAATTTTTTTTTCTTTTTCATGGTAATGGTTATGACGATGTCAATGATGCCACGAAAGAGAAAGAGAAAAAAAAAGAAATGATTCACGGACTAGGCAGGCATAGAGAAATCCAGATAGCCTCAATATACCCCAAGATGGTTCTGTTTTTTTTCTCGATGCGCGCCTGCGGGGACGCAACAGACATGCAGACCGTCGTGAATAACCAGGTAAAAAACCATCCAGTCTGGCACTGGAGGAACCCTCTCTCGCCTTTCCCGGCTCCATCATGGCATATACGTTCAATCGGTCGCTCTCTCATGGGTCGAATATATCGAATGCCGATGGAAGATTAATATTGTTAATTTTTTTTTTCAATATTCCCCCGTCACTCTGCGTGTCTTGTGTTTTCTCCATGGAGATGATGCTTTTTAGGAGGGGAGACATTACTGGCAACCTTGTCATTACTGGCTTTCAAATTCAATAGACGTTACTCTGGTCCAAGTGTATTATACATGTTTTAACTACCCCTTTGTTATACCCGCCTGTGGTGCATTCCGTACATAGCAATATGAATTAGTTACAGCTTTCGGCTCAAAGACGTAGCCATCTGATGGAAACCCCTTGCTAATCGTGCGCCACCGCGTCCACCTCCACCACCCCTTTTGGGCCCAAACCCTCGCCCTCGCCCGAACCAGGCGCCTTTCCCTCCCCGTGACGCCCCCTTATCGAACTGGTTCCCGCCCGGGCTCGGCGGCGCGTTCGTTCTCCTCTCGGCCCTCTCCTCCGGGGTTGCATCCCAGTGGTTCTTCACGCCTAGAAGCTTGCAGAAAGCCACGGTCTGGGGATTCGTGTACTCGTAAGGCTGATGTGCCACACTCGTCGGCTGGCCATGGCGATGTGGCGGGGCGGTGATCTCGAAGTTGAACGGCACGTTGAGCTTGCCCGCGCGCACGATGTTCTCATCCACCCAGGCACGTTCGGCGTCGATTAGCGGGGCATAGGCTGCCTCGCCGAGGTTTGGCGGTACGACGGCTGACGGATCACCGATGGTCATTTGCTCTGAGAAGACGCGCGTAATAGCTAACCATTCGGGGTCGTACTGTAGAGTGTAGCGCCTTTTTTTACCTTTTTTATTTGGGGAACCGGGGGGGCTGGGGGAGCGCGAGGAGTCAGATGAATTAACTGGTCGTAGGGCACAGAGTTGGATAAACTGGCGGCGTGGGAGACATTTGTCTAGGGCTAGAAATCGTGTTGTTGTGTTTGTGATGGTAGGGGGCACGGGTTGGCCTGGATATAGCTTCGGGTCGCGTGATGCGAGCGGAGCGGGTGCCGTGGACGATGTGGGTGCTGCGAACGACGCGGGAAGTTGAGCTCGTAGCGCGTCCGATATTCCCGATGAAGAAGGCTGTGGCACTGAGGATTCTGCCTCTTCGGCATCTTGAACTTCTTCGGCTAGTTCATCTTCATCAATATCGATCTCATCCGGGTTCTCGGTAGATAGTTGCGGGTCATGTTGAGGATCCAACGCGTCTGATATCCCTGATGGGGCAGGCTCTGACACCGAAGCTGTTGGCTCTTCGACGTCTTGAATTTCTTCCGCTACCTCATCGAGATCGATCTCATCGGGGTTCCCAGTCAATGGCTCCAGCTGCGACGTCGCGGCGGACGCCTCCGTCGGGTTGGCCGTAGCCTGACCTAGTTCGGTGGCAGGTGGCTGATACGATTTAATAGCAGTGAACTTGCAGTGCAGGTGTGCCGAGAACCAATATGCCGGTCTTAGTCGATCCATGATGTACTCGGCAGCCGGGCTTCCTAATCTACCATCATTGCTCTCTTTCTTGAAATGGATCTTATCTTTCAACAGCGCAGCAGTATCGCCATGTTTCTCAATGCCCCGTGGCCAATCATGACTCAACCCTATGTCGACCTGTTCTCTCAGCAGCAGCAGCTTTCGGACATCAAACTCGCGAACATGGTAGACGGACCTGATGTCTCGTTCGCTGAAAGGGAGCCGCTCATGATGTGTCTTGTTATAGGCATTGCCTTTGTCAATACCACTTAATCCAGCGATTCGCAGGGGCCCAAAGCGCAGCACGTTGGCGGCACCGAGGTAATACATATTCGGCGCGACCCATCCGCCGTAGTATAACTCCCATAGATGACTGCTTGCCTCGTGATTTCCACCGATGAAGATGGTCAGATAGGGCGCCTTTTTCGTGCCATTATAGTATGCCGGAAAGTCACCCAGCTGTCTATATTTGGCCGGCACAGACATGACAGACAGATCTGCGGCGTTCCGCACTGCCTGGAAGTCCCCGCCGATGATGAGCAGGTCGACGCCGTCCCATCCCCGGGCCTTGCTGGCCCTGTCGATGGCAGCGTAAATGGCGTCGAGTGTTCCATGTCCCTTTTAAATTGTAAGCAAGAGACCAGTATGTACAAGTTATGAGTCGAGGCCCTACACAACCTTCGATGGCGACGCGGACGCCCTCCTCAGATATATTCTTTTTGCCCATAGTCACAACAAATCCCGATGGGCTTATGGTCGGGAGGCTTGTGGTTTACTAGGAAGGGCAATCCGATCGTCCATACAGCGGTATAGAATTGATTTTCTTTTTGCGAATTGCCAAGATCCCATGAATTTAATCGACCACCTATCGGGTTCGCCAGCAAGCATTTGGGTATTGAAAGTTGAAACCGTCGTGATCATCAGGTTCCGTCTTATCGAAGGACCCACATATACGCCTAGATGCATATGTTTTGCTAGTTACATAGACACCCTTTAAAGACTGTAATACGTAATTAGCCAGTATAGCGTCTTTTATGTGTGGCTGGTTGTGGCTTGTCGTGGCTGGCCGAATGCCATAACAAAAAGCTCATTCTGGCCCTCGGCGTGGTTTTTCCCTGGGTACGAAATACTTCCCTACACGTGCATTCGTTCGATAACCACCTGCTTCACTCGGGAAAAGCCTCGGTCTTATGGACCAACTCGTGAAAAGGGTGCAGAATCTCTACAGTCTGTAGGCGACAAAGAAACGAAGCAACAGGCAACCAAGGCAGATGCATACACGACACCATGAACCAAAATCATGTTTTAGCCGTGAGGTATTCCGTAGTCAACATCAATAACGACACAACTCGAGAATGATCAAAGCATAGCCAGCGACCATTCTGGCATAAAACATTGCCTGGTTGGTAGATAGTAAAAGACGACCAGCTAACCCTTTCACACATGATCTACAATTCGCGCTTCGAATTAAAAACCGCCGCGCCCTTCCCAGCATACACTAAACCATACATCCCGAAGCAGCCAATTGAATAATGCACGTCCGCTCAACTTTTCAACGCCCGCCAGTATCAAAGCATTCCCAGCACTGTTACAACTCCGAGCAAGTAATCCCGACGAGACTCCGCGCACAAAAAAAAAAGCCCTCCAGCAAATCAAGGGGGGAGGGATCGGCGTACCGTACCGATCACATAAGTCTATATATACAGTACGTGTGCAGAGCAAGCAAGCAAAACAAGTCGTCCACATGGACACAAATCTGTACACACGGGTTCTTGCTCCCGAGTACAGTCTATCCGTATAACCCAAAAAGAAAAAACCACAAAACCAAAAGGAGACGAAAGAAAAAAAGGGCCGCAGCCAGAACTGTGTAAGGCATCTCATAGGTGATGACGAACGTCAGAGGACCGGGGTGGTGGGGGGTTGGTAGAAAGACAAAAGACAAAGACAGGTTAGGGTGTTGATAGGCGGGAGGAAGATGCCCCTGGCCTTGCATGGAGATGAGGCAACATGGGAAGACGAGGAAAAAGAAGAAGAGGGGTGCGGGGCCATCGCATAGGTAAGGGGCAAAGGCTAATTCGATCCAATCGGGATACGTGACAGATATCGAGCTGGGACTTCTGCCTGGCACCCAGCAGAGCTGGTGGGTGGGACAAATCGTGTGATACCCGCCGAGACTGGGATGTCGAGACAGCGCCGGCGTCACTGTGCGGGCTTGGGAGTAAGCCCAGGGGGACAGGCAATCAATGTGGAGGCATGGCCACTGGCCTCCTCGTGCGCGGGTCTTGCGTGGCTGGCCGGTATGGCGGGTGCTCGGCGTTGAAGCCGAGGTACTGAATTGCCGTGGTGCGCGGTTATACGAAACATGTAGCCCGACGGGTCGGATGGCTGCATCGTGGAACCGGTAATCGTTGGAAAGCGTCGAATGATGTGTGGTGCCAGCAACCCTTTGCTACGAGGAATGGCTGTGTCGTCCCTCAGAGCGGCCGCCCCAGCGTCTAGCTGCGGTCGGGAAGGGGAAGGGGATGGGCGACATAATCGCCGCGCTCGCGCTCGCGGCGGGATGACCCCATCCCATGTTTTCGCGAAGCTGAACCGTTCGCTACCGTTGTGAGGCTGTAACTACCGTGCTCCCTCGGCGACACCAAGCTGCTGTGGCCGTTCCTCGTTGGCATCTTTTCAATGTAAGGCTTGATAGCCGAACTACTGGTGCGCTTCGAAGACAAGGCGGTGTTCTCGGAGCTGCGCGAGCTCTTCGATACGCTTAAGCTTCCCGAGTCTGCGTCTCGGTTGAGTCGTTCCTTCAGACGATTGAGATCCGAGGGGTCGTTGTCGAGATAGCTTCTGGATCCATGGGAGTGCTCGGTGGAGCTGCCTGACAGCGTCGAGCCATCTGAAGAGTTCACTGTAGCCTGGTAGCGTTCGTGGAGGTCTTTATACTGGATTTTGTACTGCGACAGTTCCGAGTCGAGATCCTGGATTCGGGCGTTGGCGGCGTTGAGTGCGGCGTCCTGCTTCTCCATTCGGCTTTCGATTTCTTTGCTGTATTCGCATTGTTCCCGATACCGCGAATTCGCATCCCGTTGGCTCTTGTGCGCCTGGGCAATTTCCATGTGTTCCTTGTGATACATGTCCTTCCACCTCTCAATATCCTTGATTGCATGGCTGAGTGCCTCCCGGAGAGCATCGACGTTGTTGCTCTGGATATCGTAGTCCTGGGCAGTAAAGCTGTCATCTGGACTCCCACTTGATCCAGTACGGTCACTTGAAGAGGACCCGACTCCCGAGTCACGAGGGTGGGAGTCGGACCGAGACCCTCTGGTGGCTATTGGAGTGGAAAACTTGACCTGGCGAGTGGTGGACATTTTGACGCTTCGATTCACGGCTAGCAGTGGGGGAATACGGCGTCCTTAAAAAGAGATAGAATGCGCTGCAGCGAATTGGCAGCGAGGCGGAATTGTCGTCTTCAGTGAGAATTGAAGGCAAGTAAGTGGTCTGTAGTGGTATAGAATGATTGGCGGTGGGCAAGCAAGAAAGTCAAGCAAGCAATGACAAAGCAAGTCGGGGCATAGCTTATATAAAGGGCAGGGCGACTCCCCAATAAAAAAAAATAAGATATTTAACGTGAAGAGACGGATTCCGCGACACGGAAGAAAATAAGGGGGGGGGAGGAAAGGTGTAGAGCAGGGTCGGAAAGAGTTTTATACGGCACGCATGGCGGTGTTTCGGCCTGCTCGACTTGTGTACCATGCGCGGTGGGGAGATAGATTGGCACACATATAAAAAGAAAGGACAGCCACTTCGCTGTGCCGGAATGCTTGTACCTTGTACGAGTAAGCACAGAAACGTCGGCTGCCTCATCATGTCGAGTCACAACAATTCTAGGCAGCGCAGGCCGTCCGTCCGGCCCCCTCCATGGCTGCCAGTCTGGAGGGTTGCGGGATCATTCACAGCAGAGCAATCTCATAAAATTTGTTCGGACTTCTAGGACTCTAGCCCGTCGGGAAGCCGACACATCCAGGCCATGCCGCGCAGATCATTGGGCAAGTTATGCATACAGCAGCCCTTGGGTACGTAGCGCTGAAGTGGGGGCAGTGCAGCCGCAGCCACGAGCATCAGATTCCATGGCCGGGTTCAGGCTCCCGTCCCTCAGCAGAAAAGTCGGGGAGAGACAGAGGAAGCGGGAACGCACTGGGGACTTCCAGAGTGGGCGGATGGAGGGCTTTGTGCATCCCTCCATGGGACTGGCCCTGGTCATTTGGAGACCAAGTATACACCGAAAAAGAGGAAGAGAGAACGAAGAGAGAGAGGGAGAGAGGGAGAGAAGGGGAGAGAAGGAGAAGGAGAGCGTGTTGGTGTGTGAGTGTGTGTGAGTGCGTGTGAGTTGCCTGCGTGTGCCTGTGTGCCTGTGTGTGCGCGTGTGTGAGAAAAAAAAAGCCCAAGAATGAGCCCGTCAGTACGCCTAGATAGGCCCAGGCTTCCAAGCTGGTGCGCGAACCGCGAGCAATCCATCCGTCCGTTGAAAACCGGATGCGCCAGGAGTGCTTACGGGGATTGCTCGTCCTTTTCGCTGGACCAGCAGCCACAGCGCTGCCGTCGCATGTTGTAGGTCCATACCTACCGGCGCAATGCCGCGTGTGCTAAGTCGAGCAAACAAGCAAACGCCATCGTGCTGTGTCGAGCTCGCCGTCCTGCTCTGTGCGTGTGCGCGTTGCGAGAGTTGCACCCAATTTGCGCCAGGGGGATTCTCCGCAACAGCTTACAGATCGCTACCTCGTCCTGCGCAGGCGGTATTACAACACCATTCGCCACTTGCCACTCGCCAGTCGCCATTCGATTCGTCATTCACCATCGCCAGAAGACGCCACAGGGGGGGGAGCAATTGGAGTAATTCCCCTGTCATCCGAGGTGCCAACCAGGTTGTTGCATTTTCCATGCTGGTGCAAATGACTCACAGGACGTCGCGCGTCAATAGTTCCACCCTCATGCATGACATTCTGTCGCGAGATCGGTACTGTAAGAGCTGTCTGATGATCCGGGAAGATGTTGGGTGCCGCACGAAGTACTTGGAGACGTTCCGCTCGCAGCAGAGACCGACGACACGGTCATCTCCACCACCTATCTATCTAGTGTACCCCAATCGATCCACATTCCTGAATCCATGGCACGGTTGACGATGTCGTAACTTGTTGAGCTCTGCTACGCTACGTTAGCTGCCGCTCCTACATAATACATGAAGGATGTCGGGTGTGTAGGTAGCCATGTACGTCAACAACCCGACCTTTCTGAGAAGTCCGCTGCTACGATACGTATCCCCAAGCCATGCCGATTTTTGTTGTCGTAACTATTATTAACTGGTATTAACTGCCATCGGCGCCCACCCCGAATAATGAAGAGCTCCCTACAGGAACTACTGTAAAGAGCAAGCTAACAGTTGACTTAGGAAGTTGATCGGCCAGAGTATAATTGCCGCATGCACGCTACATAATCCCAATAACTAATGGTTATTAGTATTTATCTATAAGAGCATCTAATCGCCGCAGATACCACTAATTCCTATGTGTGTTATCAACAACAGAAGCAAGGCGTGCCGGGGTTGGTTTTTCCACTTCTGACAAGCTATCTACGAGGGCATCATGGATGTAGTTATCTACAGCACGCTATCGGTACGTACGTCGCAGCGCAGGATCAAACCCATCGAATGTTCTAGTGTGTTTGCCGATCGACGTTTTGCGTCTTTAAGGATGTACATTTACCGTGGGATTCGGATACTCCTGCACCTCCTTTCTTTTATAACCCTGCGCCCGTCGGCTCGGCGCAAGCCACAGTCAGCTGCAACAAACAGCCAGAGCAAGCCAGAGCAAGCCAGATCCAAGGTCTGTTTATCTAGTCTCGTTATCCCGATTGCCTTATTCGCACAGCCTCCGGGATGATCTATCTACTGCTCGACCACCCCACCGATCCCAACGGAGCGGCCCTCTACCTAGGTAGTTATTGATCGGGTTGTTCCCGAGGTGCGGTGGCCGAGCAACACCGTGGGCGGAGCAGTAGGGCTGACACGTTCTCTTTACATTAGGGAGTTCCCTACCCGAGACATCTGACATCAAGTCGGGTATACGAGAATCATTAGCTGCATCATGCCTGGGAAGCCCCATCCGTAGCACTTCACCTAAGCCGCCATTTTTTCTAACTGACACGTCCGTAGAGCTCCTTATAAAAGGCCTGCTATCCACCCACCACTGTACGTTATAAATAGGCCTTGTCCGGTCAGCCGCTCTTTTGACAGTTGTCTTCAACCTACTGGCTGGCCTACGACGTTGCTCGACCATCCCAGCGCCAGCGCCTGCCTACAACTCGCAGCCGACGTGTTTTGAATAGGCTAGGCGGCCGAGCACTGCGGCGGGCTGAACGATCAGGTCGTTGCCTTGCCAGTATGGCGGTACCACATCATGTACAGCTTACCGACTGTACTAGTAGTTATTGGCTTCGGCAGGCTGGTTTCAAGCCCGCTGAGCTGTTCACATATTGGAGGGCTGTGTAGGGAAAGTCCCTGATCAGCCCTGGACCCCTTGTAAGCGGCACATTGGCTGGTCTAGGTACGGTAGTTTCGCAGCTCGCTATGAAGGTGTGATGATGTGATGCTGGTTGGCTGGCACACCACCTGTTATCACCTAACTATCACACGGATAGACAACAATAATGAGAACACCCAAATCATATCCAGTCAACCAACCAGCTGGCTGACGGTTATACCGCGCCGAAGGGTGCGCGGTCAAGGAATCGAGGGTGCACGAATATCGACGCCCTATAAGGCGTTCTGTTATACCCTTCTTCCTGCTTCGGGTACGTAACTACACATTCTCTACCCCGCCCCGATCCTCTGCCGAACATCTCAGGAGTCAGAACCAACGCCGGTCTCAGGTTCTGCTTTGCCAGGCAGATGCCTCTGGATCACTTTCTCTGTTGCCTGTATTAACGGTTGTATACACATATATCCGGCAGCAATCCATGCCATGAATACGGTAATACGCAAGGCCACCAGTTGTAAAGCTGCTGCTATTACACCATCTCCCTGTGCAATTGTGTTGTAAGTGTGTCCGGACTCCGGAGCAGGTAGACTACATAACCCCGTAATACTACATCATATGTCGTATACAACACCCAGGAACCCTTTACCGCTAGACTACACGATATGATCTCATACTCGGTTCTTATTACACTACATGCTTATGTATGAAGTGACAGCAACGACCATAGGTAGCGCAGTGAGGCATCTATGTCTGTGGGATATACGGATACACCACAGCATGTGAACTGGTAGCATCCATCTAGATCGGCCTGGATACGCGGTGCACAACCACATACTGGAGTCTTACAAGTTACGGCTGTTTGGGCCCGCATGGCAGGCAACGACGGCGACACAATTACACACATCCACCGCCATGGATGATGGTGAACCACAACCTACCCATCAAAGAGTATGTGGGTATGCGAAGATCGCTGTACCCCAGAGTCCAGACAGATAGTGTTCCGCAAGAATTCGTCTGGTTATTAATAGATCCCCGACCGTCTTCATACAGCGCTTGTCGGAAGGCAACCAAACATGTATGTGTAAACGCAACAGGCTTCAATGCCCCAGCCTGCGAATTCATGCCCGCTATTTTATATCATCTTCCCTTAACTCTCACGGCGCATCAGCTTAACGATGTCGTGGCCTCCTATTTCCTGCTGTCCTGTATCAGCTCAAGCAGGTAATGCAAGGCCCGCCTCCTTGTAATACCTGCGAGAAGCAAGCCTAAGCTCAACGCCGAGGATCACCAACTAGATACTCAATCAATCGCATGACGGAACGAGGCTCGACGATTTTCGGTGAGGGACGAGAAGGCCCGGCATCCCAATATTACGCTGGCACCGTAGAGAAAACCCACCAAGATGCACGAATGGCGGTGGCCTAGGTAATACCTACCCCCAGAACAATTCTGCATACCGCCTAGATAATAGCGCGCGATGGGCAACTTAGGCCCGGCTCGTCTTTTTTTCGCTGTTGGCATCATGGGCGTTCGCCACATGCTAGGCATCAGTCGATATCAATGCAACTACACTTCCAAAATCCCCCCCCCCCGCAAGCCGGGCTCCGGAACCAACAGGCAAGCCGCCAAGGCGCCAAACGGCGGTGTCCATGTGCGTCGGTAGTGTAGGCCCGTCGTAAATGCAACGGGGGCATCCTTTGAAACCCCCCCAATCTTCCACCCCGCACTCAAGTAAGTATCTCAGACGGTTATGTGTTTGCCTGTTGATTCCGGCAATGGGTCGGCTGAGCGGTTTTGGAGGCGCAACCGGGGACTTTAGTTGTCCCTGAATGGGATCAAACGACTAGGGCCACGGGCTGAGGGCGTTGGGCTAAAGCAGGTTCACATGACGGAAAATGGTCTTGATATAGGCCCCGAGAAGGCCCCTCACGCGCGCGCCTAAATGCCACAGGATTCGCTTATGACACATATGTTATGTTCACTGCCTCTACTAGTATCCTAATTATGTGATTCCAGAGCGTGGGACATCATGCCGGGAAAAAAAAAGAGTATACGTGTAGTCAAGTCTTTCCGGTGAATACACTCATACCCGTCGCAGAGCCAATCTATCTACAGAACGGGAACCATGAGGAGAACCAGCAAACTGACGGCTGGACAAGGGCGAGAAGAACACGCGGGGTTTTTTAATATCTCCGAATCTGTTATTGAAGTGGCTATGACGTAGAGTTACATCCGCGTGAGAAACGGGGAACATGCAGTCCGGATCGTCCCCAGCCCGTGGCGTTCGAACCCCCTCGTGTAAAAACGGGCTGCTGATTTGCGTATGTATACCGCGAAATCCAGAACACGCACCCCCTCCCAAACAAACGGATGTGGAAAGGCCACTTGAACTGCTACCTCCCGTAATCACTCACTCTCCTCCCATACTTCAAGAGGTGGGGATAAAAGGCAAGCTCCGCCGAGCAAACAGATGAAATACATGAATCGCACTCCGCATGACTCCCCAATCTTCAACATAAAAAAGCGAAACCCCGGGGGGACGGGCAAAGGAAATTCGTGAATGGCTCAGTCGAGAAAAATCATAAAACCCCTAAACCCCCTGTATATTCTTGGTGTATAAACCTATCTAGAAGGATGAATGCGATCCAGAACCGTTTTGAACCAAGCCAAAACAAAAGGAGTGCAAAAAATACTCAAAAACAAAAAGCCTCTTTCATGCCCAAAACATTCTCCCATCCCAAGCAGAAAAAAAGAATCACAGTCTTGAATCTTGGAGTCGTCAACCCGGCGCTGTAAATACCAAAAAGCAAAAACACAAGAAGACAGGACAAACAAAAAGAAAAGCGAAAAATGAAGGGGGAAACCCGCCCCGCCCGCGGCGCCATCGCGAAAGTTCTACCGGTATAACGACACGGAGACTTCCCAGCCGCTGTCGTCCAGCCGCCGCCCGAGGGCGCGGATGTCGCGCCTGTTCCGCTTGCCGTCGCGCTGCAGGCGGGCGATCTCGTCGTTCTGGTCCCGGACGGCGCGGGAGAGCGCGCGGACGCGGACGTCCGTCAGGTCGCTCTTCTTCTTCTGCTGGGCGAGCGCGCGCGATTTGTCCCGGAACTCCTCCGCCGGAGCCGTTATCTTGCGGCAGGATAGGGCGGGGAAGTCGAGATGTCTGCCCCGCGCGTCGATTCTTGCTTGGAGGTTGTGGACTCGGCTGTGGAGATAGTCGTTCTCTTCGTGGCTGGCCGCGAGGTCTTCTTTGAGCGTGTAGTTCTCGTCCCATAGGATGTTGCGCTGCTGCCTGTATAGCTCGGTCCAGGTCCAGGGCGTCTCTGAAATTGGTCGGAAGGGATTCGGGTAGCAGTAGCTGCTGCTGTCTGGGCTTGGACGTCTGTAGCGAGCCCCGTCCGAGCTCTCGCTGTAGTACTCCGAGGAACAGTAGCGGTAAGGCATGGTGGAATGTGCCTCTATACCGTAGGGCGAGAAGGAGATAGAATAGTGTCAGGGTATGAACCGATTCCGACTGGATGGAAGCGGGCCAAAATGGCGAAGTGTATGGTTGTTGAGCCGGTTGAATCTGTAGATGTGTTGGAGCTAGTAGGGATGGCACATGGGAGAGAGGCAAGAAGGGGAAACGATAGGCAGCGTGCAGATATATATATGGATTTGAGAAGAAGACGGCCTCCCGATGTCTGGGAATCGAGGTGAGTCCAGTGACTCCCGTGAAGGATCATGCATACTGCTTCAAGACGTCAGGCACCCTGGGAGGCTAAGCCTATCCACTTACACATGGGGTCATGAGCCTCATGTTGTAGATTGTACCCCGGCGGACTATCCCCGGCCGAGATCTAACGTGGATGTTTGTTATACACTGCCCACCGACCAAGGCCTTGGTGAGTGGCACATATGCGCAGCTGCAAGCGCTCTGCACTTCTGCCAGCCCATGTACCGTGTACGAAGGATCATGATGTAGATCCGGCCATAACGGCGATGGAAAGCCCCCACATCGTTTGTACATGGCACTCAAAGACGGCCTGTAGCCTGTAGGAAGCTTGGAGTGTTCAGGCCTGGATCAGTTGAGTTTGCATCAGGAGGCCAGGAGAGCAACTCACACTCACCACGCTCGGTAGATAGTCGGTAAAGAGCCAGTTCCTACATTTTGACAACATTATTACCCGCTGTTATACCCTCCATTATGTAACCAGTGATGTGCCGCCGTAACCCCCCCGTGCCGCAGTGCTGTGCTGTAGCCCATGCGATCTACGAAGTACGGGTTGAAGCGAAATATCTGCATCCCGGCTCGGTGCAGCGTCCCGGGGTCGCAGCGAATGCTATCTACTCAGTAGAGGACCCATGGATTCACCTGCTATTGCGCCAGCACACCCACACCACTCCCGGTAGGCTTGCAGGGAGCTCGGGGTCTCCCTACGGGGTAGCACTACGTCGCGATGCGGTCTGGTCTGCTAAGTTTAATATCGGCCGGCGGCGCCGACACCTCACGATCCTGTCTCGAATGCGCGATCTGGATAGTTGATATCTTACATAGCGCAGAGTAACGTGGCGCACATCCAGGTAGCACTTAACGTAGCCCATCATGGCCGCCGGCACCGCCTCTATTGTCTGCGTCTGGATCTCAGATTGCGGCTCACGGTGCAAGGCCCGGGAGAGAAGAAAAAAAGTTTTTCTTGGTCTGCGGAAGGCTACGGTGCCTAGAGCCGTGGCTCTCTGGAAAATTTTCCCGCACTTCACGGGGAGGGTGGTTTGGAGCGGTGATGGCTGTTCCGCCGGCAGAGCGTTGGAAGCCCGACCGACCAACCAGCCCCTACCTGAGATAAACAAAGCTGCCGGGAGTGGTTTGACTGCCTCGTATATGGCATCATGTCGACGAATGAGAAAGCGGCCTTTGAGCGTGGGCGGTGATTTTCTTACCGACAGATCAATCTAAGCAGGAAACGCGCAGCGGCGCGTCCAAATTGGCAGTCCCTAAGATAGGCCGCGAGGGGGTTGCTGTGTTGGAAGTTTTTCTGCGCTAAACATGGCGATGAACCACCGCCATCTGGACGTGTTCAGCTGGTGAGGACGCATCAGTTGAGGCTGATCGTGGGTGCGCGGCTGTTGAATTCATGCGGCATGGCATTCTACGCAGTATTCGGACCGCTTATACGTCGACTCAGCGTGGTGCACGTAATTCAACCAGTTGCTTTCCATCGCTTCGCTCTGCATGCTGCGAATGCCTTCTGGTGCCCAGCCCGTAGAGGGCCCGAACCGTCTGATATCCCGGAGGGTGCGACGGCTTGAAGTCGTAGGTTGCGCAAGCAGGTTTACCATGACGCGGTCGGCTATGATACTTACCATTCAGCCGCCCAAGGGCAGCTCTCACTGTTACTCCCCTGCTGATATGATCAGCAATGTATAGGTAACGCTTCTTCGGCGATAACTGTCCAAGTTATCCCCGGCTCTCTTCAGACCACCTACCTACCAGCTTCAGGTATGTTAACATACCTACCTGGTAGGCAAAAGGGCTTTGTCATTGCACTCTCTTTTTCGTTGAATTACCGCAGAGGTCGTCGAATTCTGAATGCTGAATTGTTCCGAAGCGTTCATTCCAAACACCGAATATCCAACACGATCAACCCTGACGCAGTATCTACTACATAGTGACCTACCATCATAACCCGTAGGCTCTCCACAGAATTATACTAGGTAATAGATGGCGAAGGGCTCCGCGGTAGATACGTCATGTTCGAACCGTTCATCCGCCCCGTGTTACCAGCGGCTGGGCACGAAGCGATTATTGACGGCTAAACCAAATCATCGCTCTCCCAGAACAGCCTCTGTTTAATGGTCTTTGCCCCTCTCTGGACGCTGTCTCTGCTTTACCCCCTAGCCAGGCGTTTCTGCTGTGCCACTCCATGTTTGTCACCAACAGAAGCCTTGAGGCCTTTTTCGAGGCCTTTTTCGAGGCCTTTTTCGCGGCCTGTTCACGCCATAGCTCGCGGATACATAACGTGTTTGATCCTCTGAGTTAGCCTGGCCGTGTGGTTCGGCCGTCGAAAAGGCGTCGCTCCCCACACGCTAGGTATAGCGGCGCTCGAGTAAGCCCAGGTGGCGGAGCATTGCAGCTCTGCACAGGTGCCACCGAGTCGGTATGGTGCCCAACGACGTCAAGGTGTACTAACGGTACCCTGCCTACCGAGTGGGTGGTATGGAGCGGGGAGAGCGTAGGCACGGCGTTGGGCTGTCATGAAGTTGATGACCTTCCTGGCGACAATAGTCAACCACTTCTGAAATCCATCATTCTCCCGCGAAAGACGAAACAGGGTCGGTAGTGATGCTACGTTACGATGCGCTGGCTCTTTGCGGCCACGGCTATCTCCTGCAATGGATGACGCCACGCAGCACCTAAATACGGCAGACAGACCGGATTGTGGCCCTGTAAGCCTGGGCTACCCGTCCGGTAGCTGTTTGCCAAGACAACTTGCTGGCTCAAGCACCTGTTACGTGACTGAGAATCGGGATAAGCTGAGATCATTTAGGTTTGGGTGCTGTACTTGCACTGGAAGGTTTAGCGGCCAAAGCCGCCGTGTAGGGACCTTCTGGCGAGTAATGAGTGCGGGTACCGTTGCTGTTGAGACGGATGGATACACAGTACGCACAGTGCTAATAAGACTAACCGCACTTGGAAGTTGACAACGCTTCACGTCGGTGCTACTGCTCGGCCGGCAGCTATTGCCGGCCATTCGGGCGCCGTTTCTCCTGCCAGCGTGTTTATTAGGGCAATGTGGCCAATCAATGTGATCGGCCGAAGACCTGGGTCGCGGCGTTAAGCCCAACACGGGCTATTGCTAGGTCGCTAAGTAAGGTAGGGTAGGTAGAACCGTACTAAGTAGAAGTATTCTTTAGATCCCTCCATCCAGGTTCATTTGGGAATTCCCTTCAAATAGAGAGCTCACCGGAGAGAGTACGAGCAATTGCTTGGTAAGACAGGTAAGATACGGATCCGGATGTATTCCGTATTGCAATGCTGATGAGCTCTGGCCGCTAACCGCGGTCGGCCGCTCTATCTCATTCGCTGGTAACGTCGCGGGGTATTCGGTAAGTTCCACCATTGGCGGAGAATGGTTAAAAAGATGAGACCCCGCCATTCGCATAGTTCGTCGGGTTCTGTTCGGGTGAAATTTATAGATCCCCATACACCTACCAGTCCCGGCCACTTACCAATTCCGCCCATCCGAACTACAACACGGCATTGACACTCTTGACATCCCTTACTGTAGCAGTGTTATAGCTCGGCGGGCTGGCATCGTAAAGTGGGTGGGATTGATGCGGATCACGTTACTTCGTACGTTATGCACACTAACCACGGAATATAAATCTGCCTATACATCACACACCTTTTATACACTATACTATACTACTACTACAAAAGTAGCCCCATGCCAACAGTATTAACATGATGTCAGGAAGATGAGTATGCCCTAAGGGGAAGATCCACGGAGTGAGGTCCAGCACAATGTCTCATCCCAGGTAACGGTGCCACGTTCGCCGTAAGTCCGGTATACGCCCACGGCACTTTGCCGGAACCGATTTGAAATAAATGAAACCTCCGGCATTGCTTGCCGGACAAGCACATACCAAGACAAGAATTTACTCCCGTTTAATATTTTCACCACTCTTGAGATCCCCATGCCAATCCAGACAAGTGGAGTCTGGTTTAGGGCCTGGGCTATCACCTACTCAGCGTAGCGCATCCGTAGATACCTCGTAGATAATCTTCCCCCCTGGGCCAGCATGGTCACGGCAATACTGAGTAGGCTAATAGCCGGTATACGTACGCTTGAAGTACGTCTAGAGTCCGGAGGAGGCATAACCCGGCCGAGACTCAGGCAGTCAACTACGTATCATAAGCCAGATCGACACCGATTCCAGCCAATGCCTAGCCGTTTATAGAAAAGAGAGTGATGTCTATCTATGTATCGGTACCGTTGAACCAGGCACCGTATTCTATTTTACCCATCTCCTGGATTGGTGGGCTACTGGCCATTGCCGAAGCGCGAGACGCGAAGCACACCATCGATTTTCACGGTATATATACCCAAGCTACGCCGTCCTTGTTCTCCCCGAGTCAGGTAGCATGTGCTGGTCTGCCGACCTTGCGTCCCCCCGAGGCCCGAACCCCTAACGATGTCATTATCCGACCCGAAGATGCAGTCCCCTACAGAGCCTCCTCTGTCGCATGCCGGCTTGCAACTCGCTCAGATGGAGAAGGGGATCATCGTCGATGACTCTACCGGTTCTGACGAAGTTATCGTCGATTGGGAAGGACCTGGTGATCCCGCCAATCCAATCAACTGGTCCTCGGCGCGCAAGACGTTCATCATTGTGGTCATATCCGCCGTGACCTTCAATGTCTCCGTGGTACCGACGATTTTCGCCCCGGGAGTGCCGCTGCTGCTCAGCGAGTTCCACAGCGAGAGCAGCTCCTTGGCGAGCTTCGCCGTCTCGGCATACGTGCTGCCATTCGCCATAAGCCCGTTCCTGGCCGCGCCCCTGAGCGAGCTCTACGGCCGCAGCGTGGTCATGAACGTGTCAAACGCCTTGTTCCTGATCTTCACCGTTATCTGTGCCGTCAGTAATGGTATCGGGCTATTCCTTGCTTTTCGCGTGTTCCAGGGGCTGATGGGATGCGTCCCCTTGGTCCTCGGAGGCGGTATGATCGGCGATCTCGTCGTGCCGGAAAAAAGGGGGCGGGCTTTGAGCGGCTGGCAACTCGGTCCTCTGCTGGTGTGTATTGCGATTTAATTTTGAGTGCCAAAAAAACACACAATATATTTGATAATTATTTCTAACGGGGTTCTTTTTTTTCTTTCTTCTAGGGGCCTGTAATCGGGCCCGTGGCCGGGGGCTACATTGCTCAGAATTTGGGATGGCGTTGGCTGTTTTGGGTGCTTGTGATCTTGGTACGTATTTCTAGCTTTACCAAGTGTGGAATTGGACACTATCTAAATGTTCTGATCTCTCCTAGTCTGGAGTTCTGACGATTCTTTCCTTGCTTGTTCCCGAGACTTACCAACCGCATTTGCTTGCGCGGAAAGCAGCACGACTTCAAAAAAAGGACAATAAGGTTACTTACATTGCAGCGGGAAGTACGAGGTTGCCACCAAGAGAACTGCTTCGCCGATCGATAGTTCGCCCGTTGAAGATGCTATTCAAGTCCCCAATCGTTGTGATGTTGTCATTACAAATGGCAATCATTTACGGCTACCTTTACGTCCTGTTCACGACCTTCATCTTCGTGTTTGAAGGCCAATATGGTTTCCAGCCGGGCTCGGCGGGACTTGCCTATCTCGGTATCGGCATTGGCTTCCTCATCGGTCTTCTCGTTAACGGCTTGACGTCGGACCATATCGCGAAGAAAGAAGCCAAAGGTGGAGAACTTAAGCCAGAAAGTAGACTGGGCCCCTTGCTCATTGGCGTTTTGTGTGTCCCCGCCGGGCTGATCTGGTATGGGTGGTCGACCCAATTCAAAATTCATTGGATAGTACCTATCATAGGAACCTCCCTCGTCGGAATAGGCATAAATCTGGTTTGGATACCGATCCAGTCCTACTTGATTGACGCTTTTGGCGTCTACGCTGCTAGTGCCCTTGGGGTAAGCACGGTGGTCAGATCCATATTTGGAGTTGTTCTCCCTTTGGCTGGCCAGCCATTATACGATAGGCTGGGCCTGGGCTGGGGGAACACGCTTTTGGCCTTCATTGCTTTAGCCAGTACGCCCCTGGCTTGGTTCATAATGAAGTACGGCGAGCGCATACGACTACACCCGCGGTTTCAGTTAGTTCTCTAAAGGTTCTGCCGCGTCACGAAAAAGATGAACTTATGAAGGATAATGGATAGACCATAGGTAATATAACTAGACTGCTATGATAGAGCGCAATATAAACGTTGAGAGTTCTTAACCGTGTGTACTATATACCAATATCACGGGTTCATGTCATGTATCCCGGACGCATTTCTACTTAGCCCACCGGACCGAGGAACATGTCACATACCCTCGTTACAATTCCGGACAACGTCTGATTTACCAAATTTTGGATCGCTTACATATCGAAAGCGCCGGCCTCGACTTGAGCGTTGGCAATTTGCAAACCTTCAGACGGTATCGGAATATTAAACTACCTCAGGTTAAAACATTACCCGAATGAACTACTCGAATGAAGCACACAAGGACAGACCCGGACGGCGATCATCCCTTACAGACTTCATACTCTATCGTCATTCCAATCAGCTGAGGCTGCTGACTATCTGGTGTGATCGATTAATGGCCCGGCAATATCGCCTACGATCAGCAATCAATTTACCCAGCTTAGAGCCCGAGTTTCAACGTGAAACATGGACTCAGCCCTATCCTCGGGCTTTCGGTCAGTTCGCCTTGACTGTCTCTTGACCGAGTAGCTGGCCGACCGGCTGACCGACCGATTGACCGACCGACTGACGGCTGATCACTGCTCCATTCGATCGACCGCTGTAGAAAGATATCGTCCGACAAATCCAGCCGATGTGTGGGACAGTTGGCGAGAAACTTTTCTCATTAGAAAGCGGTGAGAGCACGCCTCCGTTCGATTTGCCGATATGCATCGTAGGGAATGATCAGCACGATAACTCCGTAAGACTGAGCCGCAACAATCCCTTCGGCACATGAGATGCCCTAGCTATAATGCATGATACCTAAGAGGTTTTCAGGTCTGTCATCGGCAAAGCCGCCTGCCTTTAGGCCCGGAGGCAATGTGGAAATATCACGATCGCTCAAAACCACATCGGTAGCTGTACGGCCTTTGATTTTCGCGATGGTAGTCGGGCATTTTGCTTAATTCCGACGTCCACGGCCGGATTTGTCCAGTGCTATAGATAGTGGATACAATTCCGATGCTCGTGCGGTGGGTAAGACGACTGAGACACATCGGGGAAGATGCTGACTTGATTAAGAACACACAGAATTACGTCGTTCTGTGAATAGACAGCTTGAAACCAAGAATTCGGCTGTGGCGCGTTGTGTCGGCGGTCGTCTGGGTTATTATTTCGCGTTTTGTCGGATCCGGCTACGTACGAACGGACACTAAAAGGTGAGACTATATACCCTACCGTGGAAAGGCCTGTCTTCGATAATGGGAATAACTCCCTAATGAATAAAAATTTAATTACTCACTCGACATGACGAGGTGGTGGTGTGTCTTGGAGGGCTCACTCGCCATGCAGGCGGGAAATGCCACCATGAGTTATAACGGCAATGACAGCTGATGAATAACAACGTACATGTCTTGGCTTAGGGCTCGTTCGACTGGAGCAAAAGCTGATGCGGAAGGAAGTCTGAATCGCAGTGCAATCGTTCTCCCGTTGGCGGAGCTCGGAGAACCATGGCTTAAAGGTGGCGGGCCTGAGGTTAGGTAGGTGGCGATTTCGGCAACCCGTCGAGGTATCTAGCTTGGTGTCATTAGCCGATATCGACAGGCGTGGCTGACTTCAAGATAATGCGGAGTGCATATTGCTTCAGATCTTGTACAGAGAGAGTTGTTTGACAAATGCAAGTAGGAGCTGTAGCCTCCTACATTATATAGCTAATTGGGAATGCCCTCATTGGTTTCTCAGTGACCAGCGGTCGAATAAATGGACTTTGGCTTTCTTATAATTGACTGACAGATAGCTGTCGGTCATAGGAGATAGTTATCTTCAATTGGTCGTTGGATATAGTCAATACTAGATATAGGAGTAGCACAGCTCGTAAAGGAATCAGCAAGGGGAGAGCACTTGGCATGAAGATGTCCCAAGACCTGTTGTTTCGTAAACAGTCAGCAGGCAATGCGAAAGGCATTACGCCCCTAGGTACCCTTCCAAATAGAGGCCTCAGTTCGACGCAGACGGCAGCGCGACCAAATGCTTGCAGAAGGCAAGAAGTATCCAAATGGAGAACGTATCATGTGGCGTGTCTATCTCACAGTATTCAGCCACGGAATCGCTCTCTTCACGGCTCATCCCGCCGGTTCACTGGGGATGACCAACGGCGAACATCTCGGGGCCACCCATGATAGCCACCAATCTACGTTACCTGTGGTTGGACACATATTTTAACCTAATCGTCCTAATCTGGTCATCCGGTTCTTAGATCCCATTAAGGCAGGATTTCAGAAGAAGAGTGCGTATCTTAGCATCAACACGGCAAATCTACAAAGCCAGCCCCCGCCATATCGTCTCATCGACCAACCCGTCGCCGATGGGCATCACTAGATACCACGAGACCACCCCTCATCTTCTATGGATCGCGTCATGGGGTGATAAACAGGCCGGATGAAATAGCTGATCATGTGCGTACAGTTGGTTTGGTCATAACTCTGCTCCTAGCGGGTGGCATTGCAGCCCCTCTTGTAACTGCCGACTTGACATTGACAAGAAAACCCCCGCCCCCTATTCTTAGATGCCGTTTGAGTCTAATGGTCCACGGATCGGGCGGCAAAGTCACACGGGTCTAGAGATGAAAGCACACTGACGGCTGACCCAGAACGTACATTAGGCGTAAGATATAAATTCGTTTTACCCGGCTTGAGTCTTTAGGCTCTGCGAGCCTGCGAACCGCGTGGCTCAATGTCTCGTGAGTAGAATGGCGAGGATCCGGTATGGCTGTTCAGCGCTTAGTCTGAACGATACGACGTCAATGTGGGTTTTCTGAATCCAAAAGTCCGATGTAGAGTCCGGGGAGGTGAGGGCGTGGCTTACAGGAGGGTTTGATGGGGATCGGTGCGGCCGCACGGTCTTTGTCTGTGTTTGCTATCGAGACTCTGGTGCAGACATTGGTTATTAATCCGCGTAATACAATACTCATCGGATGTTGGATCTTGCAATGCTTTACAGCTTTTGAATTCAAAGTGTCTAAATGTCTCGGGTCTGGCAGCTTCGGTGTACGAAGATGACTCGTTACCGCTATCAACACATTCGGACTCCGGAGTATCGAGGCTCTCGCACGTGAAGGGAGAACTTGAGGGGATTAGTAAATAAGACTTGTGGATGTTTGGAAAACGTTGTTTTCATACGACTCGTATCGCATCTACGGTGTATTGATGATATGTTTCCAGAATCTGGAGATACCTAACTACTAAGGCGAAGTGAATTGTTTACAGCTTTGTTCTACCCTGGGACGTCTTGTAGCAGTTGGCCCGGGGATCTTTGTGAAGACATTGTCAGGAATCAGGCAATATGTATGAATTATATTCGCTACTATGTATATCAAGAGGCCCACGATCAATCCAACGCACCATATCCGTAGATATCTTCATAGCATAGACTTATACATCAGATCCTTCGTCTGTTGGTCATCGACTTAGCGTAAGATAGTTTTCTGCTTCTCACAAACTATTGTGAAGCTCTCGACTTGTCAAAACCTTCGTTGCCTTGTGGGGACGAAAGTAAGCGTAGTCCACTGACGGGTCGAAACCAGTGAGGATGCTCCCATCTCATTACGTCCACAAAAGAAAGCGATGCAGTAGCAGAACCAACAGCAGCAGTAGTAGTAGCAAGAATTAAGAGTTAACAGTCAGTATAGAGTAGAAAGCAACTCCTTCCATGCGACGTGTTGTCCAATAAATGTTCATTGTTGGATCCGCACAGCCTTCAGTACGTAGGACCGTAGGCCCGTAAGTCCGTAGCTTTCTTTGCTTTTCCCCATGGTCCTAATGCGTCATTGAGACAAACTACTACCAAAAGTCTCGTCACATCTGTAGAGATTCGGGATCTGGGGTTCCATTAACCGGTGACGCGACTCTTTGCGTCTGCTGGAGCTCCCACCCTCACAATATGCAACATAGGCTATATTGACTTTCCAACGGCAAAGCCATTCGAGTCAGGGCTTAGCCGCTTACCCTTGCTCCCCTCCGAGGAAGCGCCGGTTTCTCTTGGAAAAAAAGAAGGGAAGAGAACCGAAGAGGTACTATCCCCATGAGAGGCTCGTTACGTGATAGGTGCAATATATCCCGGTTGGTGGATGTTCTGCCTTTGAACATCTCCCGGGCATTTCCCAAATCGACGAATTTAAACCTGGTCTCCGCTTTGAGAATAATCAATTCCTGACCTGCTCAGCTCGGCTGTTGTTGGCTCGTTCTTGAGAGAGCCTCGGGCTTTTCACGGAGCATAGAAATTTGTACCTGGACACTTTCATAACTCTCCGCGAGGATAAATAATAGACCGCTGAAAATAGGCAAAGATACCCTGACCCGAGCCTTAATCAGAGGAATTCCCGAGGAAATGGGGTTATTTCCGATACTGAGTTATGGTCCGCTGAGTTGTTGGTAGCTTCCGCGTCACTCGTCGCGAGACGTGGTTGTTCGTCCTCCATTAGGCGCTTAAGGGCATCGGAACATCGACGTTTGATTGGGGATTCTTACATGCGTAGTCACGGGGTGAAGCGCATAGTGATTTGGTGGCGTTCAGTTACATCGTTTCGATCTCCGCGTCTCGGAGTCTCCTTGTCGACCCAAGGCAGATTCCCGGAACCAGATCCTCCATACCCCAGGCCGGAGTCGAGTGGGATCCTCCGTCTGCACCCCGCCCCGCCCCCTGTTGTCTTGAAGCATCTGCTACCCTGTTTCCGGGGATTCCATGGCCGACTGACTTGACATGACATCCAAGGCGTTTACTCCATTGGGCGGCTAGCCGTATTGCTCGGCCATCCAGGGGTGCAGCTTGCCTTCAAGCTCCCGCGATGTGTCTGAGTGGTTCAGGTGGCCAAGCAACGCGGTCGTCCAAGAAGTAGGGCAAAGACATTGATGCAACCTGGGTAGAATCCATGCGTCGCGGGTGAGTTTGCTCACATGTGAACCTCCGTCAAGGGGAGCCGGAGGTTCATATAAAGATGCAAATCATTCCCTTCAAACGTATACAGTCTCTTTTCGTCAAGTAAATACCTCGTTCCGAAAACCAAGCATTTGCTCCACTATCTCGAAATGAAATATCTATCTGCTGCTCTTGGCCTTCTCGGCGTGGCCCAGGCCCACTGTGAGAACGTCCATCCCCGTGTATCTTTGGCTGAGCTAACATCTTCATAGACACCTTCGTATGTTCAAGTACTTTTGGATTCGGAAGCGATTCTAACCCTGTTAACCTAGCCGGACCTGATCTACGGTGGCACCACGTACTCCGATTGGCAGTATATCCGTGAGACGGCAAACCACGACTCCCACTCCCCAGTCGAGGACGTGACTTCCGACGCAATTCGATGCTACGAGTTGGCGCCCGGCTCCAATGGCGCCGGAACCCTCAGCGTCCAAGCCGGCGACACCGTTGGCTTCAGCGTTGACCCGAATATACAGCATCCCGGTCCGCTTCAATTCTATATGGCAAAGGTCCCCGATGGCGAAACCTTAGATACCTTCGAAGGGGACGGGGACGTCTGGTTCAAGATTTACGAGGATGCTCCAGAAATTACAGCATCCGCCATAACCTGGGCCACGTTGGACGCAACCACAGTCGACGTAACGATCCCCAGCTGTTTGGCACCAGGTGACTATCTATTGCGCGTCGAGCATATCGGACTACACGTAGCCCAGAGCGAGGGCGGTGCGCAGGTAAGGATTTCAATAATCACTGGCCTTACAAGAGCGGCCACTTACTTACTTTTTGAATAGTTTTTCCTCGCGTGTGCGCAGATCAACGTCAGCGGAAGCGGAAGCACGACCTTCACCGGCGGAGCTCTCCCCGGCATGTACTCGGTAAGGACGGACCCTCGGCAACTTGGGAACCCCGGTGCGCATCCGATCGCTAACTGACCGTGCAACGTAGGCGACCGACCCGGGCCTGCTGATTAACATCTACTACCCGGTTCCGACGAGCTACACTAACCCCGGTCCCGCACCCGTGTCGGTAAGTAGAAAGCCGCCAGACGGCCAGTTGTTCTGGTCGTCGTCGGGCCGGACATCCCGAAACGTTTCTTCGGCAGCGGGCTGACCCAGGTGCCATTGCAGTGCTAAATGCGAAACGACCTCCCAATCTGATGCGAAAAGCGCGGATCGGCATATCTGTGCTTGGCGTGTACTCTTGGCAAGCTCTTGGTGTGTAGGTGGTGTCCGCGAGTTGTGTGTCTGCCCCAGGCAGTCTGCGGGGGACGGGTTTCGATTACATCGATTCAGATTGAGATGGATACCGGAGTCTCAGTTGATAGCGAATGAAAGATGTTCAGTGTGTTTGCCTACCAGATGGCAGATTTGTTGACGAGATGGTGCTGTGTACAGTTGTAGCGGCGTAAGACGAAGAGTTTGTCATTGTGTTCCGTATCGTACACTAATAATGGCCACCGACTTACGACAAATACCCGGTTACAGTTGATTATGGATTCGTACTTCGTACTTGCACGATGTTATTTTGGGCACGTACTACGTACCTAATTATCCCGTATGTGCGCTGTCTATTCCGCATTAACACGGCTAAGACGGGTACGGAATGGTCCAGCAGGCTATCACCATTGCGTACATGGCTGGACCGAACATCACAACGGGTACCACCGATCGCGGTACCAAGGGACCTTTGTTGACGATAGGGCTGATGTGTCAAAATAAAATAAAGAATGTTTCACCTAGTACGGGACATACCGAGCGTCGTGACGTCTTTAGTTAGTGTATGTAGTTATGGACTTGTCTCTGCAAAACCGTTTGTTGAAGTACCGGTGGATAGCGGTATGTACGTGAAAAAGCCCGGATATTCCGTATACTTACGGTGCATCCGATCAGAGGCCGGCAATGAATGTCTGGATAACTCGATACCAAGAGAGCGGGGCTGCTCGCGCCATTACGCTTTACCGACATATCCGGAGGATTGGCCGTGTGGTCGGTACTGTGGGGTTCGCACTGGAAGATGACGACGGAGTAGCTGCGCACTGCAAAGACACGGCCGGGTACAATAACCTTAACTCGCCGGTGCCGCTCCCTGCGCCATACTGTGGGCTGCACTGCGTCGGGTAAAGCATAGCATGCATGCGGTTCTTAATTGAGAAGTTGAGGAATTGAAGATTTGAGGATTTGAGGAGTACGTAGTAGAGGAGTAAGACGTACTACGTACATGACTCAGCTGACCCTGCTCGGCAATACCAGGTAGGGTACCTGGATACCTACATAGATACTCGATATTCCGTACTGGCACGCGATACCTGCTTATACGCTATAGTCGCCATACCGGGCACAGCCTGCATCGCGCAGCAGCCGTCTGCTGCAAAAGGGCAGGCGAAAGGGAGAGGCCAGATATTCCCACCGGCCGGGAACTGGCGGGCTGACAACCTGCCTAGTGCAGGGTAGGCGCGATGTAGGTATTACAAAGCCAAAGCCGACTCGGCCTCGGTTTAGTGCCAGTTGCTATTTTTGAATCCCATCCCACGCTGACCTCTTTTTCCCCGACCGGTCGAACCTACTCTTCTTTGCAGCCTGGCTGCGTTGCGTCTTCCCTTCCTTTCTCTTCTCCTCCTCGCCCCCAATCCCCGATCCCAGGAGGTCGAGTCTGTCCTACAACTATTAGCATCAGCAAAAGCAGCGCAAAAGCAGCGCAGAAGTTCAGCCTTATTTCCTCGTTCTCTTGGTTTCTTGCTTGGCATTTTGGCGTTCCGCCCTTCCCGAAACATATAGTAACTATCCACGGCCTACGACATGGCTGCCACGAAGAGGAGTCGGCGTGCCGAGTTTCGCCAAACCCTGGTCGCCATCTTCCAGGTCGTTTTTGCCCTTGTTATATTTATCATATTCTTTCTGGCCTTCATCATCCAATCCGGTGCTATCGTTCTACCGCCATGGACCCGGACATTCCAAGGCGCTGACGCCCAGACGCAATCCCAGTATGCCGCTGCCCTATTAAGTGTCGTTCTTGTCATCACCGTCTTCATCGTTGGCGCCGGAACCTATCTCGCAAGATCCAACCTTGCGTGAGCGAGTCGTCGGCATCGACGCCTATGAACGGAAGGGCATGCCCGATGGCGGGCTGTCTTACCAGCGCTACACCGGTAATAAGTACGATGGCGGCGGATCTTTGCGCCTCGCGATGGCGGTATGACATCATGAGTCGGCCACTGCATCGCGCACGACGCAGCAATAGATGCGGAATGAGAACGGAAACAGGACGAAATCCTAGCTACGGCAACGGCTTTGTATACTGTCTCGGGTAAGTTGGAGATCAGCTCTGGATGCGAGAGCAGCCGCCGATTTGCGTGTGCTTGTTGGACTAACGTCATCCGGCATAAGGTAACTCCTTCAACCAGATTTGAATTACGCCACTAATCTTTCGCTCAACCGAAAGAGCCCAAGCTTCAAACTGACAAGCTTGGTCCGGATGCTTGCCGTTAAACGACGGTCCAGCTTTTATCCAATCATACGTCATTTTGCAATGAACCTACGGGCACTTCCAGATTGCTTGATCCATGCTCCGCTCCAGGTACATACTGGCCGACTCTCTTTGAGAAACCCAGTGATTGGGGATGCGCCGCGTATATCGCAACGGTGCCGAAGTCCTGGGAGCCTGCCTATCTTGGCTTTGTTCCAGTCACTTGGGACTCGTTCTACCAAACCGTCCGACCAGGCACAATATCGGACTCTGCACAACCCGGTTATCGATCTCTGGTGTGACTTAGCCGACGGCCTAATCACTCGATACCGAACTCTGTGGACGGGGCCCACTCATTCAGCTTGCTCATCTAAACAACCTTGAGGCGAGCCGATGGGTCATGGCACCGCGCCTCAGCGTACATAACGTCGATCCGAAAAGCGTAAGCCTTGACGTTCACCGATTAGAGTCTCAAGCATCTCTTCCGAAAGCATCCTGGGAGCTGTACGAATTGATTTGAGCCATTCGGCCGTCGCTAGGGACGAGCGCAATCCAGACTGCGTCTCTGTGCCGTGTTCGTCGGGTGCCATTTGACGTATGGCCATCAGACCATTGGTTCTGGCAACAACTTGGAAAATTGCGGTGTCGCCATGCTAATGACAACCTGATGATTATGACTATTAATCAAGACGAATATCTCACGCGAGTTCTGTTTGCGGGGAATCGGCTTCTACCAGCGAGCGAAGGAGGGCGGGAGTCTGTCTCAGGTCCCCCGCCATGCTGCGCTACACCAGCCAACTGCTTCAATCGGAAGCATGGGGTAGGAGGATGCGATGACCCATTCGGAGTGCGTGTGTGCGAATAATTTCTCGATCTCTTGGAAAACCCAAGTCACTGCGAGACTTGGATGCGAATCTCCAGCGGGACATGTTGAGGATATTATAGGAATGAAGTACCATGCCCGGCGTGGAACTTTTCTTGGGGGAAGGGGGGAAGGATTACGTGCAAGCTAGCAAAGACCAGATGTTTTGTTGTTGTTTGTTTTTTTGGAAAAAAAAAAATCCTCAGATCAGAATAGAGAGACAGAGAGAGAGGTCATATGGTCGTCATAATCCCAACCAAGTTCCAAAGACACGGCAAAGGCAAATCCGCGAAACACAAATCCCAGTCCGAACTTTAAAAGATCCTATGGTTAGGTGTCTGGTGGTATTGCATGCTCGTATTTTGACATTGTGCCTAGGTAGGTAGCCTATGGGAACTCTTTTTCTTTGTGGCTTGATGGTAAGGTAAGGTAGGTAGATTACATTTCCGGTACGAAAACACCGAGGCGTCAAGTCCCCAAGGCCCACACCCGTACACACATGCACACGAAACACCCCCCTAACCCAGAAAAAAAAATAAAAAAAAAGTGTTCTTTTAGAAGCGCCGTCGGAACCCGATCTCCAGCGCAAGGGGTTTCCGCAGGAAGCCCTCGCGGGTCTCCATGACGTCCTGGCGCAGGAAGACGTCGTAGCGGCGCATCCAGGTGGCGGCGATCATCTTCATCTCCATCTCGGCGACGTTGCGGCCGACGCAGGAGCGGGGGCCGTAGCTGAAGGGGATGAAGGCGTTGCGCTGGCGCGCCGTGGCGGTCTCCCAGCGCTCCGGCCGGAAGTCGTCCGCGTCGTCGCCCCAGATCTCCTTGGAATGGTGGATCGTGTACGTCGGCACGCTCAGGATCGTGCCGGGTGGGAAGTAGTGCCCGTGCAGGTCTATCCCCGGGGAGGTCTCCGGGATCTGCCGCGGGAGGCCGATGCCGGATGTCGAGTGGATGCGCAGGGCTTCGTTGATGGCGGCTTCTAGGTACGGCAGGTTCCGGATGGACTCGTAGTCCGGTACCTTGGTGTTGCTGTCTGGGATCGCGGCGTCTAGCTCCCTTTGTATCTTCTCGAGCACGCCCGGCGTCCGGGCTACGTAGTACAGCAGCGCGCAGGACGAGTTGGATGTCGTGTCGGAGCCGGCGATGAGCTGCGTTAGCGCCTCCGCGGTTAGTTCTTCCAGGCCTAGCGGCTCGCCCTTTTCGTCGCGGCCTTCCTGGAGGCGGGCGAGGAGGTCCTTGCGGTTGATGTCTGGTGGGTTCTCTAGACGGTCCTTGACTCGGGCGATGGCGATGCCGGCTAGGTTTTCGACGGCTGCTAGGCCTTTGGAGAAGAAGGGGTCCGGTAGCCACTTTGCGTATGGCTTGATGGAAGGGAGGCAGCCGAGGGTTGCGGATACTTCACCTCTCCGGTTGAGGATTTCGACCGCGGGGGCGTAGATGGGCGGTGCGTTTGGTGATGACCGCACTTCGGCGATGTCGGCGCCTGATCTCAGCATGCCGAAGGGGGTGCCGAAGGCGAGATCGCCTATCGTGTCGAATGCGACGTAGTTGAACCATTTCAGGCAGTCTGTGTATGCGGTTTTCTCGTGAGGCGAGTTCTCCGCCAGCTCATCCCATCGGTTTACGAACATCGTCAGATTCTCGGAGACTAGTTGGGGGTCAGCTTGTCATCTCTGACGAGAAACATCACGTGTTAAACAGATGACCAGTCAGGACTCTACTGGGATGCTGACGAAGGGATCATGGTGGAACCATGGGGTTCTCCAACCCAACATATGACGTCTGGCAACAAAACTCACTATAGGGTTCGAACTGGCTGATGCTCTTCGGCGCAAACGTATGAGAGATCATCTTCCGCTTGCGAGTGTGCTCGGCACGATCACGCGTGTTGAAGAGGCCCCGCTTGATAGACACGAAGGCATCGTAGAAGTCGGCTTTCAAGAACCCGTTGCCGTGCCCGTAGATGACCTGGATGGCCTCATCGTCAGCCACGCTGACGTGGTTCGGCTGGATCCGGACGACGGGCCCCAATTTCTTGTGCACGTCATCGACGATGGAATAACGCTTGCCCTGTCGGCATGCATATAGCAGCCACCAGTTGGTGAACTGGGCGGGAAACGGCGCGGGAATGCCACGAAGGGACTTGTGTGTGACGAAGTAAGGGTATATATAGTAGGCGATGATGCCAGCAAGCGAGACAGCCGGCGCCAGATAGATGATGAGGCCCCATGCCTGCACCAGATGCGCCACAGCCGCCAGCATCGTGCAGGTGGGAAGTCAACGGGAGGCGGGAGCGGGTTCGGATGACAGACCAGCCTCAGCACGCTCGTAGCTGGAAGACCGGGGAAATGGAAAGCTGATAAGCGAAGATTCGATGGATTGTCTCGTCGATGACGGGGGGGGAGACAGCCCGGAGGGGTAATATATGTAATCACCCCTCGCGTTATCCTTGCCGACCAGACCCAAGCTGGCTCACCGGGAAGCTCAGTCGGGAGTTGGGCGAGAGTGCAGAATGACTGTGCAGCCCCGGCCGGAGGCGCAATTTATGTAGGCGGGCCAACTAACTTATTTAGACACGCTGTAGCGCCGCTACCTGGGAATAGCGTCGGCACGAGAGGTCGGCGACGAAGCTACAGTATGTCTGCCCGGGGTGAAGACTTTTCGAGTGGCCTCACGGTGCCCACTTCCTGTAATCCACTCGCCTGCCTGGATGGAGCGTCTATCTCCAGTTTTGCGTTCGACGATCGAGAGCCAGAGCCTCTCTTGGCGTCCGCCTGGGCCCATCGAGCAGCTCGGCCAGCGAGCCTGCTGCAACACGCCGGCAGCGAGCTACAGACGACTAGCGACCGGGTGGCCGAGATTTTGTGGCGGCCCATCATCAGCTGCTACGGTATAGCTTCCTATACTGGTGTGACATCTGCACAAACGATCTATCGTTGCCGCCTCACAAGCTCCAAGTCCGTCGCGACGCGAGCCAAAGGCCGGAGGCCTCGTACAGAATCCAGAGATTTTCCGACCCCGCTAGGGTTGAAGATAATACGATGTCCTAAAGTTTCCAACAAGAAGTCAGACCCGGCCATGTATAGATAGATACATGGATGGGTATACAATGTGTTATACTATACTATCCGGCTATATAAATGAGCTATACCTCGTTACTGTGTCGCTAAAGGTATTTGACTATCCCTTACCTCCATTTCGCTGCCCAGCCCTATAATAACGCCCTATCGACGTGGTTGAGTAGACTAGGTGGCCGAGCCCTGCGGCATGCCGAACGGGATGGGACAAGCACGCTGAGGGCTCCGTCGCCAGCATTCAGGCCTCCGCGACATACAGAACGCAGTGGAAATTGGCCCACTGCCCTTATCTGGTACCTCAGCTCAGCAAGTATACGCCCTCCGAAGTTGTCCATGACCTGCTACTGCCACCTAATAATAACCTATAAAGCACTAGATAGATACTATCTACGGGTTGACTCGGTCTGGCCTTGGAAACCTCTTGACACGGACAGCCTGTGGAATCCGGGTTGATGGGCTTTTTCCCCAGATACTTTTAAAACTGGGGTTGGGGTTATCTCTGACGGTTTCTCTCCTTGCCGAAACGAGGAGCCGAGCGCCACCCGCGTTTTTTTATCGCTCACTTCCCGCCTTCGGCCAGGTCTCAGGTGGGCTCGACGACCCAATTGATTCCACATTCTCCAAGTGCATAGTCATACTTTTTTTTACTGTAGCCCGGCCAAAAACCAGCAAACCTCGGGTGGGTAAGACATGCAGGGCCCCTCCCATCCCCATTTTCATCCCACGATCGTGATTCTGTGCGTCTGCTGGGCATCGCCAATGCGTCATCGCTGGGTTATGGGTCCCCAGTGGGCTGCGTTACAGACGAAGTACTTCGTAGAAACTGTCTCCATTCTCCTCCCAGACATCAAGGGTTTTGGTCTCCACTGTTTCAATCACCGGCGGCGCTTGCGCTCGTGGTGTTTAAGAGTAGGCCAGCGCTAGATTTATCCATGACTTCGTGCAACGTGTTTACCGATGCCTCTTTTATCAAGGATATCATATCGGTTTATATCTACTATGTAGGTATCTACAGTAGATAGACCGGGAGGTACTCTATGGTCATAGTACGGAAATGCAGGCCGTCCTATTTCCCAATGGCACTCACCCGGAACGACGGGAATCGATTCTCACGACGAAACCCTCACATTCATATTGTTCAACTAGGTAATCATATTGACAAATACCCTTTTTCCTACAGCGACCCGCTCGCCGAAATGCCTCGAGCTGGTGGTTTAGAGGTAGATCATAAGCTGTGGTATATACGGATGGAATCGCCACCGGCGATCGCGTGTTCCACCGGGCTGTGCGTTACCTTTTCCATCAGAGCCTAATGCATTCGAGTCTTTATTGCTTGTTTGAACTGCTTGCTTAGATTCAATGCGAGACTCAATCTTCAATGCGCATCTGTCGGCTTGCACCGACCACAGCATGGCAAATTCGTCGATGGGATCTACTCAAGTTTCCTTGAGAAACGTGCTCGATTGACCAATCGGTGCAACTCATATGCTGGCACTACGAAGCACCTACGTTGTATCCGTAGATAGGTAGTTTCAATAGAACGGCATCGTTGTGAATTAGCGTGGGTGAATACCTAACCTCTTTGACAGGCTGTGGCCCCTCGAGTTCGACTTTTCTGCCCCCCTCCGCCTCGGGATACGAGGCGTGGCTGATAAGAAGCCGGAAAAGAAAGGCAATGAAGTCAAATCAAACACTAGAAAAAGGTTAATCCTCGATGAAACCGGTCGACTTAGTTGTCATTAGAGACATGTAGGTAGAAATGTGAATATGTACTTAGCCGAAGCCATGAACGGGAGTAGATCGCAGATGTCGGTATTCCTAGTGGCGTACTGAGTGAACTCGGTATAAACGTGTCGAATATGTGAAACCGCTATCTAAGTCCACGAGGATCTTGTCAATCGGGCGTTTCGGAAGCCTAGTGGCCCAGCGCCATGCCTCTTGTGATTCCACATGTTCGCGATCTCTGCTGTCTACATAGGTATTTTGCACGATTGACCGAGGAATGGCGCAACGGATGTCATGCTGATACAGCTGCCTCGTCGTGTCGGGCACGTATCGATAGTCATGGGGACGGGAGTGCAGCAGTTGCTGCTTCGCAACGGGTCCATGGGATTTAGGGAGAGATCATTGGACGTTTCGGGGGTAAAATTCGCCATCTTTTGCGGGAGAGCCATAAGTTCTTTTGCGGCGGGGTCCGCATCTCCGTGGTCTGCAGGAAGTACGGAATACCTAATAAGGTCTGCCAATGTATTCGCGTAAAGCCGTACGAGATCGACTGATTCAGATGGAACGAGCCCGTCCGTTTCAGAAAGCGCTCTGGCCTTGGCCATTGGGCTATACTATTGCACTTTGTACAAGTGAAAGTTGGCCTCTGATATATGGATTTGTTTTGCCATTTGATGCTTCATGATTGAACTCGAACTTGTAGGCGTCTATTACAGATTTAACAAATCCACGTCCACCGGGGATGTCCTTTTGTCTGCGGTGATTTTGCTTGGGCAATATTTCCACGATCTACCCATCTAGGCGCCGTACTGCTGCAGACAGTACGGAAATCCGTGCTGCATTGTGCCAAGTGTACGTCATGCAACCGGGGCCGCTGAATAACACAACACCTTCACTATATTACCTATTCGGCCCGCCACATTGCTTGGCCAGCTGACCTAACTCTGGGGTCCAGCATATCTGCAGGTCATAGGGGAATGGTATCCCTGACCGTGACAGACCAGGCAACACGTATACTGATAGGTATTCTTTGGGTATTGTCTGTCCGCTATCCATTCTCACGGATGAGACCTCTTAAAGCTGTAACTTGTAAAATTTAACATTGAGGCTTCTCTTCTCGACCTGCTTAGCAAAAGAGACGAAATCCGGATATGGAGGTATACCGACTAAGTGAATTCCAAATACATAACGCACCGGCATACGTAATGTCGATAGTAGCGGTCTGTGCGAATGGGGAGGCCGCTGGAAGGGCCCTAAAATAGCGAATCCGGGGCAGGTGGATTCGCTAATGGAACGTCTGGGGAAGCGGGGAGGCTAGCGGCACGCGCTGGGTCTGGATTGGGCCCGACAAGGACATCCATAGTCTGGTCGACTGACTTATACCTATACTCTTTCGTATAGAAACAAACAACAACATGAGATAATCCGTTTGGTTCTAAGAGGTGGGATTCATGAAACCTTTTATAACTCCCGGATCGATCTTCGTTTATAAACCCCGAGTTCTTCTGCAGGGACTGCATTATGCAACAATGAGGGAGGGAACCCAATATTGTGTGTGAGTGTGGTGTGAGTGTGAGTGCGAGTGTGTGAGCATCCCTGCCGTCGTTGTATCTCCCTCCCCCATCTCCAACTCCCTCTCCAACTGCTAACACGCCACAGGCAACAGACCAGCACAGAAAGCCCTTGTCGGTTCCTGGTTCGCAAGACTCCTACCACGCTAGGCGCATCCTCTGTACGCGCTGACAACCGCATGATTGGTGGTTGGGCACTGAAGCTGTCGTATGATGTGACATGACACTTGCTGTTATTGGGCTGTACCCCGCCTCTTGTTGCCTCTCCTTGCAAAAGGGTGGTTCATTGCGTCTCTCAAGGCATAGCGTGGCCATCCCCCCCTCTGGTTTAAAGAGCAAGTCGTTCCCCCCCTTCCGCATTGCGTTGCAGTTCTCCTTTGTTCATTCATCTCAATCCCACCCCACCAGCATTGCCGCACCTGCTTCACACCGAAGTAGTGGAATGAAGGCCGTTTCTTTGTCTTGACAACATCCCGGGGCTCATTAGAGTCAGGTAAGCTGCGCTGCGCCCACGGCCATTTTTCTGCCGGTTAACCCGTCTCACTACCTATCTAACACCGCATCGCTGTAGACAAATCTCCACTCCGTCTAAAGCCAGTCAAACTATCTACAAGACAACCTTCGCCCTTGTATCAAGATGCCCGTCCGGATCCCAGCCCCGCGAGGTAGCGAGACGGCCATTTTCGGCCTGGCCGGTGTGGCTAGCTTTGCTCCGTTCTACATGATGTTCCCTGGCGCCGAGGAACGCCTGGCTTCGCAGACCGCCCGCTGGGCCCCTCGATGGGAGCGTAGCATCTCCCGCGTCGCCGCCCCGGCCGAGCGGATCGCCCAGCGAGCCGAACCCCGCGCCTCGCGCACCGTCAAGAGGGTCAACGACAAGCTACCGCTGGAGAAGATGGCCCAGAACGTCGATCGACGCATCAAGGGCGGCATCGATCGTTTCAATAAGAACATTTGAATCAGGGAATGTCTATCATCACACTTCGCATCTGTGTCTCGTTATGGGAAAGGGATGAGGGAAGGGGAGGGCTCGGGGAGTTAGGGTAATTGGAGTCAACGGTAGCAGTTGTCTATATAGCATACTTACCCTTCTTCCCAATGCTGATGAGGGCCTCCGAGGCGGGTCACGCGACGAGTCGAGTCGTATTGAGGGTTAAAATATCCCTAGGCTGATGGCTTAATACAATACAACTTATCAGACCGATTGCCAGTCCGTCAATCAAGCCGTACCGCACATGTAACGAGGTGCCGATGTAGATTTCGACTGCAGGATAGTAGATAAGTGGTAATATAGCCTCAAACCACACCGTCAATGAACCTTACTTGCAGTCCACAACGCTCGAATTCAGTAATCTCTAGTTGCTATTGATAGGAGTGAAATGAGTTCAATGGCCATACACTGTCTGTAGCTCATATTTCATGGGTTCTTTGAACGGTTCTAATCACAAACCCTCTTCTCTAAGCGAAGTTCATGAAAGGAGCCAAGTCGGTTGGGAGCGGCGGTAAGGCTTCATCGAGATATATAATTACTAGCAGCGACGCAAAGCCTCTGGGATAAGTGAGTCATGACTAGCATTTGTCGAAGGGGTTGTCGTAATACTCGAGGAACCCCCTTTTCGACCTACTTGATGCTTCAGTCGGAAGCGGTTCTAAACACATTCCGACACTCTCTTGGCGCTGTGAATCAGCATGGAAAGAAGATCCCGCCGAAAAAATTGATGCTGTGCAAAATCTCTGCCGTGTCGTTAGAAAAGCAACTTCTTGTCAAAGGTGGACAGTTCTGGCACGAACGGTTACGTGTTCGAGACGAACCTCAAGCTAGCGCTTAATAAGGGCCTGTTCTTGACAGTTCCTGTGACGTTTGAGATTAGATAGATTTGAGGAAGCATATGTTGACTGATCATAGAAGAATTGAAGCAGAGTAACTAAATTGGTATATGTATGGCAGGGCAAGAGATGGTTGACCTCTGCGAGATGAGTGATCATTGATGATGATGGACAAGTCCAGTTACTTGGTGCCCCACTTTAGCCCCGGCATAGACGCACAGTTTCCCAGGCCACCATCTAATCTCGGCCAATACTGAAATTCAGCGAATATTACGACACTTCCAGTGGCTTTTTAGGCGGGGTGGCCGACAAAATTGAGCGGCCTGTAATATATGGTGACGCGTTATTCTATACGACCTGACCCGGACTGCCTACACATTCCTAACAAGATCACATAACGAAACCATGACAGTGTCGAAGAACCCATGTCGGCATCGGCCCCCCAGATGCCCAACGCGTCGCCCGACATAACCTATCTCACGCCAGAACCTTTCGAACCCAAGCCTCTCATCGCCGACATTCTCCGCACGCGCTTTTGCGTCCCCGACTCGATCTTCCTCATAGAAGGCGTCGACGTAGCTCACACGTCCAAGTCGAAGCGATGGCGTGCCGTTCGCCTGCTCCTCGGGGATGGGGAGCTCTGCATCCAGGCTCTGCTCTCTGCTGAGATGCACCGCTTTGTCGACCGGGGCGAGATCACGTTCGGTTCCTACGTTAGGCTACAGCGGTTTTCCCTGGAATGGAAAGAGGTCGCAACTCTTGAGTCCGTTCCGCCACGGGATAGCGGCACTTCTGGCGACTCGACTGGGGACAATGGGGAGATGGTCTACCTGATTGTTGAAAGTCTTGTCGTTGTGGGGTGGAACAACACGCTGACGGACTCAGCGGACGGACCTGAGAGTCAAGTTCAAGAAGCGCGTCCATCGCAACTACGGCCAGTAGAGTCGGAACAAGCCAAATCATCTCATCAGGTGTTAGGCCCGCGATCCGAAGCCGAGGAACTTCGGGAACTGGTGGACATCGATGAGGATGATTTTGAGGTCATGACTATCTCTGGGGATAAGACAGCTCATAATCGCCAGGAAGCAGCAACAGAAATCGCAAATCGCGGGAGGGACGCTACTACAAGTCCTCACGATCTGTCCTTGTAGGTTAATCGTCAGTTGCGAATTCCAAAGCTTGTCACGCACCTTGCCCCGTTCCTAGAATCAAGTGCCAGCTCGACTTACAACAGGTCGGACTATATCATCACGAGATGCACATATTGAAATCTAGACCGAAACACCAATTCGCAGGAAACCAATTCTCACGCGACATGTTTGTGTGAAAACAAATAAAACGGGACGACTGGGTAGTGTCGGTTCAAACGATGAAAGCATCTATATCACAAATTCAGAAAGAGAGAAGAACGGTGAAAAACTAAAACCATATTCCTTAACACCCGTCGCCACTGTCTATGCCGCCAAGATTCCAATGCTGCGTTGGAATTGATATTCCGAAATGGAATGTGGCCTCTCATCTCAGCTGATCCTACATTTGCACGCTGATTTCCGACTCCATGTGTAGCGGCGACATTATAAACCCAATTTTTGGTGCACGGATGAAAAACCAATCTGGTATGGGATGTGTTCGGTCCGTGTGTTCTCCGTCCTCGGACACGGGTGGCTGAGGCGTTATTGGTACGAGATAATCCGGACAGTTATGAGCGATCCAAAGGCGTCCCTTTGGAGTGTTAAACCACTTCTTATTGGGCAGCCTTCTCCTTTCCGAATCATTCTTGTTATTGCCGCCAGTACCAGCCCATACGCGAGCTGCCGGCAACTCAAGGAACCGAACCCCTTCTTCGGAGTCCAGCCATTCCAGTCCTTTCCGAGTCTCTAGCCATGGGCTCCCGTAGAGAGACGCGAGCCACCAGTGGCCCGAGGGCGTTCGTAACCATGCTTGACCTTCTGCGGTCTCGCGCCAAAGACTTCCCTCGGGGCAGGCGAGCCAATAGCTATGCCATGACTCCCTATCGTGGACAAAATGTGACAACGAAGCCTGACCAGCTGAGCTTCGGAGCCAGTTGTTTCGGCGCTCTCGTTGAACATCGCGGAAATGCTCTAGCTCTTCGTAAACGAAGCGTATCATGGCCCTATCGGCCGGTGATACCTCGGGGTACGTCACGATTTCGCGCCGGGTCTCAACCGAGTAGGGCTCTGGTCGGGGTTCTGTCCACTCCACTGAAATCGCTTGCATTTCGGAAGGTTGTATACCAATTGGCAGGTCACCAACCAGGATCAAACATTCCTCAAGTGGCGGGCTTTCTTCTACGATTGTTCCGAAGATCGTGGCCATCTTCCTGACGTATTCCCCGACGTCATGACGATCAACACGCCAGGGTTCCTTGGGCGTTACATTGTATGGATTGAGCACCTCACACATGCTCTTATACGTATCTTCCAATCGTAAAACCACGGTCGCCACCCTAGATAAATGCCGAAGGAACCGACTCTGCTTATACGTAAAAATCCTCGCGAATCTGTCCAGGTAATTCTCCAAGTAGAACCAATCGACAGCAGGACGGACGGACAAACTCCTCTCCCCGCCCTCGACCTCCACCATGAATGGATTGCCGCCGGATCTCGGGTGCCACTCTTTGATGCCATGAGCGGCATCGGCGACCTGCTGCACGAAATACCCGAGTTCGGGATCCGAAGACCCGGCGCATTTTTCGAGCACTTCGCCCGCGAAACGGCGTAGCTTGTCATGCGACGAGTGCCGGCACAAGGACGCCCGGAACTCAGGGGCGAAGTACCAGGTCTTGTTCACCAAATGCTCTTCGTTGATATACGGCGTGACTAGATGGACGGCGCCGTGGTAAAGCCGCAGGTGGACGAGACTGGGCGTCTCTGCGACCCATCGCCAGATCATCCGCACTATCTCCGGCGGCAGGTCGTTGAAATTCGGACCCTTGGGTTTCGTCGTCGTGCGCGGGAATGCGGGCGCCCGAGACATGAACTCTCGGAAATTGTATAGTGTTCTTTTTGCTCGGCGGTAATAGGGCCTCTTTGACCGGAAACGGGGCCTTGTGTTCTCGTATGGCTGGTACCGGGATACGTTGCCATTATCAGCACCCGGTGCTTCCGACAGAGTGCTCGTGGCTGTTATATCTGATCCGGGGCCATTTGTGAGCTCGCGGCTTGCGCCTTTCAACTCCATTGACCGCTGATGAAGGGGTGTATCGTTCGATTACTTTTTCGGGTCTTTCTACAGGCGTACAGTTGGCTGGGGGCCTGACCCGGCCTTTTTCAAGCTAGCTGGTCCGGTATCTTCGCGACGGGTATACGGTTGTGATCTTTGTGTTTTGTTTTTCAGTTCGCCTGGTGACGGTTTCGTGTATTACCAAGACCGGCTCGGGGTTGGCCAAGTCAAAATGAGATGCCTACATAATACGAGGGTCGACTGCGGTGGGTGTTGAGTAGTCGGACATCGGGAAAGACTAGCTGGACTTTTTATTTATGTGTCTCATCTAGGTGCTCTTTCTTTGATACTGTTGGTGTGACCAACTTGTTGTCGAAGAACTCAGCTTGGGCAGAATGCCATTTGCAAATTTATCCAACCACTAGATTGGCAACGGCTCTAGCGGATGAATGCATTTGTGTGGAAAGGAAACGGGCCATCCGCTCATCCGGCGAATGCTGGTCCTAGAAAACGAGCGTTACATGAGACAGTCACGTTTTTAGTTTTGTGATAGCCAGCCGTTTGTTGTCGCGGGCGTGGGTGATCAGGTTAGCATGTGTGCCTCCGTCACACCAACAATCCTCGCTTTTTAGCTCCGGCGATACGCGCCGACCCCATGACTTTAGGATAAAGAGGAAGACTTACATCCCGTGTATCGTCCTCGACCTGTTTGCTACCTACCTACCTACTTTACCGGAAGGCAGGTCTCGCCGCCACAGTTATTATAATACGTCTATTTCCCAGTCACGCTGTGACCCACACCGCAAGTACCACCGCCCAGCCGCCGGCGCTCTCCATGATACCGAAGTCGTTCTCGACTCGGAACGCCACTTCCTCAGCCGTGATCGACATCCTGGCGCCGCCGTGTTCTTTCGGCGGGGCCTTGCTCGCCGCCGCGTTGCTCCGGCCCGGAAACGTCTCCACGTCCCTCTCCACGGACCTGGCCGCGAACGACGCCGTGCTGTCGGAGGCACTACTCTTCCGCGCCCACGGCCATTTCTTCTTCTCTTTCTGTGCTGGCAGCCGGTGCTCGACCGCCGCCTGCACGGGGGTCTCGAGGGCCGGGGGTTCGCTCCCGACGGTCGCGGGCTGCAGGTGCGATGCCAGCCGCCGCGCCATGGCCTCGTCTTTCCACCACAGCACGTCCCGCGCTTGCGAGGACGGCTCCGTGGATAGCGAGTCCCCGAAGCGTCCCCAGTCGCTGAACTCCCGCCCGGTGGACCAGTCCTGCTGGCTGGTCGCGCCCGGGCTATCCGCGGGCGGCGATTTCTTCTCGTCGGCGGCCGGGCTCGTGGTCACGCGGACTACCTGGCAGTGCTCGCCGCGCTGGCGCATGTCGTCCATGCCGCTCAGCTTGGCGTTGCGAGGGACGGCGGCTTCCGGGACGAGTTTTAAGTAGGCTTGCTTGGGCGTGGGGTGGAGGCTGCTTAGACAGGATAGGAAGGCCTCGACCTCGGGTATTATGAAGTCTAGCAGTGAGGCGTCGTCGAGTGATTGTTGGATTGAGCGGGCCTCGCGCGTCATGCGAATGCGGCTCGGGAGAAAGGCGAGATGGTGCTGGAGATGGGAGGTCATGGAGGTTTCTTGGGGGTTATGTGATGGTGAGACATAGTCGCTGGCGCGCACGCTGTAGGGCGGCGGCAGCTCTTCTCTGAGAGGCTGTTTCGACTCCATTTTTGAATATACTACGCGGGTTTTCTTGGAGTTCGGGGGGGGGGGGGGAATCGTGATGATTTTTTGGAATGCTGGAGTCGATGAACGTATTGGAATCTGGGGTCACGTCGGTGCACAGCATATGCAGAGCACATGTATCTCCACAAGCCAATCCATGCGGCCGTCCGGGATTCTATACCTCAGCCATTATTACGTGCTCGGCTGGGTGTGGGGGAGGCCGGCGACCCAGAACCGTTCCAGAAGACGACGGCCAAGCCTGTCTTCAACATCTGCTAAGTACAGTACTTATCTACACCTCGGAGCATCAGTGGGACCCGTTCCTGCAAGGCACAAACAAGCTGTCCCCCGAGGGAAAGCCTGGCATATCCCATATCCGTATTGGTTAACATGCGGTATATAGAGCTTGCGGATTATCCTAGCAGCGCAGGCTGGGTGAATCTTACCATTCTTAGCAGGTCTCGAGACGTTGCCCGGGCCGCGCTTATACATACGCTGTATTGCACGCGACGATCCAGCCGGAGGAGGCTGTGCAATGCAAGGCGCACTGCGCTTTGGGGACTGCGCTCGATTAAATACCGCGGAAAATCGGGCAATCCCATCCTTTCGGCAGGAATCAAATCAGCATGCATGCATGAGCCTCGTTGTTTCGGCTTGGCTCATCGCGGGCTCAGAAGCTCATCCCCGATCCTGTCTAATAGTTTGTCTTTGCTTTTGGGCGAATCGCGAGACGTCGTGGTAAAATGGCTCATCGTCCTTGGCCTTTTCCGTAAGATTGTCATCCTGGACCTTTTTGTTTTAGGAGTTGCGAACCCACGTGCTTCGTTTGCATGGACGCCAGTGCCTTGCGCTAGAGTGTCACGGCTGGCAAAGTGTATTTGTCTACCTGACTGAGATTCACCAAGATCGTGAAAGCCCCCTTTTCAGGCGCCGATAAATGTAGTAACTATGCTACGCTAAGGTCGTAGCTGTGCTGTTCGGCCAACCGCA
This sequence comes from Xylaria intraflava, assembly GCA_022385655.1. NCBI lineage: Eukaryota > Fungi > Ascomycota > Sordariomycetes > Xylariales > Xylariaceae > Xylaria > Xylaria intraflava. The sequence continues at coordinate 214,112 of MU279748.1, forward strand.
TTACTCGGCCACCCTACCTACTCCAACACCCTTACAGGGGTTTACGGGTGAAGTGGCGGCTACGAGCGGCCGAGCCGTGCAGTCGGCCGAGAAGAAGGGTCACGGCGCGACGTGACAGTTCAGGCGTCCCAGTCTGATTGGGGTGCAGAGCCAACAGTACGTTACTTACCTCGCAGGGCGCAACCCATATACGGTAGTTAGTTATTTGTAGGGTGTTGGATTTGCGGTGACCAGGTCGAGCAACAAGGTAAGGTGCTAGATAAAACACGTTCAACATGGGTTTAGCCGCGCAGCGACAATCAGAAAATTGCCTCGTGAGGCAGGCAAAAACGGCTAACTTACGGTCTACATTAGTAATTCAGGGTCTGGGTCCAGTCGGCCATCATCCCGATCCTTACCTGCTACGGAGATGCTCTGCACGAAGCACTAACAATACAACACGGGTTGAAAGTCACAACCTGCAACGGAGGTTGACTTGTGAGGCACAGCCAGCGGCCGAGCGAGTAAAGTAGACAGAAGGGAAACGCGATAACATCATAGGCATGGCGTGTTATAATGCAATACACCAATCGCATTCAGATTATGTCCGGGCATGTATGAAGTATATACACCTAAATATATACTATACTATACCACCTTCACTACCATTGTGCCCGGCCCCGATGTCACATAGTTATAGACGATCCGTATGTACATGGCATTCACACCACTACGCTACCCACACGGGTGTCCCATAAGGAGGCAGGATTACCCAATAACTGACTATCCGGTATGCCTGGTACATATTGGTTCTGGCCTCCAACCTCGCTGTCCGGTATTATGTATTCCCACTGAGCCGAGCTCTCCAATCCGTGACAGCGACGATCCAGAGCTGGGTACCTACCTACCAGAGGGGGTTCCACGGCGTTACACTTCGGGCGCAGCAAGAAGTAGGTATTATGTAGCTGGAAGCTTGTGCCGTAGGATGGGGAGTTTAACGCAACGAGGACATTTAGCATTGCCAAGAGTTGATTAAAAAAAACGCCCGGATATAAGCCTTGATTAAAAATGGGAAAATAACCTTGTAAGTCGTCTGACGGGATGCACGGTTAGCTAAGTCCCGGGGTACCGAGTCTTCTCTCAGTATCGATTGACTGACGCCTTGACCCTCGCCCGTGGCCCGGCTCCCTATTCTGGCTATGTGAGTTCTGTAGGCTGCTTTCGACGCTCGAGCGTAGGTAGAAAGCCGAGTTACACTGCGTGAATTTAGAACCCTGCGGCGTGCTGAAACGTGTACCAGCTATGGGTTGCATAGCCACGGTCTGTTGTGGTGAGCTTTCTGACCACTGGAGGCCGGGTTCGTTCCTCCATCACGGAGTTGTATAAATATTCAGCTGGCTCGGCTCCCTCTTCACGGGGATGTATGTTGAGCTTTCACACTTACCTACTTCCTCCCATCTCCATCCTACTTTATCTACCCATCGTATCTTAGCTGGTTAGCTCTATTGCTCAACTATTCAACTTCGAGCTTCTTATCGTCCGAGCTTGCTCTACTGTATTTCAGCACCTTGATACCGAAAAGACCCCTTCCGTGTGGTCCTGATAGTTTACCTGATACCTACTCCAATTCACTTGCTACATCGCCAAAATGCCTTACAAGATCGCGGCGCCAGATGAGGTGAGTCGTTTACATTTGGGTTTCCCCCTTCTGTTCTTTTGAGAGGGGTCCCAGAAATGAAAGTGGTTTCATCGGGTGGCTTTCTTCTCCCTCTTGGCGCTCGTACTTGGTAGCGGTAGCGGTTTCTGACAACTCGTCACGACAGTATCTTGCCATCACTGGCATGAACATTAAGAACGTGCACATCACCAAAACAGCTTGGGTTTGGCCGTTCCAAAAATGCACTCGCTTCTCCGTACAGCCTCATGACTATGCCATGAACCTGCAGGGTGAGTTATACGGCATCCTGGATTGCCAACTCGCCAGCTAATTCTTTGATAGCCATGACCAAGGAGAAGCTCCAATTCTTGCTGCCGGTGGTGTTTACGATCGGCCCGTAGGTTACACGGACTCTCACCAGTGATCATCAATATCTCATAATGCTGACAATCTGAAGTGATGTGAATGCCCGCGGCGCCAATTCCAAGTTGCTCGGAAACGATGCAGCCCCTCGTAGCGACCATGCAGAGGACGAAGACCGTGGTGATTCGCTCCTGAAGTATGCCATGCTCTTAGCAGACTCTTCAGACAAAGCCCAGGGGGTGCACTACCTCGAGAACATCGTCAAGGGTATAATCGAAGGTGAAACACGAGTTTTGGTTTCGAGTATGACCATGGAAGAGATCTTTACCGAGAGAGAGGAATTCAAGCGCCGCATCTTCCGCAACATCCAGGGAGAGCTCGACCAGTTTGGTCTCAAGATCTACAACGCAAACGTGAAGGAGCTCAAGGATGCCGTCGGATCCACATACTTCCAGTCACTGTCGCAGAAGGCACACGAGGGCGCTACGAACCAGGCTCGTATTGATGTTGCGGATGCTCAGCTCCGAGGTAACGTGGGTGAAGCCGACAGACGCGGTCTACAGGAACGGCAGATTGCCAAAATCAACGCGGACACGGCGGTGCAAAAGACCGATCGAGACATAGAGCGCGCTACCGCCGAAGCCAACCTGGCTACGCAGAAGACAAACCTGAACCGTGATGTTGAGATTGCTCGCATCCAGGCGACCCGCGCGACGGAATCCCGGGATGAGGACTTGAAGAAGGACGTCGAGGTCAAACGCGCCGCCGCGGAACTTGAGCGCCTGAGAGCTTCAGACGTTGTCAAGGCCACGATCAACCGTGAATCCAAGCAGCAAGCGGCTGATGCAAAGGCCTATGAAATCGAGGCAGAGGCCAAGGCGCAGTTCGAGAAGGCCAACATGGTCGCCAACGCCAACCTGCAGAAGCAGCTCAGAGAAGCCGAGGGTATCATGACCATGGCTGAAGCCTACGGAAAGCTCAGTCATGCCTTTGGCGGACCCGACAACCTTCTCAGATACATGATGATCGAGAAGGGCACGTATGTGGAGCTCGCCAAGGCGAACGCCGCGGCTGTGCAAGGAATGCAACCCAAGATCAGCGTGTGGAACACGGGCGCAGAGGGTGGCTCTGGAGCTGGTGGAAGTGGCGCCGGCCAAGACAGCGCGGCGACCATGCGCAATATCTACCAGATGCTACCTCCCCTCATGTCCACAATTCATGACCAGACCGGCATCACGCTTCCCGAGTGGCAGTTCGGCCGGCTTCCGAGCAACGAGAACAACGAGGTTGTCCAACGAGACACACACGCGCACACACACCACGACGGGCGAAAGGAACGCAAATAAAGACTGACGGTTCAGTTCGATGGTGGACAGGGCAACATTGTAAGCCCATGACAGAATGGGGCCAAAGCCATGTTTAAGGACCCATCTCGCTTCTTTTTTTCCCTATGTTTTCCCTTCTTCTGCACATATTATCTGCTCGCACCCTCTTTGCGGATACCTCTGTTGCATGGACGGCGTTGGGCGGTGCTGCAACTTGGACGATACCGAAGGCGTTGAATTGAATTTGATACCGATACCTTGCAAACCATAGTGGAGGCACGTTAATATAGCAAATGATGATTTTCAGTTTTTTCTGGCTGATTCCATGAGTGTGTTGGCATCCATGGGAGAGGCGTGTACACTGTAAACGACCGTAAATCCTCGTGAAGGTTACTCTCCAGAGTCTGACTCTGGACTGGAAGGACGAAAGCTTCAAGTTGTCTGAGGAAGTTGACAGCAATAACTTATTATTACTTGCTAACTGCATTTGACCGTCATTATTCCAAGTCGAGATAATTCGCCAGTAACCGGGGCACCGGCTAACCTCAATTAGTAAATATCCCGTTTTGGTGGGTCTCCCGGCGTCGCATTTGGCGGGGTACCCGAGCTCTCGTCGATGGTACAGATGAGGTACCTCGTAATTTTTTTTCGTTTTTTTCCCATCTTTTTTTCCTTACGGTGACATGCCATCTACGGGATTACCTAGTTATACCTAGCTATAACTTCAATTTCAAACCGCGACACGATATCTCACCAACATGCACTCCCTAGTACAGCCCAATTCTTGGGTGGTCCTCAGACTCCCGTCGGGAAATCTGCGCGTCCTCCAAGTTACGCCAAATACGTGAGTAGAAGAATTCTGCCCGGCGCGTCTGTTTTTGCCTATCAGCCTCTATAGTCTCGCCGATCAACCGATGGCTGATATGTCTTTCTAGTACTATCTCGTTAGGGAAATACGGATCCTTCCCCACGAACCTCATCATTCAGCGCCCATACCACCTCACCTATGAACTACAGGACAAACTTCCCAATGAGAACTTCAACCGGCTCAAGATTGCGCCTGCGAGCGAACTCTATGCCGATATTTTCGCCTCTGATGCCAACCCTGCTGCCTCTGGAGATGCTACGCCGATACCCGATGCCGATGACGCAGAGAACCCCCCTCTTAATGGGGTCGAATACTCCCTGGTTGACTCTGCCTCCGGCGCCGTAGTTGCTACCACCGACCAGGCTGGGATTGACTCTGCGCGCCAGACGCTGACGTTGAGAGAGATCGAAGACATGAAAAAGGACGGCACCGATGCGGGAAGAGAAATCATTGCAAAGCTTATGCTATCCCACACCGCTATCGACCAGAAAACGGAGTACTCTCTTGCCAAATATAAGCTGCTTAAAACTCGTAAATACATCCGCCGGTTTTCCATACTGCCATTGGATGTGCCTATGCTCGACTACTGGACTCTCGAAGACAAAGACCCTTCTAAAATCTTAGATATGAGAGACGAGATGATTGCGCTCTTAGGATGCTGGGCCAATGTTCATTTCGGCGGGGCAGATCCGTGCGAGGCAAACCCAGAGGCTCAGATAAAACAAGAGGGAGAAAACATAGACATCGAGGAACCAGGAACGATGCCAGCAACGACTCCCGGCCGCTGGCTTGTGGTGGATGATACAAGTGGTCTTCTCGTCGCTGCTATGGCCGAACGAATGGGGATTCTCTACCCATCCGAGGAGGACAAGCTGAAGCGAGAGCAGGACGAAGCTAAACAATTCGGTCCCAAGCATGGTGACTCGTCTAAGGGACGACATACTGTAGTAAAGACCGAAGAAGACAATCAAGCCTTGCCCCCTGTTGCCCAGGATAATAACGTCGAATCGAATCGCAGGCCTGAAGAAATAGATGAACCAAAGCCTTCACATACAGCACAAAAGGGGCCCGCCGGTCACGCGAAGCCTCGCAGAGACAACGTCATACCCTATGCACACACGAATACAATAACACACATACATCCGAACGCTCAGCCTAACCTCAGTTTCCTAAGGTATTACGATTTCGACATGACGAACCCGACTCATTCGCCCCATCACCCTCTCTCCAAGCACCTCATGACTCTGTCCTGGCTCCAGCTCTTAGCACCTGAAGAGGACAGCACATACAGCGCCCCGCCCCCCAACGCCACACCAGAGGAAATCTATTCGTGGAAGCCGAATCGCCGGAGCACATTCCACCGGAAGCGCAAGCGCTGGATGAGGACGCGGCATATCGTCGAGACCACGCGCAAAGGTGAGTTCTCGGGTCTCGTGGTAGCTAGCTCTATGGATCCTATTTCCATCATGCGGCATACGGTCCCTTTACTCGCCGGCGGCGCCCCCATCGCCATCTACTCACAATCCATCGAGCCCTTGACCGAGCTCGCGGATTGCTACAGCCTGGGACGCCGCGCGGCGTGGGCCGCAAATATACCGGAGGAACTAGCGGGGAAGTCTGCCGAAGAGCAGGAGAAATGGATCGGGAATGAGGACTTCCCTTTGAATCCATCGCTCGTGCTCGGCGCTTCGATCCAGACTAGCCGCGTGAGGAAGTGGCAAGTCCTGCCCGGGCGGACACATCCCCTGATGTCGGGCAAGGGCGGTGCCGAGGGCTACGTCTTCACCGCTTGGCGAGTCAAGCCCGCCGAGGGTAAGGTAGAAGCCAGGGGGAAGCTAAGGTCGAAGAAGCGCAAGGTCGAGGAACAAAGCGTAGCTTGAGGATTCACGTATTCACGGGCATTTTCTCTAGACATCGAGACGGCGCTTATTCGTCCCATATTAGAGGTTAGACGATAGCTTTCTACTCAGCGCACAGGGAGGCATTATGATTGATACCCCATTAAACTTGAGCAAAAGCGTCTTTTTTTTTCAATGTTGGATGTATGTATATTCACTGAACCCCGTGGACTACGACGCAACTCGTGAGGCGTCGTTCGACAGACTTGGATTGCAAAGAGATAACTAGTCCCGGTTGTTTTATTATCTTGGATCTAAATTGATAAGACTTGGAGCCTCGTGCTCCTCGGCGCTTCCCTTCCCCCCTGATTCCCGCTACAGGGACTTGCCCATGAACTTTCTTTTCGTGAAGCTTAACCACCACTTGCTCGGCTTCCCGTCCCCGCCCTCTTCGTACACCCGTGCCAGTAACCGTATGGCGAGCTCCTGGCGTGCTTGAGCTAGATACTGTCGCAGCTGTTCGGCCTCTAGGCGGTCCTGTGGCGGTTCGTACATCTGTGGGGGGATATAGTTAATTTATGAATCATCCATATATGAATATAAGCATCCCCTTTCCCCGCCCTTCATGGATATGATATTAAGTAGGCGCTGGAAACTCGCAGTAGACGCACCTGGTTCAACGGGAAACCCGGGTCGCCGGGTATGGAGAAGTTGAGATCGAGAGCCGTGTTCATGACCTCCTTGGTGGCGTCCCTAACGCCGTAGTTGGGGCGGATCTTGCCTAGGCACTCGCTGATAAAGAGGATGCCGTAGATCAGCAGGCGGTCGGCGGGGCCCTGGATCTCGAAGTTCCGGAAGAAGGTGTTGGCCCGGAACAGCGATAGGACTTCGTCTAGGATGTCGTATGATTCGGAGTCCGGGTCTGGGGACTCGCTGGCGGGGATGGGCGCGGATGGCAGGATGTAGGCGGGTCCGCGGGTCTTGGTGCGTAGGGGGAGAAGCGGTACGTTGCCGATCAGGCGCGGGACTGTGTTGTCCTCGTTGAACATGGAGTTGTAGGCCTGTTGTTGGTTGTTGGGTTAGCTAGTGTAGGGACGGAAGTACGGCGGGGCCTGGTCTTTTGGGAACGCGGGTTTATTCTGTTGGGAGTGATATTGTTTCCTCAGCCTTGCTTGGCCGTTTGGTGTTGGCGTCGGTGTACCGGTGATCAGTTGACGAGGGCTGCGAGGGCTGGTTTGTTGACGGTATGAGTCGCTGTAACATTCCATGGCGCATTGGATGGCCTGACCTCTCTGATTTGGCGCACTGGCAAGGCACAAACATTCTCTACATACCGGCATTTTAGAAGTGTGATAGCCGCCGCAGGGAGCCGGCGTTGCTCGGGTGGATGTTGGGTTTATGTTGAGGCTGAATTGCTGGTTGTTGGGCCGGAGCTTTGGTGGTCTGTGAAGTCGAGATAGCTTGTCTTTGGATACTGGAGGGGCGGACGTCACCCGGGCGGATAAATGCCGGGCTAAGCATTTACGGACCTACTGTGTCCAGGCCAGTTTGGATACAGTATCTGTACTGTGCCCGCTGGCGGCTGCCTGCAGCAGCTAAGAGGTGCTATTTTAGGCTGTGGAGCCAAGCGCCACTGCCAGAGAAATGTGGCAGAGCATTTGTGGCACTTGGGTATGCGTACGATTCCCTGCACTGTATGGAGTACATGCCGGTTGGGAAGGCATTACCTGTACTTCGTACAGACGTACCAGTGCTGCCATCCAGAGGCAGGAGGTACCTCGTATATTCCATACGAGTATGTACGGCAGGTGCTAACCTTAATCAGCGAAAAGAGGGGGTTTTGTTGGCAGTCACCTGCTCACGCGTAATGGTGGCATTCTCGCTTTCTCGCTTGCGCCATGAAAACATAAAACCCTAACCCAACCCCCCTCCGAGGCGCGTCTCTCCTCACGCCCCGTGTTCCCCCTCACTGGCCTTATCACGGCCTCTCCACCATTTTGCCCGTATCGCCTGCCCATATCGCATCTCCCCGTCCCACATTCATTTCGGCCCATGCCCCTCCCTCACCACAAGGCTATCGCTTGAGTAGGTACCTTGTTGAGTTGCAATTTTGTCGCTCAGCCTGTGATCCGACACCGAGCACCCGCGCCTGGTAACCACCGGCACTTCATGAGCAGTTTGTGCGTTTGCATAAATCCTATTTCTTATCTTCATAAGCCTCCAGCATATGCTAATGCCAAGAAGCTCAACGAGGTCGTGATACATCAACATCCATCCATGGTCTCGCCAATGCAACGATGGAAGCACCAAATACATCAAGACCGCGACAGGGAACACATACACCGGCAATCGCCACGAAGCGCAAGAGACCACCACGCTGGGTGATTGTATCTCCGGAGATCGGCTCCCTCTACGATATCCTACATGACCATGCCGGCGTCTCGCTATACGTGCTCCCGATTTGCTGGACAGATCTCCATACGCGATTACTCGGCTGTCGTTTCGTGCAGCTCTCTCCATTTACAACCCCGATTCCACTTTCGTTGTCGTCGCCGTTGCACTCATCTACGACGCCGTCACCATCTCCGCCATCGTCTTCCCCGCGACACCCTTTGAAACCACCACCAGTGGCTATCACGATCGGTAGAGCTCTTGATGTGCTCATGTCTAAAGACAAGCCGATTTTATCAAAGAACCGGGCCATGAGTGCCGTCATTTCCAAGTTTTTTCCCGAGCACCTCTTGAAGACACATGACAATGCAGACTTGGATCTTCGGTTTGGATGCCGCCATTATCCTAGAGCCGTTCGTTGCCAATTGTTATGGAACCACACAGACGTGGAATCTAATGCGTTATCCTTCGATTCTGCTACTACTTGGACTGCTAGCCAAGCAGCCGGCCATTCGCTAGCTTCAACGGCCGTGGCTAACCCCATAAAGTCGCCCGTGCTAGCATACGTCAACCGTAGCCATCTCAATTTTGTAAGGAGGAACGGTTTTCGCATTTCGAGTGGACCAGAGGGAATATTTAATCATCCTGTTCGTCGATTGCAGACTCTCCGCTCAAAAAACCTGCTGCCAAAAAATCCCGACGAGGATTCATACCTACTCGCCGTCATGTTGGCTATGGCCCAGAAGTCAGCTTACGAAGACATCAGCAGCGGCGCAGGATTCACACCCCGGAACGTTAAGGTCCGTGTGGTGACTGTAGCGGAAGATGAGAATGCTTTCATGGTCTATACTGCGACTATACCTTCGGCCTTCCTCTCTATGTTCCACGAACCTGGTCTCGCAGCGGCCGGTAATGCTGAGATTGCAGTCGAATATACCCATGTTCCAGTCTGGCCTATCCTGGGATTCAAAGAACGCTTAGGCATGGCCCTTGGCGCAGATCTTGTGGGCCATTTCGATAGTATTCGCATGGATATTTACGATAATGACCCGGTTCCAATTCTCGAGTGCAGCTCACCTAAGAGAAAGAGGGAAATCTTCTCAGAGGTTTTTAACGCAAGCTTCTCTGAAAATCGCGAATCTGATTCCTCGAGGGATATTTTCAGGAAAAGACAATGCATAAAGGAAGGCCGAGTCGGCGTTGTTCGGTAACGTCCCTTGACGGGCACACCGAAAATCTTCACGATTTGTGTTTCATGATGGAAAGGCGCGATTTATGATGGCGATATGGGACCTATGGATAACGACGATGGTTTAGCACGACAAGATCCAGGTCTAGGTTGGCGTCTCTTGCGTCCACAGATTCGCAAAAGCGGCGACAACGCTGGAGCTTGATGTTATGACTGGATGGTGCGATTCTTTATGAAGGGGCGCGTGGCATATTTCTAGCATTTTCACGACTCCTTCAACGGCATTGCAACGATTACGATGATCCGGATGGCAGGCTAATTTCACTCGTATGCGAACAAGCATGTAAGGCGTTTCGGAGATGGAAATTCGTGGCCTCTCATATAATGCTCGATGATTTTCACGGGCCCCGCAAGGGACGGTACCGCCGTATTCTTACCCACGCTCTTTTTCTCCTAGGTGGAATCTCCGTAGGATTCCTCACGGATAGTGTACCTCTTCTATTCCAATATTCCGATAGAGAATGAGATAGGGTTTCATAGATTCGGGACATTGATACGGCAGGTGATTCAGGGACGCGATATGAGAGGCATGGCGAAGGCAACGAGAGGGAACCGTAGAAGTGTTAATAGGGCAAGGTTCAATATTATCGATTGCTGAGTTCTCTTCTACTCCTGCGATGCCCATTTTGATTTAGGTTTCACGTGGGCACAGCACGAGTAATTGAGTAGAAGTCAGCTTATCTTAATATACTCCTGCAGATGAATAATACATTCCAACAAGCAGCACCAGCTTGCCCGTAACTGATTTTCCTGACATCATGGCGCCTGCGTTCATGATCTGCTCCGTTTGAACCCAGCATGCTCCTGTAGTTAGATCCCTAGATCGGACATGGATATTTTATTCTTTTGGTCGCCTCGTTCTACCTAACAGCTCGCCGTTCCAACAGACAGGTATGTTTTCCTACCGAGCGGTAATTCGACCGTATATATTATATTTAGGCGAGGACACATACACCAAGGACTCGCCTGTGGGAAGTCTCATTCGCCTTACGGTCCTATGAAGTGGGTTTACGCTCTTTTGGCCCAGTCGATGTGCGATATCTCTCGGTATCCAAACGGTATCTAAGCGAGAAAAGGGGGGTTTGGTTGGAGGTGATCCACGTGAATGATTATTTACGAATAGCGTCTTTGTTGGGAGTTTATACGGGTTAGGGGCTGACCGAGGGACGTTGGCAGAACAAGCGGCCGGTTTTGCTCGGCTTCGAGCCCAGTATTTTTTATTTTTGTGAGAGTGATGGCCACCTGCCAATAACCTCCTCTCACTCTCACTCCTAGTGGTTTTCCTCCATCTATCTCGTGATTCCGTGATTGCCATTGGTTAACTAATGTACGCTAGGTGATTTACGGAGACTTCATATTTACTGATTTGATGCCTCTTCTGGCAAGCACGTAGACCCGATTCGGACCTGATGTGTTAATGAGGAAGGCACTGCAGCTGGAGAGAAGTGAATCACGATCTTGAGGACGCGTTGTCGCTGCTGCCGAAGTACCGGAGTAGAGAATAGATCAGGAAAGTGCGCAGCGTCAAGGGTACGTACCTCGGGTGCAGTGGAAGGGACGACATAGTGAATGGTACGGGAGGTTTCTATTGCTTCGGGTACCGGTACTCTCACGGAGTGAAGGCACGTAAGTAAATGTGAGCACGCTTGCCGTACTTCTGGACAGCAGGTACCTCCACCGAAAGCGGTATGAACGGCGGTTCTGGCTTGCCGTCGAGGTACCTCTTGTCTGGCAGCCCGACCTACCGAAGGTACATGCCGTCACGGTGACTCTGAGGGTACGGGACGAAGCTTCTAGAGATGAGGCAGTCGCTCGTGCCACACCGCCCGAATACTGCCGTTGTTGGTGATTGCGCGGCAGAATTTCTGTTGCCCCAAATCTATAAATACGCCCCCTATTTCCCGACCTCCCCCCATTCTTCTTCCTCCATCTCCTCCCCTCCACATCGTTTCCGGCATCATCGGACATCTTTTCCGTCCAGTTCACGCTGGGATTCAACATCGCGAATCATTCCTCGTTACTTATTGATTCTTTCCCTCCCGCATGCTTAACCTGTTGCTGATTAGGCGCGGATAGAACGCCCCCCTTCACCCTCCTCAACCTTCTCACGCGCGTCCAACTGTCCACCAAAGCGGCGGGTATGTCTTGTCATCCCCTACTTTCTCTGACCAGTGTATTAACCATGACAAGCAACGGTTCAAGACTTTTTCTACGGAGCTAATCATTTCCAGTTCATCATAGCCGGTTATCGTCATTCAGCAGATGCGCCCACCCTCCAACACGATACCCATGAATATACGAGCACCGAATACCGGGATATTCGCCTCACCATGCCTCAAGCATAGTTGTCAGAACTGTACGACTGCTGGCTTTTGAGTTGATATCATGACCCAGTGGTAAGTTCGGCCTCGGTGCAGTCGATTTGGTTGTTACTCCGTAAGGGAAGGGGAAAATAGGGAAGACCAGAAGAGCATGCTACCAGGTCGGGTTTGTTATTGGACCTGCGGGGTCAAATCCCGTCCGTTACGGAGCTCCCGATTGTTCTGACCCTTCGCGGTCGTGAAAAGACGCGGAATTTGGCTCCGGCTGGTCCTATAACAAACCCGGCCGAGTAGCATGCTCTTCTAGTCTACCTTTATGCCTATCTCTTATAGAGTATCAACCGAATTGGTTGCACCGAGACCGGGCTAACCCCTAGGTCATGTTGCCAACCCAAAAGTCAACAGTCGTATCGTTCCGCCAGCTATGCTTGGGTTGTGGCGGGCAGATATCGCGGTATTCGGTGCATGTATATTCATGCGTGCAGCGTATCGTACCCGAGTGGCGGTGAACCTGCTAGATGGTGATAGCCGGGCGTGATAGAACTGAGATGAACTCATTTGGTAGTCTTTCTAGATCGTCTGGTAGCTTTCTCCCGTGCTCGGTTTTCTTTATCGGAAGCATTGAGAGAAGGCAAGCTACTCTGTATATCATGGGACCATGGCACAGCTAGGACTTCTCCATCGTGTAATAGTAACAATCATTTCCGGAAATACTAGCGGAATGAACAGTGACAGTACACAGTCTTCTTGTATGATACAAAACGATAGGTATAGCCTCTCAGCAAGAGGTAACAGGCATACGAACGCGTCTTCACCGGCGAAAATTTCAAAGAGGTTTTCCATTCAAAAGCAGGTAAACCGTTGTTTGTGACTATGAGAGTTGAGTAGCCTAGGCCAAATTGACCCCTAACAAGTGACCCAAGGAGCTAGCAGGAGATTTCTTTATGAGGCACAAGCAGCTTTTTGGTCCGCTATCATACAAGGACTTCTATTCATCTTCTAGAAAACGGGGGCCCGGCAAAGTCTTACTTCTAAGACAGTTGAGGCTTGACCTAGGTTAATTAAAGCCGATCGCTTATCAGGGCAGTGTGGTGAGCCCTGACTACTTTCGACCCAGGCCTGTCTTTGATCCTTTATTCTCGTACTGGGCGACGGCGCCGCGGTTTAAATCGGCCTGTCTCTATTTTTTTTTCACTTGGGCGGGCTTTGTTGTTCAGCGGAGGAGGATTAAAGGATGAGCGTGTTTCAGGCTGGAACATGTCCATCTTCTCACGTGGCCTTTGGCTTCAGGTCCCCTCGGGTATTTATTTCGACAATGGATTATTCAAGGGAGGCTGGGTGAGACTAGTGGTTGCTGTCACCAATGAGCTCCGTAGATAACTGGGCTTTGGGCCGTGGCCTTTTCTCTTAGCTTGGGCGGGAGTACCTGCGGGGACCTATCTGGATAACGCTCTTTGAGGACGGGAGTTGGGTTTGATCTTTGAGCGGTTCCCGTGATTGCCACAACCCGGGACTCCGGGAGCTGTGTCAAAGATGGGAATGGTCGCGTCGGGTGGTATTTTGCGAGGGCGGGGTATGGGGTTATTTGGTGGCGGCTATGATCTCGTTGGCTTTGTCGCTCGCTCTCCGGTCTTGTTGACAATGAGCTTATCGTGGGGTGCGCTGCCGCACGCCGGACGTGTAGAAGACGTAAGGTATGTAGTAATACTCTGACACCGGGCAGTGATAGTCACGGCCGGTCGGCTTACACTACATGCATCGTGATTCCAGTCGCCGTTCAACCTGTCTCTACCTATTTCGAATACTTCACCTACTGCGTAGCTATGTATCTAGGTAAGGTATATTATATGTCTTCGTAAGCTTCTTAATCGCGGAATTTGATATGGGCGTCAGGGGACCTCGATTTAGAATTCTGACCGCGCGGCCACTAGCGAGTGCGACGTGGTTCACAATTACCCATTTCTGCGGTGACTGGGTGCAGATGACATGGGGGGGTTTGCCCCGGGTAGTCAGTCAGTCAGGCGTTATCTGGCCGCGGATGCTACCGTTCTGACAAAGGGGCCTGGAGCCCGGACGGGAATGATGGTGATGGGGGAGACCCTGCAGGCGAGATGCAGCAATTGATCTGCAGCGACTAACCTGACCTTGGGTTAGTGTACGGCCCCAACTGGCCCTGTGCGTTTCCCGCGGAGTAGGCAGGGCATCATGGGGTGCGAGGTCAGGGACATGGGTCGATGTTGTCGTTGAAGTGGTGTGCGGTGTGAGTTGCAGTGGCTCTTGACAATTGTGTTGGGTTGCGAGTAAGTATCTAGATATCGCGGCATATTGTACCTTCACACGTATTTCGTATATACAGGGCCACGCAAGGAGGTTAGGTTGCGTGATGCTTTCAAGGGGTTTGTCTTGAAGGTCGACCACATGGGGTGGGGAAACTAGCTGATGGCGTTCGGCAACTCAGAAGCGGGTGAAGGAGAAAACGAAGTTCAAAAGTAAGGTGATAGAGTATCTGCCGTGTGGTGTAACTCCCGCGGCCGGGCTGTTCACCTAGGTAGACCGTAAGACGGGTATGGAACTCCGCAGAGTTAATAGCCACGCACAATATAGGCATGCACGAAGTGGTATGATAACAGATGTTGCCATCCCTGCCGATCACACCTCCTTACGGCACATACATAGCATTTACGGCACTGCACGGAATGTGTTCCGTATTGTGTACACTAATAGGTACTTTGTATGAGCAGGTAAGGAACAGAAGGACGGCGACCTTGACGGGATGATGACAAAACGAGGGTATGTGTTATACTGAATGACTACGTTATGTGGTTCGAGACAACTGTGATAAGTGATTTGGACAGCCTGCTGCTATGGAGGTCCATTGGTGCCATAGTGCCAAAATTCAATTCCGTAATTCTCTACTTGGTAGGTTTGCAATTCACGAAATCGCAGTGACAATTAATTCTACAGAATACAGACGTACATACCTCTTCGTAGGCCTCCATACATAGACTAATCTACCTAGGTATTCTACCTTCAATCCAATACCGCCGTCGCTTTAGGCTGTCGCCGTCGATATTCTCCCATCATTTTCTCACCACTACTAGTATTGTCGCTGTTGCCATTCTCCGTATCGTAGGTGGCGACCAGTCTTACAGCTTGCATCAGTATTATCGTGAATATGAGCTAACTTCACAGTTTACAGTAACTAGGTACGGTACTGTAAGTGTTATAGCCGGCTTTCCAGCTTGCGGTGATACTAGGGATACCCGATGGTCGGCATCTTAAACTACGGCAGTACCTAGATAGCGGTCTTACAGTACAGTGGTTGTTGCTGATCAAAATCCGACCTCCGTAAATACCTACATGTATGTAATCGGTAGGTACGGAATTACGGAATTGAATTTTGGCACTATGGCACCAATGGAGCACCGTCGCCGCCCCCTAGATAGGAATGGGGATGCTCGGCGCTCAACGGGAGATATTTAGTAACTATGTGGATAGGTATCTAAGTAATACATTTCTTGCGCGGAACTTGAAGAACATGAATATGAAATAATAGAAATTGGTATTGTAACGAAAAACAGACGCCCCTTTGTAAACGCCACGGCATCGCTGCCGCATGTATTTTATAATAGTATAGGCTTTTTTTTTCTCTTTTGGGGGAAACGGCTGATCATACTACAATGAGACGTCTATGGCCGAGTCATGGCCGTTCGGGACATGGGCCTCCTTGAAGCAATCTGTTACGACATCGTATAGTTGTCCGGACCGGATTGCTTCGTATACGATCGTGTTATAGTAACCAACGCTCGGGGAAACGGCACCAGGGGACTCCTCTATGTCACCCGTGACTAATGCTTCCGTAAGGAAAGGAACTCTTAGTTCCGCTCTGACGAAATCGTATACCCTTCTCGCCGCTGCGCCTAGGAATGGGCGAGCATCCGGGGTGGTGTCGGCGGGATTTTCCGATACGGATCTCACGCGCAGGTCAATAGCTTGGCAAAGCGCCACCAAGTGGGCGGCCGCGAGCTGGGAGAACGTTTCAACTGCGGTCAACGTATATCGGGCCGAGATTAAGGCCAGCGAGTTGATGCCTTGGTTTCCCATCTCTGCCGTCTGCACGTGTGTCCCCACAGGGCTGGCCAGAAAACCCAGTTCGCTAGTCAGGGCGGCGGCCATGATGTCCGTTCCCTTGAACAAGAAGCTAGTGGCGGGGTCATCAGCCACCAGGTTGGGAGGGAGTCCGCGGTTTGTGTTCGGGTTGATGATCTCGGTGCACTGAGAAAACAGCATCCGTCCCAGGGACTGCAGCCCCGAGCGAAGCTTCTCGACGGCGCTCGTGACGGCCTTGGCCTGGAAGTTGCCTCCGTGGAGAATTCTCCCCGTCGACTTGTCGATGAGTGGGTTGTCAGTCACCGAGTTCAGCTCGATGGAGATCTGGTCGTACGCGAGCTGGAAGTCTTCCAAGACAGGCCCGATCCATTGACTCGACGTACGGATAGAGTACCTGTCCTGGCGTAAAGTGCCGCTCGCAAGGTACTCGTCGCTGTTGACGATTTTGGATCCAGACAAAAAGTTGAAGATGTTGCGGGAGCTGTCGATCTGTCCTGGATGCGGTCTTATTCTGGCAATGAAGGGGTCGAAGCTTTCGTCGGTTCCGCAGAGTGCTTCCACACTCATGGCTGTGAGAACCTGGGACAGAGCGGCTAAATTGGTGCATTCGTAGGCAGCTAGTGCTGCGACTCCCGCCGAAACTGCTGTGCCGTTGACTATAGCGAGTCCCTCCTTGGCAAGAATGCGGAGCGGGGGGAGATTGGCTTCCTGCAGTGCGATATCTGCCCGGACGAGCCTCCTCTGGGTCCCCGGACGTCGGGGCCCGACAAAGGCGGATACATAGCTTTTGCCTTGCAGTACGCCGCCAATGTATGAAAGGGGGCTTAGGTCACCTGACGCCGAGATGCTGCCACGCAACGGTATCAATGGCACGATATCATTGTTCAACAGCTCGGCGAGCCGATCTGTGACCTGGGTACGGACACCGGACGCGCCGGCCGCTAATGAATTCAAGCGAACCAATATGGAAGCCCGGACCCATGCCTCGGGCATACATGTTGAGCCCGAATCGGTACCGAAGTGAAGGTCTGGCCCATTCATGCTCGTTATGCCGGCCATCAGAAGCGTCATTAAGCGTTGCTGAAGCATGTCGACATCGTTCGTTCTCTGATCAGCGCTGCCTCCGAAGCCAGTGTTGACACCATAGATGACTTCTCCCGCAGCAAGCTTTTCTCTAATCACATTGCTGCACTCGTCGATAGCCTTGAGAGCCTCTTCGGTGAAGTTCACCTTCGAGGCGTAGCGTGCAACGGCCACGACATCAGCTACGCTGAGAGTCTGGCTGTCCACGCGGACTTTACCCTTGGACGACTCTAAGCGCTCCCGCTGAGCTAGAATGAGACCTGAAAAGGTCGGAGTGTATGCCTGAACCATATTGAAAGAGTTATATGAGGCGTTGAATGTGTTGTGACATGTGTGAAGATGAGATGCTGGTTGAAAATCAGGGAGCCTGGAGCTTCTTAATTATATGCGAGACAAACTTAAAAGAATATATAGCGTGGGGGGGCGAGACATCAAAGGGGCTGACTAGTCTTTGTACCATCTGCCATTGGGCTTCCTTACACGTTTTTTCATCAGCCCCTATAATTCGCTACCCCTGAACCCTTTATCCATGCGTAGGCTCAAACGAAGACCCGTGAATAAACGCCTGAGGAGTACCAAATTCTGCTGACTACGACTATAAGACTCGTATCATCGGTACGACCCTGCCTTGCATTAAAGGCCTCAATGATTCTTGGATAGCTAAGAAGCTAGAGATCAAAGAAGGGCAGGTACTAGGATACCATTCTAGGCTCTCTGCATTTCTCAGGTCGCCGAAGACAACCGAGCTATGCGCTGCAAGATTCGCCGGTCTGTCTGTATTAACAAGCGGAATTGATTGTCTTGGGCACTCTACTCATGGACAGTGATTACTAGCAGAGGACTAGCTCAGTTTCTAGCCCTATACCTACTATGCTTGTAACTGGTTGTATTCAAAAGTCCGGGCATGTATAAATGTAACATGGCAATGTGATGTTATGTTACAGGAAGAACATCAGCAAGTTCGTTCTCTGCTGTACAACTACACAAGACACCTCGGAGGCATTGTCGCGAACGACATGATGATTGGGCGTCTCAGTGGCTCAAGGACTCAGCCACGGTACGTAAAACGAACTTGCCTGCAGGTGGCCAACTCGGCCGAAGGGCGAACAGAGCGATAATCCTCGACCTCAGTTCAGCCGACCCTTGAAATCTGCCTGTTGTTGAGACATATGCTATCTACTTTTTTGTACACTAATGTGGCCATTCTCGATATCGGACCGGGATGGGAGCCCGATATCCATTTCAAGGGCCGATATCTATGGTCACGATTATACAGGGGCCGGCAGGTGGATTGCCTCACACGGAATTGGTAAGATTACTACTTGCAGAATTGGTCAGATTACTACTTGCAGGATATATTTCAAAAAATAATGAGAGAGAGAATCGCACACACTGACAACCGTCTGTCTAGAACGATGAATGTTCTGTAAAATTACTCAGGAAAAAACATATCATTCTCGATATATCGGACCAACATGCTACTTGTGTATTCGAAGAAGCCGCCCATTCCTCGGATGTTTGCAATATCTCGTCCGGGATACAAATGTGTCTCGTGTTGGATTGCAATAACGCAGTCCAATTCTTTGGTTCTCTCGTCTCCCCAGAGAAAGATAGCGGGGGGGAATCAAAAAAGGGCGAGGAGCAGGCATAGATTGACAATGGTCTTGGTCGCATATATGTTCCGGGTTGTTTTACTCACTATATCGGGGTGATGATGGACTCCTTCGGGTCCCCATCGGACATAGAACCTGCGCTGATGCTGGCACGACATCGGCCTTGGCTGGGATTATCCTGCTTCTGTCGTTGGGGCCCTTGGCGCATTCGCGGGCTGCGTCATGAATGTCTGGGAGACCTGCTGGCTGGAAGTGCCCGTCTCGAAGAATTCGGGAAGGGAGTAGCAAGGGCCACATGGAACCCCTCACGAAGAGGTACAGGTCCTAACAAGTTATATTCGAGAGATGGGAAGCGAGCGTGGGGTCAAGCGGTATCGAAGCTGAACGTAATGCGTATTATATTGTGAAATGAACTAGCTATTTGCGGCCGCTTTTCGTCGATGCGCGGCGTATCTGTCGATCTCCAGCAAGTATCCTGAAGTATCCTGAAGTATGTACACGATCGGCGATGATTGGTAAATCGACGATCGGCGCGACGGTTGTGGATCGATCGATCGATCAACTGAGTCACGATCGATTGAACTTTTGGCTCAGATTTCTGCGAATCGAGAACAGTACGGTGGATCGAGAACGGGATCGCGACGAAAGATATAAGCTCGTGCGGCCAACTATCAAACCGGTAAACTATTGAATTGAACAACTAGGATAGTTGCTGTTGAAGCCTCTGGCAACCATCGTGGCGATCGCCTATGTCATTCAGAATGGTGCTTGATATTATTATTTTGCGGCCACGACGTCATCCTCCGGTTCGGCTTTGTCCATCGGTGCTTAGTTAAGAATTGTTTCAGTTTACTGGATCTCTCGTATTCCGGCGGCTCCTGGCAATGTAAGGGCAGCCCGCAGACAAGGAGCTTCTGCGGTTCAGCTTTTGCTCGGACATGTGCGTCTTCTTTCAACAGGCATTATCATGAGCTTGAATCCCATGCCAGTCAATTAACGATGGTCCATTTGTCGAGGATACATGGTGTGTAGCCTGCGCGATATTATAGCGGTCCGAGACAGGCGGAGATCCGTAGGGGCCGGCTTTCCGCAACAGCGGGGTCCACAGGGTCCCGGGGCCCCCGTGAGCGGCACCGAGCGCACGTCAGAACATCGGATCTTCGATCCACTCCTCAACGGGTAGCTCGCCTTGTCCGGGAGCGGCCACTGCAAACCGAAACAGACGATCGATCCATCAACTAGTCTGACATTTATGACGTATGCATCCCCCCTGAAGCCTTCACGTACCCGTACGCCATGTGCTGGCACCCTTGGCCCGAGCAGAATACATATGATCATGATGTATCGCTCCCCCCAGTATGTACAGTATCTACAACGTACACTAGATAGTGTACAGGATGCGATCTAGACGCGTTACGCGCCTGTCCTGACTATTCCATACGCCATCCGACCTGTCAATGGTTCGCTAAGCTTCTACGCTGTACCCCCCATTCAAGCTGCGTCGTCAATCTTATGCGGTTCAAAGACAACTGCATACAGAATCAATTACGTCATATTCTCCCTTGCTATTATCTCGGTCCCTAGCATGGTCGGTCTTGCCAATGGACTCTAGATAGCCAATAATAAATATTCTTATCAAGACAACTGAGAGACACGGCGTCAACAGCGGCATTGACGTCAGTTGAAACTTGACAATAAGGTATCACCGACCACGTCAGCCTCTGGAGCCTGAGTCTCCGGGCCTCCGGTCGGCAGTCACATACTAGACACGCTCCTGAGCAGACCGGTTAGCCCTATCTACTCCAGGGTGCTAGATAATTATTTGCTGCGGAACCGAAATCCGTTATGAATGGATTTACTGTCAGGTGAATAAGAATTAATTCAAGGCTGCACATCGGTCGGTCGGTTAGCGTTCGGTCGGGCAATCACCTTTTGTAAATGAGTTGACGGTCAGGCATCCGTGATGTGTTTGGGCTGATGGGTTCTAGCCGACCGCTCAATCCGACGGTCATATTTATGTTTAAGTTACTTTCCAATTGACTAGTCATGCCTTTATCAAATGGAAAATTTGTATTTTCCTTGCGAAACCGATGGTTGGACGACGGGGTCGTCGGTCGTCTCCGTTCCAGACATCAGTCTGGTCTGTCGGTCAATACCTTTAGCCGCTGAGTAGCGGTCGGTCAGCTGAGCAATCCCTCAAAAGTCAGCCAGCCCATAGATTCCACGAACCGACCGATGTGCCGCTCTGAATTAATTCAAGCCGCAATAGGAGCCACAATAGTTGCGCCATTGGTTGTAATTATGGCAGATTTAGGTGGGCTTCGTTTTCCTAGCCCATCCTGAGACATATACTATTATAACGAGGACAAAGGCACTTTTTGTAGAATAAAACCACCATTAGATAAATGAAGAAGTCCTTTGCCATGGTCCATAATATGTAATCATCGAAGCAGAGTTGCACATCGGTCAGCCCGGTTGGTTTTGACCCCTTGACCGACCGACCAAAGGTACCTACTAGTATTCTATCACCCGATCGACTGATGTCTGTCGGTCGGCCAGGAGTAGACCAACGGTCGCCCGCGGTCATTACTAGAAAGAATGATGAAGGCATTCCCACGTGCTGGTGCATGCCAAAGACTCCAATCTAATCCCCGGTCGCAGCCAGAACCATAAAAGTCCAACTTAACCGTAGTTCATGCTCCAAAACACCAAGGAATTGACCTTAGTAGCAACACATAGTATACCCACTTGCCTCAAACTGCGTGCCTCAGCCCTGAATACCCCTCTCAAAATGACTGCTGGTCTTAGCAGTCGGCCACATATATTAGACCGACCGCTAATAGCGGCTTTGGTCTACAAGTAAGCAATCGCCAACGATCGGTTTGAAGTACCTGATTGATCGACTGACCCCATCAATCAAGGGATTCTGACCGACAGACCGGTGGTTGACCGACCGATGTACATCCCTGCATCGAAGTCCCGTCGCTCATCGGGGAAAATAATTGATTACCGCGACTCGCGAGAAACTGCAAAAACACAGCCGGGAACGATACCGATGACATAGACTGCTTTAAACGGGTATATATAGTAGACTAGGTATTACATACTGCCAAACATTCTACTCTGGAGTCTATTAGAAGCATGGAGTGCCACTATTTGGTTTATCATTTCTGACGCGCAGTAAAAATAACTCATCCAAAGCCGACTTCATCCACAATGTCGTGCGAATTTTTGCTAGCGGGTGACGCCCTAGACCGCCATATCTCCATACCCTTGAGTGCCTCAACTACATTCCGTGCCCTGAAGCAGGCAGTGGCCGATAAGTTCAATGTTATCGACCCAAGTGGTATGTTTTGGCTCATACCGGAAACCCGATTTGCTAACAGGCGAGTGCAGTGTTGTCATTTTCGACCGAGGGCGGCTCATGCGAGGATGTGGCTTCACTTCTCCGGCTTGGAAAACCAATCTCTGTTTTGGTGAATGGACGCGCCGTTAGCGATCCTCCAGGGCCCAAAGGCTTACCACTGATTGGTAGCCATATGGAAATTTACCCAGACCACCTTGGAAATCATCAAAGGCTCTTCCAGGCCTACGGCCCCATATTCCGGACCACCATCATGGGACGAACAGTCTATCATACAAACGACCCCGAAATTACAAGTCACATATTCAAGGAGTCTGCCTTTTTCAGCAAGGAAATCAATGAGTCTCACCCGCTATATGGTGTAAAGGACTCCCATGCCGGTGTTTTCTTGACCAGCACCCACACGGACGCTTGGAAAGAAGTGCAAAAATTCATGGTACCATCAATGCGAACCGAGGCAATAGACAAATATAGCCCGACTGTTCTCGCCATCACTCGGTCAACTTTCTCCGTATTCGACGAGCTGGAAAGCCAAAAGGAGGCGTGGAATGCTTACGACTACATGCTTAAACTCTCATCGCAGATAGCGGGAAAACTCTTCATCGACGCAGACTTCGGCCACTTCGAAGCTGCCGACTCCCCTATCCACGCCACCGTGGATGGCATCGTGCGATTAGTGGCTCTTAATAAGAAGCTTATGACTTGGGGAGACTGGTATGCCTGGCTGCCCTTTGGTGATCCAAAACGGCTGCGCGATACGTGGAAGGAGGTTGGCGAGCGTGTAGCGAAACACATCGCCAAGGCCGAGGTTGGTAAAGGTGACGTGCCTCTCCAGGAAGCCGCATTAAAAACAAATAACCTGGCTGGTAATGGAGCCCTATATAATAAGCATGTCAGTAGTCTATATGCTAACGTCTGGTATTAGATTACTTGATTCGTGCTGTCGATAATAAGGGCAATAAACTGCCGGCTGAGAGCCGAAATCCGGCCCTCATGGTATTCATGACGGCTGGGCTCACTAGCACTAGTAGCATTCTGTGCTGGTTGCTTTACGGCTTGGCCGTCTACGAAGATTGCCAAGCCGTTATACTCCAAGAACTCGTTGACCAAGGGATGACGGACGATACCGCGATGTCAGGCGAGTTCCTTGAGCGGCTTTCCTTCCTCGACAAATATATCAAGGAAATTCATCGGCATCACACCTCGACTTTCCAGCCAGCGAGAACCGCGAGGAAGGACCTTGTTCTTCCTAACGGTATGCAGCTACGCAAGGGCGCGGTGGTCATCTCCGAGGTGCACCATCTCCACCACAACGATCGAGTTTGGGAGAATCCGACACGGTTCGAGCCAGGTAGATGGGATACGGAACAAGTGAAGTCACGTCACAGCGCCGCATACATTCCGTTTGCCATGGGCCCGAGGATGTGCATCGCTTCTAAATTCGTGAACCGTGAACTCAAGATCGTGCTGGCTCAGCTGGTCTTTCGGTACGAGTTCATTCGACACGATGCCGGCACAATCGAGTACGATCCCGCGTTTCCGACAATAAGACCTAAGAATCTATATATGAAGACACAGAAACGAACGTCATGGCCGAGCCGCACATAGACTACCTTTATAGTGACGGTTTGTGGCATTGCGTTTGCTGTGGCAAAGACATGTCACTGTATAGGAAGCTTGTTAGAATAAACTATAGATCTAGGTCGCCATCCGAATTCATCGAGCTGGCCGGAGTGCCGCGTCGTTTAAACTTGAGTTCATCGTATCTCGCTATATGGCCACGCAGTGGTACAGCGTGCTTGCGTATAGTATAATTTGTAATCCAGTGTCGGTATTGTTATGATCCCTATATGATTACTCGTGCTACTACGTAAGAATGGGTACCATATTAGCATCAACAACCGACCAAATATGGGCCTAGGTGGTCTACTGACGGATGAAAGATGTAGCCACCGACAATTGTGGCCTCTGTGTACTAGAAACATCATATCTATACTAAGAAGAGGCGTACAATAGGTAGGCAAAATAACAGTACTGAGTCCTACTTACTGAGTAGTATTGTATCCCATGATCCTTGACCTTATCCCTCCCGGATTATAATCACGTCAATGAATGTTCAACCTCTCCGCGGAGTCCGGACTCCACAAACAACCACCCGGGATCCCATCCGTAGAGTCTCCACTCTTCCCGAGCTGATTCTCCCGCTGCCTAGTTCCCGGCTGCTAGGTGAATTAACAAGTTGCTTATTTTCCTAGCAGCCGTACCTAGGTAGTTATTAGTATTCTCCTGTTATGTATTTCGTAGCTCATCTAGATACAGCGGCACCGATGAGTATCTCCAATGATACTAGGCTACTATCTAGCGGCAACGACCAGGCCCCCTTGGCCCACAGTTTTGAGACTGATAGCGGTTACAATCGCCTCGGTTTACTGCGGAGCGGTTCAAGTCTATTTTCAGCACGACCATCGATCCTGATTCCTGTCTCGGAGTCATATTATATCGTATACGCCGAAGCAACTCTCTGCCACCTACTATACTACCTGGGAACTTGGATGGAGAAGGTCAATAGATAGCCCCCTTTTTATCACGCTCGCGTCCTCGCCGTCAGCGCATACTGAGAGTATCCGAGCTGGCGGCCAACCTGGTTTCAGCTGTAATGGAAATGTGCATACTGTATTCCGTACCTAGTAGGAAGCTTGGAATTCATCTGCTTGGCACACTCCGGCTCGCTTCTCTGCCTAACCTGTAATTAGTATGTAACGAGTTAGTGCTTATGTCTCACGCATCTTATTTCCTCACTTGGTCCTTCGTCATATCTGGACACTTTCGGGTAACTAGCTGCTGTTAGAAATGACTATCCTGCCTACTATTCCGTTCATACCCGCTCAGTATACTACTAGTACTACGTAGGGCGCCATTTAGACACGTGGGGCTTACGAACGCACTTATATTAACGACCGACAGTCCTCCGAATCAATGAAATACCTACGCTGTTTCCGCCGTGTATAGGGGGTTGAGTTATTGATTTTTGTTATACAACGAGCCCCCGTGCTATGCAACGGGTGTCTTCAGAATGAGTAGTCCGTAAGGGCACCGACGAATTCGGTAGGTCAAATGCGTACCTGGCTCTCTCCTGAAATAACCAGTCACGGTTTACCCCTGTAAGTGAACAGACACTGATCAACTCCGTGATCCACCAAGCGTGCAGCCAACACGATTTAGATAGTATCCACCGGTCAGCTTCTGCTTACCTACCAGTAAATAGGTGGTAGGCGTGGCGACAAGAATTAACGAGAAAACCTTAGTCCGTGCGGAATGCGGAAGTCTCCCGTGGTCTTCTTTATGTTCTGTACCTTCAACTGGGCGGGTTTGTCTCCATAACCTTATACCTAGGTATATTAATGCTTGCTACTTGACCTAATACCTTATTTATCAATTTGACTGCGGCCGCTTCTCAGAAAACTTCTAGCCAGCGACAAACCAACACGATGAACACATTTACTATCGCCTTCTTCATGTCACTTGTGGCAGCAGACCCGGAAATTTATCGCAGTGGTTTTATTGCTGGCTCTTCTTTCCCTAGTGGACTCGACGCATACTCAAAGGGGATTTTCACCAACGCACAGCAACATCCCAATGCAACCCGAGGGGTTACCTTCGAGCCCTTCGGTTCAGAGGGTAACACCCCAAACCTCAAGCTCGGAAACATAGAGTGGACATGGCGTTAGTATACCATTCCTCACGCCGTTCGTCAATATGCGCATTTACTAACAACGTTTTCCTTAGGTATCAACGTCAGTGACTTCGCGGCACCTAATGCTATACCGGATCCCACGCTTGGGACCTATCCAACCGTGGACCCTCACATTGTCACCACGAGTTACGACTTCACTTGGTCTGGTCCCAAGAACTGGTCGACAGAACTCCAGGGTCTCGAGGACCGCTTTTGCTTAGCCGTGGTAGACTTCACCGATTTGCCCGTGAATGTAACAAACGGCTTCACCGAGAGCGACACAAACTCGACCAGTTGCGTTCCCGCGTTGGGACAGGATTGCGTCAACGCGATCTTGTCTGCTTCACAAAGCAAACAACCCTTCGCAGGCCCAAGTTGCAATATAGACCTGAATTGGTCAGAATTCCCAGAATGTCAGAACACGTTGGGGTACGCCGACAAGGTAACCAAGTTTAGCTTGTCCTCGTTCATGCCTGGGTTCTCTGAGGAAATCGGCAAAAACATCACCACAGACTTTATAAACGGCAGGGGTTGGTACGGATACGTGAGCCCTCCTCAGAACGGCAGTGGAAGTAGCGCCTACTACACTGCTTTGAATCGGCTACATATTGCGGCGATCAATCCACTGCTGTCCGCCGGGGTTGGCTTGACACAGGGTCCTGAGCTGTTGTGTATGCGCGTCAACGCAACCGCGCTGCCTACCGGGGATACAAACGGAGACGGCGTGACGCTGACGAGCGAGGCGGTTCTAGAACCCCCTACGAGCGCGGGTTATTCGGTTCACAGAAATCTGGATTGGACTTCCGTGAGCATGTGGCTTGTCAGTCTCATGTTCGCCGTTGCGGTCAACGTATATTCACTATAAAGCCATATTAATTATCTGTGATAATTTCGCCTGAAAAATAGGCTGTTTTACTAGCTATATATCTTTAGAACTAATACTTTCTCTATATATCGACCAGATTTAATTGCTTCGATCATTGCCGCTGATACTGACTCTTTAACATTTGTACGTGAAGTTGAGTACCCCGTCGCGGGGAAGACTGTCGGATGCATACTGCGACCGACATAAAGGACATGAATATACGGTATGTTACAGACGGCTTATAGGAAATCCATCAGTTAGGAGACGGGGTGATCATACTCTTACATAAGAGCATTTTGAGTCTTGCATCAAAAAATCCAGAGAGCGCGAAGTCGGTGCTGCGGCCGCCAAACCATTGACATCGACAAACTGACTGGTGTTTGGGGACTCATGAGAAACAGTCTGACCCTAAAAGCAGGCCTTCAGGCTCAAGCCACAGGTAGTCGTACGACGGTCAGGGTAACGTTTCTAAAGTAACCGATAGCAACGGCGTGATTACGCCGGTCAGTTCAGCAGATTCAAGCAATATTTCCGGGCGGTGGCGTTGCAAAAACACAGTATCCGGGCCACAGTACCCGAGCCCACGCCGAGTCGACCCAGGTCCAAGACATGGTTCTCGGCAGCAGGCCATTGCACAGATTGAAACGTTGTGGGAAAACCGGGAAGTCGTCGGTCGGGCCACCCACCGATAACCCCCCGTCCATGCGTCCGAATGGTTTGGCGCGGCCGAGCAGCACGGTCAGCCGAACGGCACGGTAACACATCATTCTCCAAATTTTTAAACAAGGATATCATCGCGTATGCTGAGTCTAGTTGCTCAGAAGCTCGACGTACTGGTTACTCAAGGGCTCGGGAGAAACACTCTTGTAGATGTATGAAGTCACGTGAATACCCGTGAGTTGAACGCGATAAGAACTTGCTCTGGGAAAGTTTCGACTACGAAAACACGACTTGCCTGGTCGGCTACAATTCCAAGGAGAGATGGGCCCTCCTTAGCCATAGCGACCGCCAGCTCGAAGATCAGCAGTACGGATTCGCTCTAATATGCGGGTTGAAGCAGGTCACGGCAGGCGGCAAGGAAAATATTGCCAAAATGCATGCGTCCTGACAACGACCTAAGTTGGCTCATTCGGTATTGACAACACATAAACAATGCTAGACTTACACTATGCATAGCTGGGTAGTGAAAGGCGATTTATTCACCGAACAAATGGCGCCACAGCATCGCCATCTAGGCGATGGGAACGAAGACTAGACGAGGAACGGTGTATTGGGTATCACGACGAGTAAGTCTAAAAACATCAAGCTATAAGTGCGAACCCCCCATAATCCCCGGCAAGCATGCCCAGCAATTGCAAAGTCCCACCTCATCCAAGTCCGAATTGCGCCTCTTGTTCGACTGGTAAAGGAGTCGTGATATTCAAGCTCAGATTCTCTCCGTCCTCGCCATCGTCATCGATAGCGCTAAGACCCGCAACATTCCCGTTCTCAGTTCCCATCCTCACGGCACTCGGTGTTGGGCTGGACACCGCAGAAGCGCTGGTTTCGGTCACGAGAGCTGGCGCGGAGGTCGACTTCTGTGTACGGTAAAGCGCCGCTCGCTCTTCGCGTTCTTTCATTAGCTGCTTCTCGGCTTCGATGGCCTTGTTTCTTCTTTCCTCAACTTCCTCTTTTTTCACTACTCTCCTTAGACCCTCAGACCCCTGAATCAAACCATCGATACTTATTGCGTGGTTGGTCATCTGGTGGTTGATGTAGGTGTAAATCGCGGCTGGTGTGTCGCATTGGAGTAGCTGCTGCTCGTTTAATTTTAATAGCGCCAGGGCAACCTGGAAGAGAAATGTAGATCCGTCGCTGATGCAGAGTACAACATCCCAGACGCGGAAGAGAGCTTCTGCCGAGAGGCAATCTGTGAAAACGCTAAGAAACCATTGAAACGTTAAGGCCTCGAGCTCAATGGTTAGATTGTCTAGATGCTGGGAGAGCTTCGGGAGCACCGCTGTGACGTATTGCCGCAGGACATTTTGGTCCGCACGAGATGCCATCAAGCTGTGGTCGTAGTAACCATGAGGTAGAATAAGTTCGATGATCGAAACCAGAATCCAGAAGACATCTTCCGTAGATGGCATGATCAACAGTAAATTGGCCGCAATGAGATTCATGCCCTGGCAGTATCCAACTTCGGGGTTCCGTCGACTATAGGCTTTCAAGACCTCGTTGAGTTTGGCGACTCCTGGCCCTCGGCGGAAGAAGATATTGTCCGTCAAAGTCCTGTGGACATCCATCTCGATCTGCGAAACCGCTATGGGATCATCTCCTTCGCTGGACCTCGAAACAAGGCTTTCGTAATATCCTGGTATACGTATCGATAGTGCACCGGAGCACTCAGCCCAGATCTTGGGGCGATTCGCAACTGGGATACCGCCAAGCACGAGGGCGCGGAACTCATTCCATTTAGCTCGACCAACCTTGCCTTTGACCCCCAAATCAGCGATACCAATTGTCTCGCCATCCGTCAGTTTCGCCTCGGGAATCATAACGGGCGCCTTCTGGAAGCGGGCCTCGGCGGCTGCTGCAGCGGCTGCAGCGGCTGCCTCGCCCTCTTTTCTACGCTCGGCTCTAACCTTCCGTAGAAATTCATTCCATCGGATGGATTTCTCGCGTTGCAATGAATCATGAACATCGCTTAGTTGCTGTAGTAGAAGTTTCACCGGTTCTACGTCCTCATAAACCAATGTTGCGGAGGCCTCCTCACTTTCGTTGGTAGCTAGGCTACTATTCAACGCTGCCGTAGTACTGACCGGTGGAACGAAACCTCGGTCATTGGTCGTGATCAACCCCGGTGACTTTGGCAGATCGTTACCTTCGAGAACCTCAATACTAGAGGTGGCAATAGGAGTGTGTGAGAGAAGCTCTGTCGACACGGTTGCAGTCTTTAAATAGTCTTGCCATTTCTTTGGTTTCGCTTGGTCCACTGCGTCCTCGGCAAAACTTGGTGTCCCCAGGCCGCCATCATTTGCGCTTTCGCGTGAGGAGATCGAATTATCATCAAGTGAACTAGGCGAAATCCCAGATCTGCCACTCGTCAACATCTCTGCTCGCCTCCCACGTTTCGTCTGAATCGCCATCTTGGCAGCTTCACGTTGTCTCATTTTGCGACGTTGATCGTAAATAAAGCCAAATCTATCAGTTAAATATTCGGCGTCACTAAGATTGTTATATATGTGCGTTAAAGTTGGTGGTTGTCCCTCAGGGGAGAAAATGGTGTCCATCTCTACAGGGACATAATTATCGGTCCTCGTGCCTGCATTGTCGGGGGATGATCCCGGGCCATCTCTCCGTTCCGAATGCTGGGACTGGCGGCCCGGATTCGCAGATGCGGGCGGAGGCCGACGCATGGACATCAACGCTTTGGGCCCGCGTTGTGACGAGCTTGCACGAGTCGATGTGCCCGCTGGGGCGGTACTTGCGGCGGAAGATGTTCGTAAAGATGCGCCTTGCGCCGCCGAGTCCGAGCGTCCCCTTAGGGAATCGCCGTCATTGCGACTTGAAGCCTTTCCCGCTACTAGTTGTAAAGCCATGTTTGCGAGCGAAGCTGGCGGTTTTGCTGCCCCCCGCGCCGAATAGATGCTCGAAGCCCGACTGGAATTTTGCGTCGAGCCAGCCTCCGGCGGGGTGAAAAGATCTTCTTGGATGGGCGGCCGCCGGTCTCCTGCCGTTGGCGCCCGTATAGCAGTCCTGATCCCTTCGCCATTGACGTTTTCAGACCTGCTGGTCTTCCTATTGGTGTTGGTGTTCCAAAAATAGTCCTTCCAAGCCTTTACGGTTCCTTTGCTATTAGCCTTGAGCGTTTTTGCTCCACCTGATCGAAGCGCGACTTCGCCTCCATCATCAATGCCTAATCCGGTATTTGAGGTCGTTTTGGACAATGAATCGTGCATTGCATCGCTCATCAGGTTTGATAAACCGTCATCATGACCCCTTTTCGACTGATCCTGAGCTTTCAATTCCTGTTCCACCAATCGTAGCTTCTTTTCCAGCTCCAGATTTGATAGTCCGCACTCCAATATTATTTTCCTTAGAGCTCGCTCCCGCGCATCAGCCTTTCTCCGCAGATTGGATATTTGCAGATCGCGCTGGGCCAAGTCCTCGGCTATTTGACGGACGAGATTGGCAGGGCCGTGTTTGGCCAGAAGCCGTTCAATATGCTCATTCTCGGCAAGATGCAGTGCACCTGGTATCTTTCGGGTGACGACGGGCGTGTCGAACAGGGCATTGCGTGAAGCTTGGGGGATTTCGATGGAGGTCAAGCTATCCACTATGGAGGAGGCATCGGGTTGGCGGTTCGATGATGCCGCGCCGTCAGCGGTCTCGACAGATATGTCTGGTATGAGGGACGAGTCATGTTGGGTCTGCTGAGGCGAGAATGACGGGAAGGAGGTTAGCGACTTGTCCGAGGCGGCGATAGAGGACGCGGAACTCGAGGGGTGCGAAGTCAGCTTTCGCGATCGGGACTTTGCGCGGATCGCATAGGGCCTGCTGCTCTTGTTCGAGAGGGACGATAGCTGCGAAGTGGTCCTCTCCAAAGGTGCAGCCTGCTCGGATTCCATGTCGCATCACAAGTAAGCATCTCCGCTCGGGGCTTGCTGCGACGCCGCCTGCGTGACTTCTCGGGAACGCGGAAGCTCAAAGCGGAGAAAAGGCCAGCCGGAACAGACAGGCCAGGCCGGCATTCAGATGTCGAAAGGGAGGATGGCTGAGAAGGCGCAGGAGAGGAACGTCGCGGTGGACACGCGGTGTGGCAGGGAAGAAACAAAGTTAGGGCTGAGCAGCATGTGCATGAAGTAGGTATGATGATGTATTCCGGAGTCACATGCAGCGTGCAGAGTTACATGGTCGCCGACACCATCGCGCGAAGGGGCCGCCTCGGTAGTGCAATACACGCGATAGCACCATAACCATTCCGTGCCTAAACCGGGTTAACTGGGTACGCTTATCGACGGAGTTACCGAGGCTAGCTCCTGACCCCGTGTCTCGGCTGGCCCCGTTTCCTGGCCACCTAACCTATCCAGGCACATAAGCAGGGCATTATAGGTGGGTGGCGCCCCCTGGATGGCCGAGACATAAGCTGGGCCCACCATCGCGTGAATATCATGAACAGCTTTCTCGAGAAACTCGGGGGAAGTCGACGCACCCTACTTCCAACTTCCCAGGCACTAGCATCAAATTCAGCCGAACGCCAATTCCACTATGTAGATAGGTGTCTAGGTAGGTAGGCATTGATGAATACGTCCGTGGTATAAGTAACAATAATATAACGGCTTGGAGACTCAGCCGGAGGTGACCTGACCGCGCAGTACGTCCACGATTTACTACCAACTAGGTAATGACTACGTGTGACGACCATCGTCTACACTAGGATATAGTTAGTTTCAACGAGATGTCTTCACTAATAATCCACAGGCAAAATGTAACGTTTCCTTACGTAGGAGGTACTCTTATTATCATTCAAAGTCGCTGTGGTCATTCTACGGTTGCAACTTAAACAGTTCAAGCGACGAGGGATAAAGCGATCCCACGGAGGTGTACCCAGTTACGTATACGTCTATATTATAGCTACGATGTATAGGTATATATGTACGTGTATAGGTAAGTTCCCACAGGCTGTCGAAATGGATGGCCTTGTATCTACCAGGTTTGTTTACAGGAGCCCTCAGAATGCGAATAAACCGGCTTGCCCATCCCGCAGGTAAAGACTCGGGGCGTTGTAGCCAACTGTGTATACTGCTAACTTGTAACTAGATTCAGCTACTTGATACTAGATATTACAGGTAATTACCCGGGGCCGGCTTTTGCAACCAAATACAGACAGGCAGACAGTAATCGCATATGTCGTAGCACATACCATTATACCGACAATCTCATCCCCCGTCATATCGGTCATCTAAATACTGCACTGGCTAACAAAAGAAGGGAAATCATGCTTGTTCGTGAGTCATCAACTTTGCTCTCCCCATCGAAATCGTTCGCCCAGTCAAACCGATATACTACATTAGACAATAAAGGGGGCAAATTCGGAAAACCCCCGCATTACATCCGCCACGTCGAAAGGAAAAAAAAACGTAGTAATTCAACCCTGGAGTGTGCCGCATGGTGCGAAGAGAAGAAAACGAAAAAATTTCAATCTGAAGAAAATGGTATCGTAGATAAGGAAAACGTCCGAAATGAAAAGTGTAAAAAGCAAGGGTCCAAAGCAAACGCGTCAGACGCAAAAGCCGTGAAGTCTATGCCATCAGGATACTCAAACCGAGTCTCCGTATTCTCGAAGTGCAACGAAAAGGGGGTATCGTAATCACAAGTCGTATCAATCCCGTCGCCATCCGCCTCCTCAACACAAAACCGTCCACGGCATGTCGCTGGGGTCGGGGTTGAGAAAAATCCACGTTCCGCATTTGATCGTCATACGTTCTCGTAATGAAGAGAAAGCGTCTTATTCTCTTTATCTTTTCATGGTTGGTCGGTATTCGACTTATACGTATAATCTACCAAAAGCTTTGTTCCTTCTCCTTTTTTTGTTCTCCTTATATGATGTTTGCAATGCTAATCCTCTCGGAACTTCGACTGGTGGCGCCGATACTGGGTATCGGGCTGTTCTTTGCGCTATCGGGGCCTGTCAAGCTGCTTCGGGGGATGCCCGCCGTCTGCTCTATTTTGATCGGTGGGAGCGTCTGGCTTGGGGGTGGTGCTGCTGCTAATCGGTAGTTCGGGACGGCGCTGGGAGTTGTTACTACTCCCAGACCTCTCACGAGGTCAATCAAATTATCCCAGCCGCCCCAGTCTTGCCGCTCTTCACTAGTCAAGCCCGTTCGCTTCTCGATTGCTCTAAGCCCGATAGCTGTTGTGGGAAGTGGTCCAGGAGGGTCTCTCTCGCCACCTGCCCAGATCCACGCGCTCTCAGCGTTGGCTTGCATATCAAAGCTAACGTAGAGCAGAAGTTCCTCATCCCTTATCAGAGACTCCTGGATCGATCTGGGGTCTATTGGGGTGGACTGTGGAGGATAGCCTGGAATCGTAAGTCGTGCTAGTTGCTCCGCGGCGTCGTGCTGTTTAGACCGCAATGTGCGGGTGAAGAAGGAGAGGTAACGCCCACAGGCCACCGTAATATCCCTCCTGTCATCAACGGATTTGAGAACTCGGAGACAGGTTATAGCTGGCTCCCTGTACCCGCCAAGAATTAGAAACAGCGTCGAACGAAAAATATGCGTAATTAGCAAAGTAGTTGCTGAATCCGCAAGGCTTGCGCTGGAGCGCTCCATTAAACGACCCGTCTCGAATGCTATGTTTGTGCAATGGTCTATGGCCTCCTTCCGAGCCTCTATGGGGCATGTCTGTGCTAGGTTGTGTCGGTGAAGATGGAGACGTGCGTTGAGGAGATAGGTAATAGGCATAAGGACGTGGGGAGGGACGGTGTCCAAATTGTTCGGGTCCCAAACAGGAGGGAACAGGCTCTGGCAATCCGCGAAATGGCGGTCGAAGGTGGCAAGTCGGGATCGGTCGATGACCAGGGCGGAGAATGCTTTTCTCAACGCGGTAAACGACCGCACGACATTAATAATGGAATGGAGAAACTGGGTGGGACGCGCCGCGTGATGCGTCAATACCGAGCCTTCGGACTCTAGCTGGTGGTCGTCGTAGGGTTCGGGGAGCGCAACATCGCAGTCAGCGTCATCGATAATAAAGGGGCGTCCTAGGTCTAATGATATTGTGCGGTCGAAAATGTAAACCGCCCACCAAACTCTTCGTCGCATATCCGCCTCCAGCCTCGAACGCATCCCCACCTCCAAGTGAAGATCCAAGTCCTGGGCACATCGTACCGCCTTTGCCAGCCATTTCCAGGCAGCGGATTTCAAGTTCATCTCGTAAAGAGCAATTGACAGCAGGTACAAACCCCGCACATCATCTAGCACGAAGTCGTTAGCCCATGGATCCATGAGATCCTTCGAAATCTCCATGAATTCACTCGCTTTCAACGTTCGGTCGGGAGCCGGTTCGCTGCTAAACAAGCATCCTACTGCAAGCATAGCAAAGAACATCGCCAGCCACGGAGATGGAACCTGTCGTAAATCGTTGCCTTGGTAAAGCATGCCCAGATCTTGCTGGAACGTGGGCCAGTGCACTATTGGTGTCATGACATGAACGGAAGCGTAATATGTGTGCAGAAGGTTGTCCACGGTCAGCTTGGCCGGCAACGACAAGCGGGCCCGGTCGAAAACCGCCGGTTCGGGCCACGGTCGGTATGGCGCTGGCACCTTCAAGAGGCCCTTGCATATATTTCGAAACGGCATCCGGGCTCGTCCGTAGTCGTGTGTCGCCGGAGCTCGCTTTCTCTTGCGGGGTTCCAAATTCTGGTTCGGGAGGTGAAGCACAACTTGCTCTGCAACTTCGGCTTCAACATCCGCACGCTCGCCTCCAGTACGTTCGGCCAAACTACGCCTCAGACTGCTGTTCTCCCTCCGTATTCGTTCCATCTGCTTTTCCAAATCTTGCACCTGCTTGATTGACGACATTCGGCGGTTTGTCTCCTTAGTGAACTGGCACTTAACATTTCGGCTGGAGCATTCTGAGCAGCTAGTTGTCTCCGTAGCATCACATTTGACCTTCCTCTCCCGACAAGCATCGCAGCTGGACCAACACATCATACAGTTAGTGTACGCCGAAGGCAGAGAATAATAAGGTGATGATGTAACTCCATTACGAGCTTGTTTATTGGGGTCCGCGACACGTATGGGCATGATACGTACCTGGGGTCTTTCCTCCGTTGTCGATATGCTCGCTTCTGGGCCTGAACGTTCGCCGACAGTTGCGCGCTTGAAAGCCCAGGTGTGCTCACCGATAGCTCACTCTGGGTCAGGGACTCTCGTCCCATCATCGTGGTTGCCGTCACCGGTGTAAACGACTGGAACGGGGCTTGGCTAACCGGCAATATTGGTGGAATCCCTATAGATTGAGGCGTGTGGGTAGGATTGGGCCTTGCGCTCGGCCCCATTAGATTGTTGAGGTAATGGACTTGAGGTCGAGGCGAAGCGACAGAGGAAACTGAAGAAGAGTCGTACGATCGTGTCGGAGAACGAGGGTATAGATTGTGGGACGAAGCCGCCATCGTCGATTTCTGGACAACCCAACCCTCGGCAGGTGGATGAGGCTCTGCCACCAATTGCTTCCCAGCGGAGTGAAGGACTGGGGATCCGGGACAAAGTAGAGCGAGCATACAGGCCTGTAAGATAGGTGATTTGAGACGAAAACCGTGGGTAGACGTGGGAAAGCCTGCTTAGGCTTGTTCGCCTGGGTTCAGTCTAGTAACGTTGGGCGAAGCATGAATGGGAGCGGGTCTGCCACGGGGGTTGAGGCTACCTCGCACGAGATGCCACGGAAGTAGAGTCGATTTTTGGACCAACCGCTGCTCGGGGCTCGCTCCAAGTCGTCTCAAAGTCCAGCGCTGTGTGACTACAATGCCGCTCTATCCAGTTACTCCTCTTTTGTGCCTTGGCTGTTTCCACAGAGCCTAATTAAGATTTCCCAATAGTATCCCGATAGATCGATGCTCGGCTACAATAGAGACAATCGTGGCTACGCCTTCATTTGGATTGATATTTGCGTATTCAGCCAAGTTTCCAGGTTGACAGCTCTCTGAACAACCAGTGGCCCATCCCACAGATGTCGTGAATAGGTAAGACGGCGTGGGCCTAAACGGGAAAAGCGACAACAAAACCAGAGTCCGAAAGCCAAGTAAGATCAGGAATGGATCATTAACGTTAGTTATGAGAAGCGTACTTAGTCTCTAGCTGATAGAAGACCGAGCTGGCGACGAGCAGAAAGCAAGGGGCGTAGATACGACTGAAAGGACTATAATGTGAGTGAAGAAGAAAGGATGCGTGACGTGACTCGCGAGCCTATGGAGTTGAATTGGTCCAAACTAGATCAAGATGGAGCGATACAGTGCATAGCGGAGCTAAGAGAAAGCTATCCAGTATCTGCCCTTTTCGGAGCACTCTTCAAGTAGAGCAGAAATCGGAAATACATATACATAGGTGGTTATACCTAATCTGGACTCTTGGAGGGGTGAATC
Source organism: Xylaria intraflava (assembly GCA_022385655.1). Lineage (NCBI taxonomy): Eukaryota > Fungi > Ascomycota > Sordariomycetes > Xylariales > Xylariaceae > Xylaria > Xylaria intraflava. The sequence goes on from MU279748.1 coordinate 250,997, forward strand.
CTTCAACTGCTCACGCTTGTACACTAAATACCCCCTGTAACTGAACACAACCGGACTGGGCTGGGAGCCTGGGACTGAGGTTCCTTGACCAAGCGCTAACTAATGTGGTTTTGAACAAAGGTGGGCCAAGGTTGGTCCTGAACTTGAAGTTAACTACGCTATAATCCCTGAACCTATGGGGCTAATAGCCGTACTGCTGGCCACTTATTAGGTAGTTTATACGTAGTACGGTATCTGGTCAAGCAAGGCAAGCCGTGATGGCGGATCGGGTGGTGTTGGTACTGCGCGAGTGGCGGATCATCCAACAGACACTTGGATAGAGCCCGGCGCGGTAGGTAGCGTAGAGTACTGCCCAGGCAGTACACACCATGCGGTGTATAAGTAATGTAGCATAGTTGTTCAGATTCTACATCTACATTATTATTACCCTGCAATATCACAGGGACACCTTGCTGCTAAGTAGTTACTTACACCACACTAAGTCCTATCTACACTAGTAACTTAGTAAGTAACAGCAGCCGGCCGGCTACGATAATTCACATTACCTACCCAGGTAGTTAAACAGCGAGACCTCCACCGCATTCGTCATCTCTATCCCCTTCGTCATGGAGAACTTGGGAAGCCGCCTCAGCTAGACAGGTGGTACTCCTGGTGCTGGCGAGAGATTAGTTAGATACGGCAGGTAAATCAGCTGCGCTGCCAAATCAATGAGTAAGGGAAATTCATGATTGGTAGTGGGTAGGTTTCGGTGTCAGTTCTGACAACGAGGAGACGTCTCGTCTACCTACCGCATTACTAATTGTTCAGATACTACACTAATACCATGCCTCAGAGTCTAGGTTCGTTGCATATAATTGGTATACAAATACAGACTTTACTGTACTGGAATTCTAACGTAACTCCTTGTCGCTTCATAGGAGAGCTCTGGAAGAGAGTAGCAGTCGTGCAGAGGAAGACTTAAGGACAACGGATGTTCGACAAAAGCCTGGGAGGTTTGATAAGAGCTGTACCTGGTAGTCGGAAGGTAGTAGGTACGCACTGCAAATACAGTTACAGTATTGACTCCGCCTGCTGGATAATTTATGGTTATGTGTGCGTGTAGATAGTGCGCACCATAGGTAGCGTCCTCGGTATAGAGCGGCTAGATACATTCCGGCAGTCACAAGCCTCTCCTTCACAGAACATGGAATCATATCCCCCGACGCACCCTCTCGCGTGATAGGGTTCTATACTTATATTCCATAACTACCTACTTAGAGAGGTGTGTCTATTCCGTATAATATAGTCATCACGGACGTTCTGAGTATAGCCAACGAATCTATAATACCCAACCCTGACCTTCCCACATGTGTACGTGCTGACCAGTGCACTCCAGCTTATGACAAGTTACCAGCCATAGCACCAAGTACGGCCAACCAGGGATTTCTCCACTGTTTATGTACATTTGCTACTAACTAGCCACTGTAGTGTACATTAGACGGCGGCCCAAACGGCCTCTCATCGCCGACCAACTGCCGAATGAAAGGCCTCGCCCCTTAGGGAGGAGCCCGATTGTGTAATAACATGATGCAAGGATAACAGAGGGTACGACCACCGGACTAAGTGTGCGAAGTACATACCACCTGCTTTAGTGTAGTGTCGACTTTTAGTGTACTGCGCGGCTGCGGTAAAGGGGAACCGACGGCATGACATGCCGGAATGGGAGGGTTGAATTCGGCCGCAGCAAGTTCGCAGACGTTTGCGCCGGAGCGAGAAACTTGAAACGGAAATGTACCGGAACGCTAAGCGCGCCATGGCCCATGGGGTAGGTAGTCCGCTAATAATAAGATTGAGAATAGGTACCGTAGTACTGTACACCGTAGATAGTTTGGTAAGTAGTGTTGGTGGATGACATGGTTGACCTTGAGACTCCTGGTTTGGGTTGGGTTGGTAACTTGGCTTACCATGTATTACGCTAGTCTGGGTAGTGGAATACATAGGTAAATATGAGCGCCGGCACGACGGCGAGCGTCCGTGTGGTAGGTATGTAGTCCGTAGGTATTGCGCGAGAAGCCAGAGCTTACCTGATGAGCTCGTAATCAGCCACCTATATAGAGAGGTTCGCCCGTATCTACGATCCGCATTCTTGGATATTTCTCGGAACAATCCCGTACGCACGCGTGACGCCTGATAAGCCGCTCTGGCTGGTCTCGCCCTGCGGGCTCCAATTCGGTGGTCGAAGTACACAGGGTAGGCTGGTGACAGTATACGTACCTACAATATGGCGATCCATGAGGGTTTGGCTTAAGTCAACGATCTCCGAGTTCTTTCCAATCTAACCAAGACTTTTATCCTCAATTACACTAACGACGGGGTTTTATTCTCCTTGTTTTTCCGCGCGTCCTTCACTCAAGAAACAACCGCTTGAAAGAAAAAAAAAGAAAATACCCCGGACCCTAGGAATCAACAAGCTGAAAAAAACCCGCGGTCACATTCTCGCTCACCATGTAACTACAAAGAAGCAGCAGAACCTGCTTGACGTGGTGGCGTTCGTTACATACAGTAGTACACATGTACCGCCTGCAACCCCAGGAATCTGTGATGGGACTTCGCTGCTAGCTTCCATTCTAACTATAGGTATTAACTTCATATCCTCACAGCCATTAAGCCCAGTGCGGAGAGTTCGACATGAGCGCGATCACCAAGTCGTTAAGTACGTTACTCGGAATTATGTTGAGATTCTCCCTACGATCATCATAGGTATTAAAAGTAAGGATTTTGGGTCATACTTAGTAACTACTAGGTATTATTAGTATGCCTATCTACTTCACGAACTCACACGGCAGTTTCATCAGCAAGCGTACCCACACAATGTGAAAAGGGAACACGGACAAATTAGGCCGAAATTCTCAAATGACAACGGATTCCATTATGTACACTATCTCCTCTACCTTGTACAGACCGTATCCTGCAGATCGGTAACCAGCCGCACGTATAGCGTACGAAGTACAGAATTCCCACCAAATCAGCGCCGGCTGTGTGAAGATAGCACTATATACAGCTCGAAGCCGCCTCAGCGTAGTTAGTCCGTATAGCGTACGGGAAAGGGGGTTTGGCGTCGAAGATGCTCAACGTGCTACCGACATAGATGGGCCACCAACTCCGTTCGGCCATTAGTGGGATTTGCGCCGTAGCGAATATCCGTACATGGTTGGGCAGGTAGTCAGGTGGGGTGGCCGACCACGGTTGATGTCCTGGCAGGGTTGGTAACACGTTATGTACGGAATTACATGTGCGATGGATCGGAGCCAGTGGTGTGGGTGGTGCGTAGCCTACACAGGTATTATTGTGGTATCGACTGGGGTTGCTATACTGTACACTACGTTTGTACCGGGTACGCGTACAACTCCCATGTCGGCAGCAAGCCATTGAGTGTTTTTTGGATTCCCTGTTGGTTTCCTGTTTCTCGGAAGATATTACCCACACTCGTTATAAATTCCGTGCGTTATTAGTCCTTGTGAGAAGAAGCAAAACCAACAAGATAAGGCTTCCCACAAGGCTACGTGACGAGCTTACGACTATCTATCTATCTAATTCGTGTAGGGTTGACAGCTGCAAACGCAGTTATCTACGGACCCATATTACAAATAATCACTTCTCCTAGGAGCTGTAACCCCGTAATGACCAGAATACTGTCAGACACTTATCTATTCGTCAGCCTCTTGGTGATAGAGAATATATGCAATTTTGAGGCTTACAGATCGTCGCTTTGGACGGTGTGCTGAAGTCGAAGGCCGGTCGTACAGCCCGCTAGATAGAAGCTCCATGGAGAAACCAACATAGGTACATGTACTCCAAACACGTGTAGATAGTGTGCGGAATAGTATTGCCGGCAACAGTGCAGTTATTACCGCGATGCTACACTGGGCATGTGTGTGGTCGCTGAAGGGGGTCGAGTGGTACCCCCAGAAATCCGTTCGCAAAAGTCTGAATGACTAATTATACTTTGAAGTCTAGCTAGACAGTATCTATAATTGTAGCCTCGCAAATTGTGACGTGGTTTACCCAGTCTGGTGTACGCTAGTTAACCGGGGGAGGTTATCCCACGATAGGCGACGGTAGGGGAATGTGGAATGTCCAATGAGAAAAAGGGCCCGTCAAAAGCATCGGCAGCTCTCTACCGCTTGTCTCAGAATAAAGGTCAGCTAAAAAAAGCCCAGCAGTGTGTTTCGCGGGTTATCCCTAAAGCGGAAAGCTTTGCCGGCAAGGTTTGCCTTCAACAGGGTTTAGGTAACTATACCCTCGACTTTTAGCTATTAACGTCTTGACCGGCTCTTCGGCCGACACCGTTGCTCGCCCATCGTCCCTACTCAGACACGCCCGACGGGGGTTTTATAGGTCGGTGGGCCCCTGTACGGCCAAGTTATGCGGTCGGCCGAACAGCAAGTAAGGGCCGTGGTTGCTAAACGCCTTATATAGTTGACATTTTCCAGGACAACGCAAGCCATTAATAGATGGTATGTATACGATATGCGTAATAGAAAGAATGCGCGGCTGTAGGGGTGCTCAAGGGCGTCATAGTGGTCCTCGCCGCGAACGCTCTTCATATCGGACTTCCGTGCACACATGGTAAAACGCCAGTGACTTACATCATTTGACCCTGATGTTCGGACCACCGCGTTGCGGCTACCCTACTGAAACGCACTGACAAGGAATTTAGGCGAGCGGCGCTCCGACGGCCGAGTAAGAGCTACGGCGGGCCGAACGGAGAACGGTAAGGCAGGTAAAGTACGGAAGTCCGATTTAAAAGAAAATGCGCGACCTTACTGGTGTTATAGTGGGTTTTAGCGGTCGCGGCCGCGCATTAGTTTTAAATCCGTCTCCCGCAAAGACGTCAACTGCGCTACGGCTACCAGGTAAGGTAGGTACGACCGTACTGCACACCAAGTTATACGGACGTATCGCCGCTTTATGCAATCAGCAATGATCACGTGCCTGGCCAGGAAAAGAAGCGGTATATCAGCGTGCAAACCCCATGTACGTACGGATACCCAAAAGCCCCCTTCTTGGTAATAACGTCCCATTCAACCATGACTAGGTAACCATGAATCCATACTACCTACCACCTGATTAACCGGCAATCAGGAATGCTTTTCCCTTACCGAATATGTCAACGCCCCTGTCGTGTAGGTAGCCCACACTGCCGCAACGGCAACATCGCTTGAAAGTCGAGACTTCAAGCGGGCCGGGCTCGGGCAGGTGAGATGTACACTACTCCTACGTTTCCCGTTTCTGGACCCTGGCGCAGCTTATGCATAACTAGCCTACAAGTCGAACATGTAGTTTATTCCGCACATTGTACGAAGACCGCAGCACGGAATGGCCTGGGGATACATCATGATGTTGGGGTCCGAAGACATGCATTGATGCGTCTATCTAACGTATGCGCCATCCGGAGTGGGTATTTCCCACGCAATTTAACTACCCAATTGGTTCGCAAATCTACACGTTCTGGAGCTGTCCGGGCTGGGGACCGACTTTCGGTACACTGGATGGCGATGCCATGACAGACTGGCACCTAAAGCGGAGAGAAAGCATCCACCCCTCGGCGATCTTGTACATACTGCACACATCACATTGGATTCGCGAGAATGTTGATTCGTCGATGAATTGTTCTCCCTACTGCGTACACCACGCTAGATGATTCGTAGGATTCGGCCTAGTTCGGTCTCCTAGACTCAGCCCGGCCGCCAAGCCGACTGGCAGTGACCATCTACAGCACCTAACGCCATGCACAAAAGCCTCTCCATCTCGTTTATCAAATAACGGCCCTACACTATCATGCGGCTTTAGTGTGTTGATATGAGTGTCGGACCTGCCGTATTGCTCGGTCCAGGACCGCCAACTGGCCTTCTTTATACGGGCTGTGCAAGCAGTATAGCCAACCCCGTCGATATACTTAGTAGTTCCGTACATACGCAGTATTTGAGAAGGTTGGGTGGCCGAACAATGCGGTCGGCCGATCAGTGGATCCGCGATGTTATTGGGCATAGTGAGATACCAGGTTAGCACCCTACCGACGGAATATACTGCCTACTACAGCCACTTGGCGGGGCTGAAATTCGTAGTGTATAGGTTGACGTTGCCCTTGCCCGGTTCCCAGCCGGCGGTTTCACCTTTTTGCTTACGCGGTATAGCCATTTGCAAGGTAACTAACACCCGATGACACGCCGTACCCTTTCTGGGTAGTCCGTCCGCTATAGCATTTAGAAGCAGTCTGCCGGCCGTTTACCGGTACATAGCATACGACTACTAATCTAAGTAGATACCCTTGGACAAGCGCCTGGCAGATGTAATCTTGGATGTTTAACTCGCTCCATATCACCAACCCAGCAATACGTTTGGGGGCGGAATACAGACCGTACAGACTGTAGCGTAGCAAAAAGCACTGAGCAAACCCGAGTGGGTGGCGACGCTGAAGATTGCTTGGCAGGCGGGGTGGCAGTGCACCATATTTCTGACCCGTACCAAGTTTATGCAAACCAGAGATAGGCGACTCTATAGGTGCGCATGTACCCATCCACACCCTTTTTTATATTGGCATCATCCGTGTGAGTCGCAGTGTGGCAGGCAGTACAACATCGCACGAAGGAATCACCTAGCCTAGCGAAGTTTTGCACCCAGTAATTACCAATATCACCAGGTTGGAGGCTTTGGTTCCGTGTCTGCCTCCCACGCCACGTTGCAGCCCCTTGGAACGCAAGAACGGTACCGGAAGGTTTCCCGACTGACGACAGCCTGTGCGCTACCTACCCCATGATCGGCTCCGCTCTTTTTTTCTTTCGAGAACTTCTTTTTGTTCGTCTTCCATCTTATACGTGCGGGTTACGCCTCCTAATGGACCAGCATACCCGGTACGCAGTATACCACGTAAAGCACACATACTCTGGACTGAGTACGTTATGGGGTATAAGTACCATCTACCCCAGCCATTATCAGATACCAGGGAACTACTTAGTATGTAACTATTTACACCCGAAATATCAAATACTACACCCCCAGACCACATAACGTACACAGCGTATATGTAGATAACAGGTATTTGCTCTCCTTTGGAATCAAATGCTGCTGAACTCAAGGTACGGTGTGTTTCAAGATCCAACGACCCCCCGGACTGTATTTCTCAACCGTTAACCGTTGATCCTTTAGTGAGCGTTTCAGCCACTAGGCCTGCTAATCGCAGAGGTATGTCCACTACGCCCGCAGGCGTGGCTGCTGAGCAGTGGACCGTGCGAGGCGACGGCGCGGCACACGGTGGCGGCGGTCTTGGCGGTGTAGGAGATCCTGAACGCAAGCACCGGACGGGCTAAGCAGGCGTACGCAGTATCCGCAACGGACCACGCTTATAGAAACGTCTGCTGCAGCTAGGTAGCATAGCGGGGGTGTTGCGCCTGCTAGCACTGCATGTAATCTCGTTGTGCGCGGATCGGCGGAAACTAGCATTAGCCGGCCCTTCGAATCTCGGCCTGGCAGCAACCGAACTGCCCCGTGGCCGGCAAGCAGGTTGCAACTCTAGCGCACATATCTCCCTGGAGGCCCCTGGACGCGGTATTCTATCTCCCTGTAGCTGCTACGTACATGCCCACCGCAGCAGCTGCTGCAGCGCCAGCGCTAGCGGGTTAGCGAGCTGCTCCACTGGACATAAGCTTAGAAGTCGGCTACAGCTAGCGCATCCTGACCTCGGCCATTTGAATTTATAGGCTTAGCGTGCCGACGCTAACTCGACTAGTCCATACTACGGTGTGATGGACCTGCCTGCTACGGTACAGCACGGCACAGTGCGGCACCGTGCGGCACAGTCCCCAGGTGTCGGCAAATGGGGACACTTTTGCCACGCCACTGGATGATCCGAGCCCGATCGAGCACTCGCGTTTGCCGGGCGCTGGGCAGCATGCATTCGGCATCCTCCGGACAAGCACGCCGGGCCAGCCGAGGCTTAACAGGTCGAACGGTATCAACAAGGCACATGCCGGCGATCCAGGCAAGATGCGCCAAACACTTTACACGTGTACTTGCACTAGGCACACCACGCCTTTTACGTACGAAGTACTGAGTAAACCGTGCCGTCACGCTTGTCCTGTCACGCCTGTCAACGGGGTTACATACCGTACATGGCTTGCTCAGTACGCAACTGAGGTACGTACACTACGTCCCTACTGAGTAGACACTTGACTGTCTGCGAGAAAGGAAGAAGGCGGCATCGGAATCGGAATCGGGATGTCGCATGACTCCGGCTGTCTCTTCACAAAAGAGATCATCCTCCTAGGTAGTTACAAGTTCGCGTCATTGACCCATACTTAAGTATACATACCACACATCGCAGATTCACTCTTCTCCACCTCCGCTCAGCTCATATCCGTGGCGCGCATTGTCCAGCAAGAATATTCCCGCCTTGAGCCCGGCTGAGCACAGCGGATCTGCCACTCACCGAGGAGAGAGAAAAGAGTATGTAGGTCGTCACCATACATTCGTACCCACACGAAATAGGCAATAAGAACAAAACGGCCCCGTTCGCAGACAGACATCAGCCACTAAACCCGAAGAAGCTTACCACGGGAACGTCCATGGCGCACCTACGTTACTACGTAGTACCTATCTATCTACTTCTGAGTACGGAATACAATACCTACTTAGTAGTGACCTGGGGAACACCGCGAAGCCCTGCTACTACCTATCGCTGGAGTGGTGAGTGGCTGAGATGAAAGCCACGATATGACAGCCTGCCGTTGCTCTGGCCCCAAACATGTGCATGGCATGGCATGGTGAGTGTCTCGTCACACAGCTCACTGTCCATCCAGCACTCCATGCCCTTGTTGAACGCCCGACCAGCCTTTTCAGCTTAGCGAGCGGGAGGGGAGGGGTTCTCCAACGAGCAGGGGCCGGCATATCTTACATACTCCTCTTCCCTGGACATGACTACCTACCTGTGCAGGCCATGAAAGCACTTAGATCCCGAAGTCGCCTATCTGGTTGCCGCTCTGCACTAGATATAACTAGATATCTGCGCCGCTGTGGTCGAGTGCCCTTGTCAAAACCAACATCCATGTTACGCCACGTTGCGCAATGGTAAGAGGCTGCAAGTGTCAGCGAGAGAAAAAAAAATACCATCCTTGGTGCTTGTGCCGTCTATCTGACTATTCTACTAGATAGATAGATACGTCCCGTACACATGTACTTTCTACATTGCGTGCTGCGTGCGTGGCAGTCTCCGTCTCTAACCGCGCACCAACTACCTATTCTAGTTCCTCGTGCTGTCGCTTAACGGATCGGTCTACATACGCTCGTTGCATTCACACTAACCCATTGCATGGCCATCACTGTGTAAAGTGTGCCGACGCATTGTGACAAAAATAGGCCGAGGAACGTGGCATGAGCAACGACACCTTAACCCGTTTGACACGCACAGGCCGGGTCGTTCTACCGGTGGTTTGTCCCGTACTATACCATCCAGGTATGTATAAAATTACACCTGAACGTGCCTTGTTGTGTCGATACGGAATACTGTCTACTTATAGTATACCTGCTGCCTAGGTAAGGGCTCCCAGTCGGGTAGCCGCAGCATACCTACGCATCAGCCCTTGACCTGCAGGCGGCCACCTTTATGTTATCCTACAGTATAGTCCCATCAAGTGATATAAGGTTACATCGGCGCGGCAGTCTATTTCGGAAGCCATGAACGAGCCGGCAAAAAAAGGCTGCGGTGTAGGCAGTGTATAGGAAAACATGGTGATTCAGCGAACGGCCTGAGTTACTAACCTCACCTAGGCAGTTCTCTGGAAGTCGATCGTCCGGCAAGGTGATCCTACTGCGTTACCTCATATCGGCAAGTGCACTAGGTTACATATCCCGTCCTTACTGAGTCTCCGACAGGTCCTCGCACCAGCAGTACGCTGAGAGCTGTCTTTTTGATGGTATGCGTGACGGTAAGAACAACTTGGAATTTCGCTGTGGGCAGATGCAAGCGCCCGCGACCACGAGAAGACCCTTCTCGGATTCACAATGATAGTCGGCTGCAACAAGACTTGGGTGGAGGGCCTCGAGGATACATAAGAGCCCGCGTCTCAATCTATCATCCCAGTCCCGGAATAAGGGGTCGAGTAACGTCTGAAGTGGACTCGCAATCACAGGCCCAACGTCCATCTTCCCCTGAGGGTTTGCTCCTGGGGCCTCAGCCTAGCAGCGTAACATGACTGCTAGAACGCGCAAGGCATCCACCAATTGGCTGTGGACACAACCGAGGTGTTGTGTTTGCTGCGTGCATCATGTGTCGGCATGGTATGTCGCACCTGTGTGCCGCCATGGCCGTTCTACCATGCGTCCAAGGTACCCGAAACAAGAGGGCCGCCGGCCACAAGGCATACAAGCATGCTTATCATGTGGTGCAACGAACGACCGGCCGTGTGCCACCGTAGCGATGAACATTGCAACGACAATGCTCCCGAGTGAATGTGGAGGGCTTCCGATTCGCAACGGGCAGGCCCCCTGTTCTCCCGGCCGCCCTCGAATCATTCATACAGGGAACGTGCATCGTGGTCTACATCCCGAGGTAGTCACTGACCTTGACTACGTACACTTACAGTGTTTCCCGGGACACTTTGTACGGGATGCTGGAGAGCTGCAGGTTGCCAACGCTCGAATTGCACTGCTGGTCCAGGATCCAGGAACATTTCCACAACGTGCCGGCGGCGGCTAATGCGGCTTGGTGACGGGCACTCAGGGCTCTCGGCCAAATGTATAATACACAAACAATGTAGAGAGCATATAGCTAGCTACCAATATGTAATTACCTACCATCCCCGCGGTCGGTGAGTCCAGAAGCGCAAAGCAAGCAATGCCTACCTATGTTATTCAACCCCTACAACCCTCCCGTCCCGTCTGGTGGCGCTCGCCGCCCTCTTCCTTCGTATGCAAGGTCCCGGAACGCAACTTCTCGTCGAAAACGGTGCACATCACAAAGAAAAAAAGTGGCTTTTTGCCGCTTTTCTTCCCCGTGCAGCGCCATTTCGTCGAATGGAAATTTCTTCTCGTCCCGACGACGGACTGCCTAGACTCAAAAATAGCAACACGATCTCGCATCTTGCATTATGAGCTCCCCCTCGCCATATCCCCGGCAGCCTCTAGATGGGGCTTAATGCAAAAGTTTCCGGGCCCATGACAGCGTTTAAGGTAGAGAGAGAGCCAGAGCTAGATCTACGAGATGACGAAGGGTTAGGGATCTCGGGAAGAGCGAGAATATCACGGATTCCGCAGGGCCAACTGACCGCCCACGCGCCCCCCTTTCTGTTCTTAGCTATTCCCGGGACCTGTCCGGCTTGTCCTTCCCGTTACAGCATCCGATGCACATTAGAAGCGCCAATCTCCCCCCAAGACACGAGGGAAAAGCGGAGAGGAAAAGGAGAAGAAGGGTCTAGGCTGGAGGAGAAAAAAAAAAGGAGCGATTTAGCCCTCTCGCTAGGCCAGACGATCTTGTCTGCCGTGTCACTGAACCGCTGAAATCTACCTTACCGACCAGTTCGTTCCAAGGTCCCCCTGATCACGCCGTGCTCTCTCACCAATGTTTGCCTCCGGTTAACCCAAACCCGTCAAGTGGGCAACAAAGAGACTTGTTCTGTGTCATCCTGAAACACAGCGCATCATGTTATTTTTATCTCGGGTTTGTCCCTCCTAGTGTCACATTACCCGGCAGCGATATTCTCCCTCGCTCCCCCAGCGTTTCCACCCCCCACACCCCCATTCCCATCGGAACGGAGCCGAATCACAAGAGCGTTAGCTCTGGGCCTGGAGAGCCATCCGATTCGTCGCAAGAAAAGTCCCGTATTTCTTCAGAAAGGGTAAAATAACTCCCCAAAAAAAACAAAGAAAAAAAAAAAGGGTTGCTTGCCGAGTAGTTCGCTTCCTGGGCCTTCTTTCTCCTTTGGGTAACGCTTCGTCTCCTTCCGCGATCGACCGTTTTTATTCCAGGCCCTCCCCCCCCCGCTCACTGTCACCGGTTCGCGCGATCTCCTCACGAGATGGCAGCATGACCTGCGCCGTGGATCAAGGGCCAAGCCAAACCTAGAACGGCCCAGGAGGTGTGACCAGACGTAGCATGAACGAAGGAGTCACAACGACCGAACAACCGTGGTGCGCCCGCACAAACCCCCGCAACCGGTTCAGCGACCAGCGCCCAAAGGCCAGCAATGCAAGGTAAGGAGGAATCCCGAAAGCGGTAACGCCCGGCTTGCGTGGCGACGACCCGTCGGAGGGGTGTTCATTTTTTCCTCTTTTTTCCTTTTTTCCTTTTTTTTGTTTTTTCGTCCCAATCGCACGTAAAGTCTCACGTAACAGCAATCTACCTTCACGGACGAACGGACGAGAGAGAAAAAAAAAAGGGGGGAGAGCCCCAGAGAAAATCACATTTCGTCTGCGATCCAATCTGTACGTCGCCTAACTTACCGAAACATGTGTCAAAGCGGAGAACCTCGCCTCGTCCCTTATAGAGAAAGAGAGAGAGAGAGAGAGAGAGAGAGAGGACCCGGCTGCGTCTAGAAAGCGGTCTTTTTCGCAGCCACAGCGCTGATCGAAAAAAAGCCGGTATAACTGACCCCTCCCGCGCGTCGATGGACACGGTTTCCCGGCCCCAACCCCTGCTCGCGCTGCGCAGAGCGAGGGCATAGCATTAAACGCGCCTCGCGAAAGCGGAAGGATTCGCTCGTGCAGGTCTGGCTTCCTGGGTTTTTTTTTTTTTTAAAAAAAAAACTCGCGCCGGCATGGCCATGCCCGCTTCGAAATCTCTTTTTTTCAGCAGGGCCGCATTGCAGGGTGTCGAGGCGGTGGAGGCCGAGTCCCATTCCCTCCCCCCCCCTTCTCCCCACCACCCAGCCCACCCACCCGTGCTCTCTCTCTCTCTCTCTCTCTCGCGTCTCACTACTTGCCTGCCATGACAACACGCCCCTGTCTAGCGGCGTGCCATCTATGATTCACGAAGAACCTAGCGCGAGCAGAAGGGGCGGGCGTGGACTCTTCCGACAATGTCGTTGCACTCTTGGCTCGGAGGAATTGATCCTTTCCGGACTGCGAAGGCAGCCAGCACGCTGGAGGGACGGCACTTACCGGCGGAGGGGGGAAGATCGCCTGATGTGCAGCGCATACATGCGCAAACGACGGCCTCAGTGCTGTTGTTGGAGATGCCGGGTGATGATCTGGGAGATCGCTCGGTACGGACATGGGAAACAGTGAGGGAATTGGAGAATGAGTTGCCTAAAGCGGCAAGTTAAGCTGGGTCACGGCGTTTGGGAGGGGCGTTTGGGGAGTTCCCTCGGCAGTGTGCGGATGGGCAGAGTCGGCAAGTTAGGTAGACTGCTATCTAGGTATTCCGTAGGCTGGTGGCGAAGTTTCCAAGACTCGGGAACTACGAGTTTCACTGCGCTTTTCTTTTCAATATCAGGTTTTTACGATGGTCGGATGACCTGCGCCTCGTCGTTTGCATTCGCCGAGAACAAGGTTGTCATATCATCCGATTGTCTAGACTCCAGGCGGTAAAGGCGACCCAGCGCTTCTCATTCTCAAATCGTAATCGGCTTTAAAAGCGTTCTTCTAAGTTTAGCCGAGGGTGTTTCAGGCATAACACGTCTAACTAAGTTCAACGACAAATGGCAAAGTTGCGTGATCCGTACTGCAAGCATTGGGCTTACCCGATGCTTACTTATGTCTTTTTTGGCTGGATTTATGCCTGCTCGGGCCTGATTTGTGTTTTCGGGTTCGACGACTTGTCTTTCCTTCACGAGCTGCCGTTTCAAGAATGGAGGTTTCAGGTCATTGTGCCTACACGGTTTTTCTAGAAGGCCGTTTTCGCTTCTTTGCCTATTGCGTGATTTGCCCACAGCCTCAGAAATGGAGTCCCTACGCAGAGACCGTGATACGCCAGGAGGCTACTTTGAGATGACGATTTTTTTCCTTGCTAGATAGTAAGCCTGTTTATCTGTGAAAGTACCTAGATTTAGAGTTACCGTGGCGCCGTTTACTGGGTGAGGTAAAGCTTTCGATAATTGCGCGGATCGTAGACCTACATAGACATTGTCTTGATCGCGCCGTTCTAGATGGTAGTCGTAAAATGGATTTGAACAGCGATATCGTGTACTTGACAAAGCGTTCGTCCTGCCTCTATGATTTGCTTTGCCGTTTAGTAGTTGCTGCTCAGAAATTCTTAAAAGGCTTGGCCTAGTTAACTGCCGTCATAACTGCAATTCTTGCCAATACTCAGGAAACTTTAGAAGTTACTCGTCCATGGCTCGATCTAGTTCGAGTACAGCGATCACTGGCCTCAGAGGACATAGACTGAGGCGGCTCTGGTTTGCCCTATTGAGGGACAGTTTCCAGTCTCCTACTGTGAAAGTAATCGATCAGAGAAACCCAACTAAGGCGAGGAGGCAATGAAAGACGCGAAGAGCCAGAGAGGCATTACACGGCGCGAGACCTTCCCCATCGCAAGGTCTGAAATCTCTATATGGGCTGATATGATTCTGGCCAGAATTGTAAGTAGTCGACGACATTCGCCCTCTCGGAGTTGATCAGGAATATCTTGGGCAGCAGTAGACGGGTTGGCCCTCGTCGGAGTCGAAATCCGTTGACTGATTAATTACCCTATCATGAAGCCCGCTCCTCAATGGGGCGAACTGTGTTTTGATAAATCCAGGTCCTCTAATGCCTCGGTGCCCCAGTGCCTCACATCTTACTTCGGTGTATGTATAAAGGTTACAAAGGCAAGACAGCCGGGACGTGGTCCAATCTGTATTCAGCTGCTTATTACAAAGAGAGAGGGCGCGGGAAGGGAGCCAGAATGAGTCAAGATATAGATAAGCGAGCTCCTAAACTGTAGCTCTCTCCGGCACGGAAATATTATATACGCCGCCTGTCCCAGGGGAGGTATAGAGACATGCACCACAGGGTGAGCGAGGCGTCTAATTTTAACATTCCGGTACACTTGACGGCGATCATGAGCCTATCGTCGCTACTTGCAGCAGAAAGCTGGTGCCTGTAGTAAGGTTCGATTCGTTAGGGACTTTCTGAACTATATGAAGTAGCGACAGCAGGTTTATGGCGCCATCCTCGTCATTCGACACAGTGCCGTTCAAGTGTCGACCCAGCGCGAATTTTCGACATTTCTGATATCCACAAGTTGGGGCTATTTTGAGGGGACGAAGCTTTTCTGTAGCGATTTCTCTGCGTTTGTGATGAATTTGCAATCTATTGAGCAATAGGTATAGAGGTATTGCTAACCTCTAGGCCTTCTATTCGAGACGAACGTATGTGGGTATGTAGCATACGGAGGTTACGGGAGCCCGACCAAACTGCGCCAATGTCTGTTGAGTAGCTTCACTGTATTCCAACAGAGAAACCTTTCATCACAGACTGCCAGGCGCTGGGCCAAGAAAAAGGGACATAGACAAAGAACGTGAATAGCTTCCAGGCTTATCAGACACCAGGTCTTTAGAACATAGAAGGCATGGACCTGAAGCTGTGCGATCCTGTCATCAGCTAACATCGCAGCTCATTATCCAAGATGAAACCTTCAGGCTGGTGACGAAAGCCTGAAGGCTTCGAGTCACTCTTTGCACAATAGGTTCGTCGATGTTCCACCCCACCAGACCTCATGGACTGGCTAGACTTCAGCGTCGTCAGTGGTCACACGAACAGATGACAGGCTAGCATCGTTGGTAGTGTAATACAACTTGAAGGGGTGTAAGCTTACGGTCAGAACTTAATCTAGAAAGCGTTCACCATCTCAGATATCTCGTGGATACGCAAGGGGTTTATACCCCGTAGGTACCCCCGTTGGCGTCACTCCAGGGATCTATGTCGCACGTGGGCTTCGCTATAGCCAATTGGACCTCGACCCAAATGTGACAGCCACTGGCTTCGGAGAGGTAACCCATCTGATGGAACGAAGTACATATCGAATCAACTTGAAGGGCCAAAGGTATACACTGCACCAAAGTACGCTGTGTTGGATCCTGCGTCGATTGTCTTATCGTGGGAAGGGGGGACGGTATGGCGGTGCTCGATGTGCTATGCATATAAAACTTACCTTCTCATGAATTGAGCAGTCGGCGAGGATTATTCGCATCTAACGCAGTTCAAACTCGACACACATTATACTATAAGCGTATTCTGCAGGGTGATATGTCGGTATAAATGTGAAATCATCTAGCGGTTCGCTCTATAGCATAGCCGCCTACCCCATTCGTAAGGCTTGCTGTCTTGCTTCATTGGGTCGACTTTATGGCATCCGACAATATGCCTAGCCCAGTTCGAAGCTCGTCTTCGCTTATAGTCAAAGGCGGGACGAGTCTCAGGGTGTTTGTACCACAGGTGATAACCAACAATCCTCTTTCTCTGGCTGCCTTGATGATCGGAGATGGGTCTTGGGTTAATTGAACACCAAGGATCAGACCACGACCCCGAACTTCACCGATCAAGCTGGGAAATTGTTGACGAAGTTTCTCAAACTCCCCTCGCAAAAACTCCCCTTTTGCGATGACCTCCTTCTGCAGTGTAGGATTCGCTAGTCGCTCAACAACATGATGCGCTATGCGGCATGCCATGGGGTTCCCTCCGTATGTTGTGCCGTGGTCGCCAACCTTGATCTTGTCGCTAACATGGCTATTCGTGATAACAGCACCGATTGGGAATCCGTTACCTAGAGCTTTGGCACTTGTTATGATGTCTGGATGAGCTTCCTTCGGTAGGCGACTGTGAGCCCACAAGGTGCCTGTTCTCGACAGACCGCATTGTATCTCGTCATGGACCAAAACGGCTCCTACCTCCCGACATCTTTTTGCTAGCGCAATAAGAAATTCGTCGGAAGCAACATTGACACCCCCTTCGCCTTGGATGGGCTCGATGATAACTCCACATGTTTTTTCGGTAACCAAGTCGTTAATAGCCTCAATATTGTTATACGTGCCGTACTTGAAGCCTGGAACCATGGGCGAGAAGGGAGCTTGGTACTTGGGGTTAGGGGTTGCAGACAGGCTTCCCATGGTTCGGCCATGGAAAGAGCCGTAAAAAGAAACTAGCTCGTATTTGGAGCCGGAAGGATCTATGACCTTGCCGACCTTGCGAGAAAACTTAATGGCGGCTTCATTGGCTTCAGAGCCCGAATTGCAGACGAATACGGACGAGGCATTATGCATAGCACCCGACTCTAGCGTTTTCTGGACCAGCAGCTCGGATAGGGCACCGGTCCAGGGGTTGAAATAAAGATTAGAGGTATGCAAGAGCGTTGACGCCTGGTCGGCGATGAGCCGGGCAAGTGCAGGGTCCGAGTGACCAAGGCCATTGACAGCAATACCAGCGGTGAAATCAAGGTATTTGCGATTCTCTAAATCCCAAAGGTATGAACCTTCTCCCCTCACAAACACAACAGAAGGTCGGGCGTATGTTGCAACCATGTGTTTCAAATGCTGCGCTGTTAAAGTCGAGCTTGGCGAGTCCGCCGATGGGTCTGGATTGGGCAGGGAAGCATCACGGTTGATTGACTGCCGGACCTGTGATGAAAGGTTCGAGGTAGATGCGGTGGCCGTAGCTGTCGCCCGCGAAGACAGCCGTCTGACGCCGCCGGCAGCAACTCGCGCAGAAAGCCGAAATGCCATGATATGCCCTGGTCTCGATTTAGGCGGATCAGGTGAAATATTACGAATCCGACGCGTGGGGAGACGACCACCTATATACGCATATATTCGGCTGCTTAGCTACTGGTCTGGAAATTCCCGGCAAAGATCGAGGCACACCCGAGGGAAATGAAAATGATAGATGACAGCGGAAACACCACGGCCGTTACCTATTATGTATAATCTAGCCACAGGGGAGTCGAAGAAAATGGCTCGTATGAGAGGGCGCAACTCACTACCTCCTAAATCACCCTCAAGCGGGCCACCGTAATTGTTGGTCAAGCGGGATCAGGCTCCAGCCGGCTAGCTGAAATCTAGTGAGAAGAAATTTCGAAGGGGTTGGGCAGGGTGCGTCTCCCACGTTACAATGACACCTCCCTACTATATATAATATGTCGTTGGGATTTGGGACGCGACGACTATGCGCGCAGTACATACGGTAGATCGGGCGACAAGCCGGTTGGTTATCGATAATCAACTTTTGTGTCCGATGTCGCCGTCAAGGTGCCTATCTACCAGTTATGTAACTAAGCGTGCGGTTTCATTTGTATTATGTGCATTTCCACGCTATAGTCATATACAATCTCCTTTTACCTACTAGGTTATGCAATTGAGTATCCTAATGCACATTGAAGGTGGTCAGCTTACCTAGGGCTCGGCCGACCTCAATACTCGGCCACCCAGCCTATTCAGGCACATCGAGAGTGGAGTTTAGCAAGCTATAGGCGAGTGACGCCTCTTGGCGGCCGAGAAGTCCAATAGGTCGACCTATGTGGTGAACACGTTATGTACATAGGTAGCGGCGATGATGCTGTAGTACGGTATTGGCGATACTACCACACATCAGCGCTGCCACAAATGCCTATGAGTCCTGGTTTATCAAAGAGGCGAGTTCTAACAGTATCAGCCTATTAAGAACTTACCAACTTCCAAGTTCTGACGGAGCAGCCATCTAGATACCCACCTCCCCTCGCCCAACCGGCCGAGCACCCCAAGTTCTAGCCGCCGCAATACACAAAACTTGAAAGACTACAGACGACAGCCGGTCCGTTGAATTAAGATTGGGCTGAGTGGGCTGCATGTGGGCACTGCAGGTTTGGAGCTACCTACCCCACGACGTCCGCCCGCAATTCTCCATCCTTGGCTCTGAATAAGGTCCCCCTTTTTTAACACCGAATCGCGTTCATACACTGCCTACCTGTATGTCCGTACCTACATTCCCATTTGCGCCTCGTGATAGGCCGGGATGCTCCTGTCAAGCCTCAGGCATGCTTTCCAGGATTGAGAGGAAAAGTATTCGCCCAAGACATCTCATTATAACAGCCGTTGCCCATCGCGGGCTGCCTGAAGACCGATTTAAATGCCTTTGGGTATATGCACTACCCGGGTAGTATGCAAGTAGGAGGAACATGTCCAAGTGCGGGTCCACAGCAGAGCCGGATTCAAGATGTGGGTCACTTTCACATGTCAGGAACCATTGTCAGGTAGTAAGCCCCGTCAACAAACGTCACAAGCCATGAGCTCTCTCTTGCGCCAGCTTATACCGGCACCGCCGCGCAATCTGGTCTCTTCCCTTCACATCCCAATCGACATTGCACTTATCCCCCTCGCACCGCCTTAATAATAGCTCCCAGATCTGCTAAAGTCAATCGCTTTGCGCTGCTACGACGCGCCGCTCTATCTAGTCTCGTCTCTGTGTCCATGTACAATAGGTACCATTATCGCTTAGGCACGCTATAGTCCGTGATCTCCTACCTGACTCAGGAGCTCTCCAGCCTCCTCCCATCTCCCCTACTTATCCTACTCTTCGGAGTCGCGATACATATCTCGATTCGTTCCCCAGATTTGGTAAACCAAGTAGTTTCGCGATTCGATCCGATCCATCATCGGCATAGCTTGCTACGGTACGGTGCGTCGTTGATCAATAATCCGGCATTCTCTGCATTCCAGGTCTCCAGTCCGCTGTGCCTAGAAACCGGGCATGCCGCAGTTAAATTTGCATCCCATATAACTTTTGCTCTTGCTCCGAAACAAAATGATAGACCACGTTCTTGGCAGGCCTTCGACCAAGTCACGCCGGCTCCAAGTTCTGGCTGTGCTGACCTTCTGGTCGGCTTACCTCTATAGGTATGTCTCACGACCTATCTTGCGCAATAAGAAGCTGATCGTAGCGTAGGGGCAACCACCATGGACCACCCTTAGTGCGATTCTTGTCCAAGCTCTCATCGAAAAAATTGACGGCTTGGCAAATTGTCGTTTTCACAATGATGTACCTCTACGCGGCTCGCAATTTCAGCACCCTCGTAGGGTTGGCGAGCCCTGAACCCATGGCCAATATGTATGAAACCACCTACTTTCGCGCTACCTGGGTCTTGACCGCTCTTGACGCCGGCTTCTGGACCGCTATGAGAATCAGGAAAAAATGGCTAAGGGACATTGCCAGCATGGTCTTCTCTGTCTTTTACATGGTAGCCGCCGAACGAGCTGACGAGAAGGTCCGTAAAGTTCGTGGGATGCTGACCGTGGAACATCTTCGTGTCAGTTGGAACAAGGGAACGTCGCCGTATTTGGGTGCCCTTCAAAAGCTGATGCGACCGCGTTTTACACGTTGGCCACCTCGAGCTATCCGCATACCACGGCCCGACACCAGCGACTACAGGGAGCCGGTCTCCGGGTGGCTATATTATGACGGCCCGATTTCGGATCTTGAGCACATCAATAAATTGATCCTCGATATCCCAGGTGGTGGTTTTGTTGCCATGGATCCAAGATGCAATGATGACAAGCTCCTGGCCTGGGCAGGCAAGACTGGACTACCTGTGCTCAGCCTTGACTACAAAAAGGCGCCGGAGTACCCATATCCGTACGCGCTTAACGAGTGTTTCGACGTATATACGACCCTTATTAAAAGCAGAGGCCGCTGCGTAGGAATGTCTGGCCGCGAAACTCCAAGGATCGTGGTGACAGGGGACAGCGCGGGCGGCAATCTCGCCACCGCCATGACTTTGATGGTCGTAGAAACTGCCATTAACAAGCGCAGGACGGGTTCTGTTCAAGGAGAGCTGCCCACGCCATCTGGTCTTGTACTGCTCTATCCCGCCCTGGACATGAACATTGGCAACTGGATGTCTGATGAACAAATGTCCCTGATCAAGGACCGGAGGATGCGAGTCACAAACAAAAATTATTTAAGGCGCAAAGCTATGCAGTATAATGACTTAGTCGGCACACCTCATCAATCCGATGACGAAGACGAGATTTCTCCTCCCCATGAGCCCATCACAAAAACGTCGGATGACCATCCGGGGAACGGGGCTCTGGAGGGTGCCCACCCCGAGTTTTCACATGCGAACCCGCAAACTTGGTCCAAAGCTCAACCATCAAAATTGGTGTCTCAGCGGGATGGTCAGTCGTCGTCTCACCACCCGGCACCTATGCGCACGCGGTTAGCTATGGCTTCAATGATCTCGTACTTCAACGACCGCATTATTACGCCGGAGATGATGCGCGCCATGATCATCTTATACATTGGACCCCATAATCGGCCAGACTTTTCTCAGGATTATCTTCTGAGCCCGATTCTGGCACCAGACATTCTTCTGCAACGGCTTCCAAAAATATATTTCCTCACAGGGGAACGCGATCCCCTGGTTGACGACACAGTCATATTCGCAGGTCGCTTACGACGCGTCAAGTACGCGTATCATTCGAATCGCATTGATGGTATGAATGGACTAGAAGAGTTGACCGACTTCGACGATAAGGATGTTGCCGAGGTGGTTCTGATTCCTGGGATCAGCCACGGCTTCACGCAGTTTCCTACGATATATCCTCCAGCATGGGAGCTAATTGACCGGTGTGCACGGTGGGCTGAAAATCTGCTCAATACCGCGGAAGATCGCGAGAGACGTGAACAGGGGCGCTCTAGACTAAGGCGTCATGTCCATACAGAATCGAGTGGGGATGAAGATCGCCCTCTTGAGATTAATATGACTAGACTCAGGGGGAGGACGATTAGCAATAGTGGGAAAGCAAGAGCCGAAGAATCTCTGGACGACTCCGTGAACGATCATGAGGCCGGGAAGACAAACTCTACCTCGAATAGGAAGAGACGAGTGAATGGGAGAACCAGGGGTTCCCAAAAGTCGAGTATTGTTAAGCTTGATAGTTCAGACGACCTGCTTAGCCGTCGTATGCAAGGCTTGGCTAGCACACTGACAGGCATACAAGACGAGGACTAAGATTGTCATGTAAATATGGAAGATGTTAATTCTGTGCAATTGTCACATCACGTTCAGAAATAACGCAAGTAACCCCTGCTATGTGAGACTCCGAGCGAGCGGGCTACGACGAAAGCTGGCAGAATTAACATCAGCCACGAGGCCATGATTGGTGAGTATGCAGATGGGCCTCACTGAACCTCGATTCATTAATTCACTTGAGTCCCACGTGAATCTTTGCATGAGGGAGTCGGTATGTAGCTGGCAATACCGAATTCTTGAGATTCTAGTTCTGCAAACGTGCCCCTGCTTGCTCTACACTGCTGTTTTCAATGTCAGTGCCCCAACAGCGAATTCTAAACCCATCTAACCAGCCAAAGTTAACACGATCTCTCGGAACTTGGAGCTCTCAAGAGAACGAAACTCTGATTTCTATCCCATCCACTCAAAGGATAGTCACGGATTGAAAGATCCTCTCCTGTTGTATGCATCACGTGAGACCATCGACATCACTTGCTCACAGAACATTCTCCTACATTGATAGAACCTAAGAATCGGAATACATGGATATAGTGCTCACCACTTCATGCTGATGGGAGACCAGAAATGAATTCTTTATTTGTATACGACTTTCCAGAGCCGTCCCCTCCCGCTCATGTTTGTCTCAACTGCTTCACGGCTCTTGTCCTACTCTGGATTTTCTCAGATCCAGGGGTGTACCCGACAGTCGACAATATCGACTGTCGATTAACCTGCCGACTGTTGACTGTCGACGACAGTCGACCCTCTCGTCGGCGAGGGGATCAGCTTTTGCGGGTCTTCGTTTACATGTTTGGTTTACCCTATGCTGTGCCATCGTCGAGACGATTATCTATCCCCACGCATATCTGGAAGGGTTTCCTCCCATGTACTTAACCCAGAATCTCTCCCACAAAAAGTTCCATCTTCCTCCCTTCCCATACCATCCTTCCCAACTTCCACCACCCATCATCCATCCATCACCCATCATCCATCCATCATCACCGTTCTATCCTCCAACAGAAATCCTTCTGTCCATCTCCAGGCTAGCCTCCTCAATCTATTCTCAGCCATACCCTGCACCGGAACCCAGCAATGGCTCAAAAGACCAACAAGCTGAAGGACTTGCCCGATGAATGGCAACTCACCGTCCGTGAGGTGGAAATCATCGGAGAGCTGATCCAATGTATCGACGGCCGCAAAGATGACGGCAACCCCAAGGTAAGAACCGCTATATTTATTCCCTTCCTGTCACCAGATCCTATGTTACGGCTTCGCCTCCTCAAGATTTCCCGAGTCGATCATCAATCATTATTTTACTACATCACAATACGCTGTTGGCGTCTTGACTACGACTACCAGTCCCTACCTCGTCGGTTGTCAGGCGTCATGCCGGCTCAACTTCATCCTTCGATGTGGCCAGGTATTTTTACTAGGTGCCTGACTGTATCAGGCATCTCTGCCATGTACCTCGAGTAGGGACCTCGAGCAGGTACTTGGTCCAAGTACTTTTGTCACATCTCCTCGACGACCATTATACTGGCCATTGACGACTAACCAGTGAATGCTTTACACACACATCCCTCCACCTCCTCCTCTGCCTCCTCTTCCCACCTCCAAAATGCGTTTTCCAACTTCGCTCTGTGTTTTCTACACATCTTCTACGTACATCTCTCATCTGTACCCGCATCACGAACTGAGCTAACACATGTTTTCACCATCTACAGATCGACTTCGACAAGCTAGCCCAGCTCACTGATCTAAAGGGAGCGTCATCTTCTAGCAGCCAGTATAGCAAGATCAAGAAAAAGCTGCACAAAATCAGCAACTTTGCCAAGGCACAGAGAACCGCCGCTCCCGACGCAACTGCATCGACTGCCGGACGTGAGATTACTCAAAGCAGCGTCGCCGCTGACGAGGACAACTCCGTTACAGCGGAATCGACTCGCCGAATCACTCGTAGCGCCACCATTGGTATGGAAGACCAACCCGCCAACATGGCTGCTGCGAAGATGCCAGCCGACGACGCTGCTAAAGCGGGTGAGCCAGGCGACATGAAGCCTACAGCTGCCAAGACTGGAAAGCCTGTTGCTTCAAACACCAACAATGCCAAGAAATCTCGCGTGCTCCGACGCCCGTATAAGAAGGTCCGAGGTGCGAAATCTGGTGGTCAGGGCTCGGCCACTCTCGCAAAAGCCAATGCCTCTGAGTCGGGCTTGTCCGAAGACGCGACTCCTGAAGTCGATGCGCGTGAGCGTAATATGGAGGAGCTTTCGAGCGACACATATGCCACCGATGGCGTTGCGGCTAATGCCCCTGAGATGAGTGATCCCCCTGTTGGCCTCGACATGGGCAACATCTCTCCGGCTTTGCCAGGTTTGGATTCCCCACAGCAGGAGCCCATTCGTGGCCGTCCCGAGAATGTCGCCGTCGCAGGACCTCAGCAAGCTCTCATTGGTGCTGACGTTGTTATGCCAAACAACTTCGCCTATCGGCCTGGCGATGAGTTTATTTTTAACCCGAGCCAGATTATGCTGCGTCAAGATCCGGATGGCTACAACACCGGCCGCTATGCGCCGAATATGACCAGCAATGGCGCCGACGTCCAGAGTGACGTTGGCGGTCAAAGCGCCAGTGGTAATGGCCAGGTCGCCGGTGCTGGCAACCCCGATGAGCAGCAGGCTGCCGGACCCTAGGACGATGCCGACGCCATGGCCATTGACGAGGACTACATCCCAGAGGCAGAGCGTCATTTCGATGACGCTATGTATTATTACGACAATTATCCGCAGTCTCGAACTCGCGAGGAGATCCAAGAAGAGTGGGAGGGAGAGTTCCCCATTTATGGCTTCGGACACGATGATCCCTCCCCGGGTGAACACTAAGTTCTCACCCCGTCTTGTACCCGCTACGGCTTCGGCTACGACTTCGGGTACGGCTGAGAGGAGGATTCATACGAACAACCGGAGAATACGATCGGGCGCCGCTTTTGTTCCGCAAGGGCGGAACTCGCCACTATGTTGAGGATAACGCACGACACCGAATCACCGGTCGTTTCTACTTGCACCTCTAGTACGCAATTGACGCAATAATGAGTACGAAGGATGAGAGAAATTCATGTCGGAGAGCCGGATAAAGAGAACCAGGCAGGCAAGTCGGAACGGAAAATCGAAAAAACATCAAAAGCACAAAAAAAGAGCGTAAAATCACAAAATCCTAAAAAAAAAAAAAAACACTCAACACCTTTCCGAGATGAGAGAAACTCATGTTGGAGAGCCGAACAAGGAAAGCCATGAAGGCAAATCGGAAAACATCACAAAAGCACAAAAAAAGGGCGTAAAACCACAAAATCCTAAACAAAAAAAACAAAAAAAAAACAAAAACCACCCAACTCTTTGTCGACATCGTCTATTGACGCTGTCGTCGTAATTCCTCCTCGACTAATTTCCTTTGCTTCTGTCACTCAGGGGCAAAGGGCCTCGAGGAAAGTTCCTCTTGGGCGTTTGGACTGGCAATCTGGTTAGGGCCCCGGCACGACACCAATAACCGCCATGGAAGACAACCTTGAGATGAGGGAACTAAATCCAAACCGTGGAATACTGACCCTAGCATGCTGTTCACAATCAAGACGGTACGACTGATTGTGTACACTAATAGCATAGAAGTTCAACCTAGGTAGTTTAGTCTTGTTCAGCTTCTTAAGAGCACACGGAGTTCCCGAAACCTTTTCTATCTTCATTGAACCGTGAAAGTACCTAATCTCGTAAATCTCGCGTGAGCCCGTCTCTATAATGAACCAACAGGAATTGAGTGGAAAGAAGAAAAGCAAAAAGAATAAATGCTCATCGGGGTATAGTAGGTATTACAGAAACATGCCTCCCAAGAATGTTCTCCCCGTACATGCTTCTTTCTCCTGGGTATTATGATTTTTGAAAAAAATAATAAAGATAAAACTCCATTGCCCGTGCTAAAACCTATCCGAAGTCCTCCTTGAAAGCGGTGCAATGTAAGCCGGGTCTCTGGGCTCCATGCTCCGCCCCTGTTCCATGCTGGACGTGTTCTTGTCCAGCTTGTCGGCGGATACCGACATCTCAAGCTGCTCTTTGTAATTCCTCTCAAAGCCGCGCTGACCTTCCGATACGACCTGCGTGTTGGATGCCACAACGCCACCTCCGATGGGATACACCCTACCGCGGATGTAAGGGTCGTTTGCTTCATAATCCTTCCGTCCCTGGGCCGACAAGCTGCGGTCGTGGCCGCGGCTTAGGCTGGTGTCACGGCTGCCATTATGCCTCTCCGTCTTCATAATGATAAGCTTTAAGCTCCCATCGCTACCGGCTCGTTCATGACTCGATGATCTGGTTGCCGGGCGCAGTTCGAACTGGTCCTCGCCTGAGGCCGAGAGTCGTCGGTGATGGTGCGTGACGAGGACTTCTTTCGTGACGAAGATCGCCCCCCAACTCTGCGTCAGCATCGGCCAGAAGACCGGAATGGATGCCACGATGGACGCTAGGTCCACCTCAATCGAGGCCAGCACAATACTTTGCGGGCCAAAGTATGTCGGGTCCTTCGCCCCGGCTTGCGTCACGACGATGGTGTTGAGTCGCCAGATGCTGATGGCATTGATGCTACGCAAGAGTAAAATCCGAGATTAGCTTTTGCTCATGAACCCCTGATATATCAGGGACCCCCCCTGAGGGATTTATTGCTTCCCCGCAAAAAAAGAAACTCACCTAATACCAAGCAAAACCATGATGGTGAAACCGACCCGCTGCTTTTTCGTCTTGAAAGTTTTGAAGTATAAAGGGATGGGGATGGCAAGGACGATGAGGTCAAGGGCGACATTCGAAGCAACGTGCGCAACATATGTGCCGGCGTTCTGTGCGGCATCCAAGGACCCGAACCCGTAGCAATGCCCGTGACCCGTACGGTTCCAGAATTCCGCGACCGGAACGCAGGGAACAGCCGAGAGGATGATAAAAACGATACCCCAGACCGCGCAAATGACTATGAAAACCCAGCATACTTGGCGCGCCCGCTTGTTGTTGCCGAAGAGCCGGATAAATTGCGCTAGGAGACATAACTTCATAAAAGTCGTCGAGATAGTATAGGAGAGTAAAGCAACATAATATGTCTAAACATAAAAGTGTTAACGACACGTTCGTACGACTCGTCAAGATGCTGCTACGTTCTATCGCAAATCGGGAAAAAGAAAGAAGAAACGGAGGCTCCTGACCTGCAGTACTTTGTGTTGATTCGGCGGGCTGACCACCCAAAAATGCTTGCCGAAGCCATAATTATACACTGCGAGGTGTGTTAGTTCATCGTATCGTCTCTGGGCTGGGACTGCACGACAGAAGATACGGGCCATATACATACATAATAAAATAAAAACAGAACCTAAAGTTGCCGAAATCTGCGACGAAGAATCGTGTCAGCGAGGTGAGTGAAAGACCGCGGCGGAACACAGCTCGTTCATTCATACCCGAAAAGGAACTACGATAAAATCGTCCCATCCTAAGCACCGAAGTTGGTAGCGCGTGTGTAGTCGCAAAAGAACGCATATCCAAGAAACAAGCTTATAAGATGTTAGTCTGATATCGTGATAAGATCCTCGCCCCAAACTCCACGCCTCTCATCCGACGGCGCGCTGAACTCACTGAAAATGTAATAACTATCCCCTCAACGGTATGCCTATCTCTGAAGCCATCGAGGGTTCCGTCGTCCTCATTGCCCCTAGGAATTTTCCATGTTCCCGCAGACATCGCTTATTGAATCCCGCGATACAGGTGACACTCCCAGCGACCCGTTGGAATTATGGTACGAAACCATTCAGGACCGCATATTCCTCCTGCCGTCGATTTCCGTTTCTCCCGTTTCTCCCGCTTCCTCTGTGGGGTTTGATCCGCTCTGATGATCTTCTCAGGGCCGAAGCCAATGTCGACAACACTCGTTCATGCAGAATGAAAACTGCCACCAATATATCGTCGTTTCTCTCTCCCTCCCTGACTGAATGGACTCGGAACCGGCCGTGAGTAAAACCTCTTGCTTCGAGTTGTTGATCGGGTCGAGATTCTCCAAATCGGTTATACACGCTGCTCTCTAGAGTTGTAATGTCGCTCACGCTTTGAAAAAAAAGGCCAAGAAAAGAATTCATTACCATTAGTGCTGGGTGTGGGGGTGGAGTACGGTAATTAAAGGTGGCAGCCTCCTTTGCTACTCTCGCCTCTTCCATGGCCACCATGCTGCCCTCCAATCCTTCCGTAGTCTCGCTGCATGTACAAATGGGCCCGTAGTGCAGGATCATGCGAGGGCTGCAAAGCTGGCGAGTGGCATCAGGTGATGATTAGCCTGTTTACATACCTGGTTCTACCAGGTATAGGCATGTAAGAGCGAATCCTTCGCTGGATGACATACCCAGGGCCCCCCCCCATACCTAGGTATGATGGTGTAAGATCTGGGCGAATGACTCTTGGCGGGTATTGCCAACGCCAACCGATTCTACTAAGTACACTACCTACAGTAGTGTAGGACACATCTTCAGCTCGACATTCGGTAATCACAGTGCTTTCACCGGATGAAAGATCTTGATAGGTATTTATGCCCTTCACTTACTCGTGCAGACCCGACCGTTGCCCAAACTTATCCATCTGCCCCCACACAATGGAATTTGCCTACATCTATTAGAGACATGCCCGGGACTATTTTTCTTTTGACTTACCACCTACCTGAGCGTATTCCGTATAGAAGACGGAGTATCGGTGTTGTATTGCGTAGTGGATGTCAGCGGTCTCAGCTGCGCATTGGCTTCAATTCCGTATTCCGTATCCCGTACGTATAAGATACCCCTTCTATTCCGTACTAGGGAACCTACAGTAGGAAAGAATCCCCTGCGATCCGTACTCGTTACCCGGCTCAGATGGTGTCAGCGCAGATTCCAGTTACCTACCTATGTACTAGGTAGACAGTCCTGCGTCGCCGTTCTGGAATGATGGGGACATGCTTTCCTTTCTCGAACACGTTCGTCAGCGCGGATGGTTTTCTAAAGAGCGGATCCTCCAGCGCCCACCTTAGTAAGTGCGCTAGGTAGTATACCGGTGTGCGCGGTCGAATATGGCATTGATCGTCCTATCACCCAGTAAATTGCCTAGCCTACACCAGGTATGGCACGACATATGGCCTCCTCAGGCGTGGTCCTAGACAAGGGAGCCTTGCTATCGGATGGTTGTTTGCACTAGAGTTGACCAATGTAGTTAGTTGTTACTATGTATAAATCTGTCAGCTTCGAGTTGTTGTCTTACATATACTGAGCGGACAGTACTTTGTATTATGTCCGCGTGCCTACTTCGGGACTTAACTACACGTGTGTGATGCGTTGCAAGGTACTCGTCTTCATCCCCCGGGGCACATAATTATCCTCCGTGGTGTCAGCCGGTGTTCGCGATGCACCGCGTACTAACAAAGAGGCGTGTGGGCTAGATATCGTGTAGGATATACACTAGGGAAGGATTAAGGGCATTTATTGGTTACAATAGGATCGACCAGTCAAAGTGGCAAGGTTGACTTTTAGGGTTGCTGGCGAACAAATACTACCTTGGCCCAGATCGCTGATTCGCACCGGATGGCACGCAGTGTTCGCGATAGGTGCGGTAGAGTTACATTGGCCGTGTATATGCGCTGCAGGTACCTAATGACACCCATCACTTCGTATGTAGATGGGATCACGATTCACAAGCGTACCGGAATTCCGAGTACGGCGGTTGTCCATTAGGCACAATGGTGAGACAGAGATCGGTTGTCTGCTAGACAAATCCGGTGCTAGGCTCGCAGTAAACTCAAGATCCCACTTAAACGGTCGCAATCTTACTGCGTACAGCGTAGTGTCGTGTAAGTTAGTTACCTATTCGGGTAGTTGTGTGGTTCGTAAAGACACCCCCGAGTCCTGCGTCCTGGCCGACCGTATTTCGTACTTCGTACATAAACTCTTTCTGGCAATAACACCAAGTCAGGTAACCGGCTGAACAAGAGCTCTGGTTCCAGGACGGTTGTTCTCGGGGACACTCAACGACCTGGTGAGCTCAAAGGCTTTGAAATCAAGAATAAGTAGTGTAACTACCACCGTGACTTCCATGCTCACCACCAAGCCCAGCTGTCGCCGCCAGCGGTCAGAAGATGATTGAAGACGGTGGGTACTTAATGTATCGGCATTGCGATGACCTGCTCACTGTCAGGGTTCAATCGCGATTTGCGACGATGCGGCAATTATATGAAGCGACTAATAATAGGCATCGGCAGCTGCGCGCCTCACTTGGCGCTGGGAGGCATACGTAATTCCGGGAAACAGAGGTCGGGGTGAGAATGCTTGCCGGTAGATAGTACTCCCTGGACTAGTCCAAGCTATAGAAGCGACTACGAAGTAGGTATAGCAGTCCATGGCATAATGTCCCGTGTAGCTGGTGACTGGTGAGCCGTCCGGATAAAGCCATCCATCCAGCCAGCTGCCCGCTTAGAACCCGGTGATCATTTACCAGGAGGGTCCGGTCCGGGCTCATCTCTGGAAAGTTGTTAGCCTACTTGAAGTCTGCGTCTCCCAAGCTCGCAGCGTATTTGGATTTTATCCCGCGGATACACCCGTAACATCGGAGCGTAAGCCCAACGTCCAGACACGCTGCAGACGTGCACCACGTGTGACGATATTACAGACCTACCTACTCCGTCCTAGTCCCATAGGGAGGGCCATTGCCACGTTGGGGCCAAAATTAGGCATAAGGGGCACATAGCCTACGGACGTACCCATGGTCCCATACTGTTACTTTAGGCCAGCGATTCTTCCGAGGAAACACTATTCCGTACACTACGTACGATCGGGACACGCGCCATACGCTACCTGGTATTCAGATTCCACTATACAGCCGGTATAGCCGTCCTGATATCCATCTAGCGCGCGCCCGGCGATGCTACGCACTTTAGTAATGGTCGTCGCACATCGGCAGATCGATTGTGATCGGGATCGTGATTGGGGTCGTCGATCTAGTCAGTAGAGGCTATCACAGAGACTAGACAGATAGAACGCGCTCGCGCAACAATAAGCTGTTACCGAACGCAGTGTGAATACTATCTTGCGTATCATCGCAACGTCGCTTTTAAAGTTTAAGCAAGATCTTACGTCGTATGTGACCCCGACCCCGGATGGGCGTCACATCACCGAAACGCCGCCCTTCTCATATGTACCGCTCCAGCCCCGGCTCGCTTACAGGCAGCCCAGCGGTCGACGTGCCCACATGTTCGCCCCAATAACGTTGGTGTCAGGCTGCCCAGGCAAATCCGGTGTGTAGATACTGAGTAGGGCCGTGACGGGATATCCGTCAGCAAGGCCTTTCTGCAAAGCGGCGATTCCAGTGCAGATCTCCCTCTCTCTCTAGAAAGATGTGAAACAGGCAGCCGGCATGTTGCTTTCAAATAAAAATAATACTTCTCGGCCCTGACGTGGTAACGCCTCACCGTCGACTTCTTGCGACGGCACTACTGTACTGGGAGATCCACCTAGAGTGAGCCCCCTTGTTGCGCGAAGTTCGAATACGGTAGGTAGAAGTTCGATTTCCGTTCAGATTCCAGAATCTCCCTTCCGCAGAGCCATAAATCGACATGACTTTGCGAAACCAGTGAATCCTTCATGCGCGATACAGTAATAATGGTCGCGTTCGCCTCCCTATTAAACCAACAGCGCACCGCTCGGTCTAACCACTTCCCGAGTCGGCCTGGCCGGGGTTCCTACAGTATAGGATACTACCTAAAATGATTTACCGCCGCCGTTGCGCTGCTGCGCGCGGAATGCAACGTGATTCTGCCCGAATACCTTCCTCGCCTTATACATGCTTCATTATAACTCATCTTCGTCTGCCGGCGCATTGAATCGTCGCTCACCAACGTCCCGAATTTTCTCGCCGAGAATTGTCCGGCCATACCGCTCTGCCACCTTGCCGGCCGCTTCTATCATCCGCCCGGTGCGGTCGCGCATGAGCTCCACCATTTCCAGCGCCCGCATTCCGCGGTCCTCGCCTTGGCGACACTCGATCGCCAAGAGCTGAAGGAGAGCCTTGTCGACTTCGAGCTCCAGCCTCGCAAGGCTCGAAAGCTGCGCGTGGCTGCCCCTTGTCGACTCCACAAGATCTCGCATCTGTGCCACCGCGATCCCATTGAGAAGATACTGCTGCTCGAGCTTACGGCTCTCAGAGTCGTCGTCTTCAGCATCAGGCGACTCGTCATCCTCCATCGCATCCGGGTTTGGCTTCTTCTTGCTCGGCGGCCCCGATGTAAGCGGCACTGAGAAGTCAAATTCAGAAAGTAAGGGGCGCGGGAAGTAAGGATACTCATCTCCGCCTTTGAGGATGATACAGTGAAATTTGTTGTCAGCAACAGCGATGGGGAAATAAGTCTCAGTCTTCCTTCCTGACGCGAGACGAGGAAGCAGTTTAGTGTCAAGCAACGGTACCCAGGACGCCCTCGACGGCTGACGCCAGTGCAATAGAGTAAGCAATGTCCCAGTAGAATCATAGATACATGGATCCTGTGGGAGCGTCAGATTTTAATGTAACGAAAGAACAAAATTTCTTGAACTTGACTCACCCCATGATCTGAGAAGAATACGCTTTTTAGAGTCGCTCCGGGGGGGAGCGCTACTGTATCCTCATTCTGGCAGATCTCGTCTCTTTTGATATTCTCGATCGTGTACAGCAACCTAGTCTTACCATCTCCTCCAGCCGGCCCGTTGCCTATAGTCATCACGTAGTCTCTCCAACTTGTGCATGTGACTATCGGCGAACTCTTCGGTCGGTATACCTTGTAGGGTATGCCAAACAGCGTATAAACTCGCACGTAGTTCGCCGTTGTAGTAACGGTGACGAAGGAGTCGCTGAGTGACATAGCGAGGACCGCCTCTCCCTTGGGCAATTGTGTTCTCCAGTCGGTGCGGTGCGTCCAGGTCTCATGAGGGCGGTAGAAAATAGTTGCCGGCTCGTCTCCGTTTGGAGGACAGGAGAAGACCACACCATTCTCCGTCAAACAAGCTTTATCATACAGGAAAGTATCTGTAAAATGAAAATCCCTGTGGAATTCATGGTCGTAGAATTCGACCGTGACGGTGTTGTGTCCGTCTTGATCCACAGTCCACACGAAACCGATCATATTTAGACAGAGGTATTTCCTGTTGCCACGCCACGGTGTCGAACCTGGTTGAAAGGCTTCGTGATATTCAATATCGACATTGCGACGTTTACTCAACGGCTCACCAAAAACATCGATACCATCATGCAACCGCTTGCCGTTACCGTTGATCACATACCCGGCTCCGTCATCATCAACCACGAAGTCGTCATCCTCCGGTAGAGGCCCGTCCATAAGGGAATCATAGCTACCGGCGGAATCCCTGCGAGGTCGAGAGACCAGAGGATGTAGACCATTGCCATCTGGTCTTCTCGCAAATGCAGAGACATCTGACAATGGATCGTGAATGAAAGGAGCCGGTTGTTTTGGCAGATTCAGCAGCAACGCGTGTTGCTCAGGAACAAAATCGGGGTGAATATATACCTCTCCGTCCGAGTTCGTAAAAGAGACTATGTTCTTTGTTGGGTGCCATGCAATATCCATGACATTGGGGAAATCGTGTCGGGAAATAACGGCCTGCGTTTTTGTGTCCCATAGCAAGATTTTCTTGTCCTTGCCAGCCGATGCTAGCATTGCGCCATTCGGAGACCATGCCAGGGCAGTGATCTCGTCAGTATGGCCATTCGAGAAGACACGCTGGTTTTCCCAGTCATGCTTTGAAACCACTTGTATGTCCCTCGTCGGAGTCGGAACCGCGAAGGCACGACCATCAGGATGCCAAGCGATCTCGGTGCTGATTTCTGAGTCTGTATCAACTGTGCCAATAACGCCGTCTACTCTCCTGATCAATTCAGGGTCTTCTGTGACTTCTCCACTCAGATCGTAGACGTAGATTATGCCATCCGTGCAGGCGAGCGCCACAGTCTCCCCTTTGGTATCGAATGACAGGTGTTTCGTGGGTTTGTTGTGGGCTTTGAGGTGTCGAAGCTTGCTATTGTCGTCGGTCCGAACAATTTTAACTGTCAACTCGTCGCTCGCTACCGCACACCATTTCGAGTCTGGAGATAAAGCGACGTCTCTGATGGGGAGCGAGGTTCGAAGAAGGAATTTGTCAAAGGAGGTGTTCGGTATCGAATATAAACTGAGAGTGCCATCTTCCGACCCGACAACAAAGAAGTCATGCGAAGCAGCAACACTGACATTCTGCTCTTGGCAATCGTCGATATTGAGGGGCTCCCCATCGAACCCTGTCTTATATAATCGGATGGTGTTGTTGGAACCGACTGTGACTAGCTTTGAACCGTCGGGGGTATAGGCGCAATGCGTAGAGCCCTGTGTGTGTGCAGGCCTTGCTCGTGGGCGGAAGGGTGCTGTGGACGCCATATTCAAGCCAATTTCTTAGGTTCTGGATAGATCTTCATGTGTTTTCGGGTGTTTTCAGTTGAGTCTCAAACCCACCGTGATGAGTGATTCGCAGTGTATGTGGAAATCAAGTGGGATGAGACGCGACATCAGCGCGCCGGGACGCGTCTTGCCAATTAAAAGTTAACCTGGCGGCACATGACGTACTATCTAAGGTATCGAATTCGTGCTGTTAACGAGGCATTACGTAATTATTCCATCCCGATTCCTTCAAACCATAGGATAACTACATACATTATGTACAAACTTCAACTATGCACATAACAGAGATGAGTCGATGAATTCCACCGGTTTCGCGTAACGTTCCCGCCGTTGATGATGAATCCCGCCCGGGCGTGGAGAGGACCGAAATAAAACAAAAGACGAAAAATAAAACCAAACGTGATAAGGGGGCGGCTTCTGTATCAGGTTACGCGGAAAACAAAAGAGTTCAACTAGTCGTTTCTTGTATTAAATACTCAGACCGCGAAGAACACACCAAACTACCTCCTCAATCCCTCAACGTGAGCGAGTTCTCGATCAGTTAGATACCACCTCCTTTCGACAACATGCGTCAGGGAAATTCGACAGACCACTTCTTCCAAACAGAGTAAGCTTCCGCTGCGAAGAAAATCAGGCGAGCAAATACACTCGACTAACTCAAGTTGACCAGCGCCGAGCAAGCTCAGACGGATAGACGGGCGGCGAAAGCCAGCAACAAAAATGGAAATCCTATTGAGCTGAAGTCAAAGCTTCTAGCTGCTGTTCCAGATCCTTCAGCACCTGGCTCTCTACTGATCGCGGAGTCTACTGGCTCTGTTCGTAAAATAAACGTTGATGTGAGCTTTTCTGCCCACCGAATTCCCGTACAGCGTAACATACTCACCTGCTCCAGTCAGGGGAAACGACGCATGTATTCAGGGGCCCATCTGCACCGGTTACCTGCGTCGCCGTTGGCGGCCTCGGGAACAGCACGGTATTTGCCGGATCTTGGGACAAACACATTTGGTCTTGGGATCGGGAGACCAAAGCACCAGGTCGCAAGTATAGCGGCCATACAGACTTCGTAAAGGCGGTTACATGCGTCAAAATCGGTTCCAAGGATTGCCTCATCAGTGGAGGCGCAGATAAGAAAATCATCGTCTGGGACATCGCAACAGGATCTCGCATACATGTGATCCAGGACCAAGTTGTTTCCATGATGAGCATTCAGGCTTTAGTTATTGATCCTTTAGAGTCTACGCCCGAGACCGCTGTTCTGGTCAGTGCTAGTAGCGACCCCCATATCCGACGTTGGCGCATCACAGACAGTGCGGTTGAACAGATCCAAGAGGCATCGCCGAGCGAGCCTAATTCGCTGCGTCACACTATTTTAGAACATGATACCACTGTCTACAAACTACTCTTTGATACCGAAGGCGAAGAGGTAGATCTTTGGACATCAAGTGGCGATGGCACTGCGAAGTGTCTTTCGCGACAAAAAGGTTTTACGACGGAGGACATCATCAAACACGGAGGACATGTGAGAGCCGTTGCTGTGACTGACCAATGGGTAATTACAGCTGGGCGGGACGAAGACGTCAAAGTATGGGATCGCGCATCGGGAAAGCTATACTGCGTTCTTGAGGGTCACTACAACGAAGTTACCGACCTAGTAATCTTAGACCAGGGAAGCAGGGTAGTCTCCGTGTCTATCGACGGTACCGTACGGACATGGCCGCTTGACAAGAGTGAGCTGGACAAAGTCAACAAGGAAAGAGAAGAAAGGGCCAACGGAGTTAAAAAGGAAGTATCTGAAGAAGCAGCTGACGGGCTTATGACCGCGGAAGAGGAGGCAGAACTCGCAGCCCTAATGGAAGATTAGCACCGAAGACAGCCCATGACCAAAATACATGTATTCCAAATCCGACACCGAATAGCCACTCAATATACTCACCGCGGCGAAAACTTATTCCCATGGGCTATTGGGATAGCAAGTTATACGCGGCTTGAAGACGAGTGGTAGAAGTGATAGTCCTCGGATTTTGATCCCGTAACGCAGCGCCTTAACGGTGTGGTCGGACTCGGGGTCACTAGTCGATGAGGATACTAATGAAATTACCACGCAGTCTAGAGTGTTATTATCTATGCTGGATTGGGTATTCGAAGGGAACCAACCGGGTCAATGGCACTCTGTTATGGTAACCGAGCGAACATGCGGGTGCAGGCCTTTATAGTACGCACACCTGAAGACGATAATGATGACGAAACCAAGAAAGTTCCCAGCTAGATCGTTGATTGTTACTGATTGACTATACAGACCATCCCTACGATCCCCCGGAAAGAAAAGCAACATCTCCGATGATAAGAATCATTTCCAGCAACATCTCCGATGATAAGAATCATTTCCAAGCCGCCAATGCGGTATCCCCCTCTTTAACCTGGGCGTAGCCCAGAGAGTCCTTCCAGAGCTTTTCGCATTTTGCAGCATCCTTTGCCTCGGGGCCAACATCGCCAATGACGGAACCATTCAGATATATACCGTTCGGCCGCTCGCCGAGAGTCTTGGTATCGAAAGCGGCATTGACGACATCTCGGGCGGACTGTTCTGTTGTACGGAAGTCGGAGTTGGACGAAAATTTCGACATGAGTCCCACCACTGGGCCCATCACTTTCTGGGCTATCTGGAGCAGTGTGTTCGGATTACGGCGCGTCAGACCGGTCGGCATCGCGCCTGGGTCAACAGAAAGGACGGAGATCGACGATAGTTCGGGGTCTGTTGAAATACGCTTTGCGAGCTCACGCCTACTCATCGTCAGGTACAGGTACTGAGATAGGAAGTTGTTGAAGGCACAAGGGTAACTCACATGAACATAATTTCGCAAAGCTTCGACGCGCCGTACCGTCTATATCCAGAGCCTAGACTGCCCGGCTCATCATCGGCCGGCGTGCTCCATTTACCCCGGGCCAGCGGCTCCGTGTCTACGGGCTCTTTAAAGATCATATTCCACTTCTCATCTTCGTAAGCACGGAAAAGACCCGGCACCGTGTTTCTTTTATCGGATGTGCTAAGAGAAATCTTCAGTCCCGACGTATCGAGAAAAACAATGGGGGACGGGGGCTTATTCACTCGTGTGACCAACTACCCAAGATCACTATTCTACCGTTTTTCTTGTCCATGCTCTTCAGCAAGAGAAGCGTGAGGAGAAAGTGCGATAGATGATTTGCTTGAAAGGTCATATCGAAGCCATCATCAGTCATGGTGTGCGTTGTGTATTCCTGCCAGGCTGCGTTGAGAATGAGGGCACGAATAGGAGGTATGGAGCCTTCGGCGACACGTTTGTTGACGTCCTCGGCCGCCTTGCGTGCACTAGCGAGTCTGGAGAGCTCCAGTGGCACGATGTCGTACTTGTGTCCCACAGAGTCTGCCTTTTGCAGGACATTCTTCATCGTGGCGGCTCGCCCCGGGTCCCGAAGAGTATAAATGCCATGGTAGGCTGTTGCAAGTGAGGAAGTTGAGTTCAGTATGTGTTGAATGATGGCCGAGCCCAGACCACCATTGGCGCCAGTGATGAAGACAGATCCCTTTGCGGAAGCCATTCTCACGATGACCGCTAGTTATTCAGTTGTTTGCGCTGTGTTGCCGTATGGAGCAGCGGACGCTATAGTAGATAGATGAGGGCGAGGGAGAGCGAGGTGGAGGTAGGGAGAGAGGAAGCCATGGCGCTGGATCGATCATAGAACTTCCGTTCTTATAAACCTCAACTTGGTGGACCTTACGAACTCCCACCATAAGACATAATGTCGCCGAAGTATGTGTTGCGGAAACATAATTAGGCCGGCTGCATGGCACGGACCTTTAACGCGGAGGCTGACGACTTCAAGATCTCGACGCGCTAGGGGTAATAGGTACTGACTAGGTCCTAACGTGGTATCTAGGTATCTAGTAGACAGGCCTAGCAGTTGGGTATTGTGACTCATGGGCTCAGTACGTAAGTTATTATCAACCTAGTAGGTAAGGCCATCAACTCAGATCGGGCCCTCTATCTGCCTAAATCACCGCGAGAAGTATCTCGGGTAATCGCCAAGTCCCATTGTTAACCGAGTAGGACCGATGGTCTCCCTACCTATCAATGTTGGGAAGAAGCTATAATACCCACTGCGTTGAGACTTGGTGTTACTACTAGGCACCCTTACTATGTCCGGATCTTATACTTAGTCGTCAGCCCTGGGGTGGCCTATATAACTGGGGACGGGAGATGCTATCACCAGATAGGCAGAGCCTCTCTCTCGTGCGATACGTAACAACACGTAAGTCAATTCCAAAAACGCTAACCATATGGGCCGCGGTAGATGCAATATGGCTGCAGCCTAGTAAACTCCGTTACCTAAAATCCGGGCGGCATTAAGTCCATCGTGCAGGGGAATTTCCTTTAATAACCACTCACCTACTTCTACTTCGCACATAATTATTGAGGGCGTAATTGCCCGGGACTAAAACAACCTCCTCCTGATACCTTGGTAGGTTGATAGGCGTACTGCTGCCACTGAGCCTAGTATTCTCCTATACTCATTTGCGGCTCGTCAGCATTTCGATATCTCCCACCTAAATGTACGAAGTGATACCTACCTACATAGGTAACTACAGTCTACGCGGACGTCGAACTAATACGCCGTAGATCTCGTACTTACACACTGCCTAATCTAAGTATTCCGTAGACAGCACTGATAATTAGACGCCAACTACGTATATTCCGTAGCTATCTAGCGACAAACCTAAGGACCCAACCCACTACCTAGTCCATTCAGCACCTATCATGTAGGTAGTCCACCGCGTCCTCATAGGTAACCAGCAACCAAGCAATCAAATCTCAAAGCCGCCATGAACCAAGAACCCTCTTCCTAACAGGTAAGTAGTCATCATCCCACTCACCGCGAAGTCAGATAATAACAAAGTACCCAGCACAAAAATATGTACCGTCAGCAACAAGTCCAACACTTACAAATCACGAATTACGTGAGCCAAGCCCCATAAATAACCGTCTACGTGATGCAAGCCGACCAACAGTCAGAAAACCCCTTCTCCACCCATTCATTCTCAGCGCACGGACTGAACACTTATGTCCGCGATTTACATACAGCAGAGGGGTTCTATTCCCCGGCGTCTGCGAACCTGGCAACTCTCCATTTCACTCAGTGTTATACAGACTGTAAAGAGAGACGATTTATCCGGCCCCCCGTTTTGTTCCGGCACTCCGTACGCAAAACCACAGAACGGATAAACCGGTCCCGACCATTAGGTAGTTAATATCGACTCTGATCACATCAATTAGGACCAGAAGTAGTGACGCCAAAACCCTAATACACATATTCCGTACAGAAATCGGACTTGAAAGTTGATCAGTAACAGTTATCATAAGACCACCAAGACCAGCACAGACTACCGTTGTCAGTCAACTCGTTTAAATCAGTCTCCCGTACGTTCATAAACACACAAAAGCACGCGGCACCGACGGTCATAGCATTATCAACACATCGGTATTTCACGCAGCTAATGTATTATCCCTGCTGACCAGATGCTGCCTATGTGTATAACAGAATGTGAGTCCCTGCTGGTGAAAAAACATAACCGTGACGCATGCCCGCTGGTGAATAACACATAATGCCGCACACCCAAACTTCCTTTATACAGTATAATAATACCCGCTCTCATCATTTATCGCTGCCACATGTCTATCGCAACTATTCCGTAGCCCCAGCGACAACGACAGGTCTCAATAGCGTAAACGACATCCCACAACCTCACAAGCGATTGAATCTACACCTACGACACGCCCGGAGCCGGCATCCGCGACACTCGTATATGAAGTCCAGCATGGTATGACCGCATTCCTCGCATCGATGCGGCCCCGCCTCGCTCCGCCAGTGCTCATGACCGCACACCTGGCGCAAGTTTTCCAACAGCGTACGAATGCGCTCTTCTCTAGTTTCATCCCGCCGGTCGGCCGGGATATCATCTCGGTTATAAACCTGCTGGGCCCTGTCGTAGAGCCGGGTCTCCGCCCATTGGGTGCACGGGCAAGTCTTCCATCGCGCGCCGCAGAGATAGCAGAACTCGGTTCTACACCTGCATCTGTTGATGCTACGGTTAGTACGCGAAAGGTAGCATTCTTCACCGCGGCGTAGGACCATTTCTCACGTGATATGATAACAGCCCATGTTGAGTTCGACCATGGCGGAGCAGTTCGGGCAGCGCCGCCATCCCTCGTGCCCTGCGATCTGAAGAATCGGCAGCAGCTGCCTGTCAATAGGGCAAGCCCCGTGATGCCAGGCTTGTTTACAAGCCACGCATGTCGCAACTGTACAGCTGGGGCAACGGGCAACGCCATTTACGATCTGCTGGGGCGGGACGAACGTCGAACAGGTCGGTCGGTGGCAATACGTTCGATTCGGCGTGGAGAACTCAACAGCTTTTTCCTCGTATCGATGAACTAGATCGTCGTCTAGAAAGGACCGATTGACATCCACCGGGATGTCTTGACGGCAGCAACGCGGGGGGAACAGACTTTCGTCGGCCACTGCTCTTCGGAAGAGACTCCCCAAGCATCCGCGGCAGTATTCGTGACTGCAAGGAGCCCGTGCAAGCTCCATGGGGTTTATTGTCTCGCTGCAAACCGAACATGGTCGCCAGTCTGATCTTGGCCCACGTGACGCCCCCTGGGACGAACTCTCCGGCCGTTCGTCTATCCCGCCATCCGCCTTATGATATTCGTCAATGTATGCCGCCTCGAACCTCTCCATCGCCAGCTCAGCCGCCGAAAGGCCAGGTCGGGCAGTAGATAGTGGTGTACTCGGCGGTGGTTCTCCTGCGGTGATGCCAGCAGTGGTTCTTCGATCGTTCCCATCCATGTGTCCCTGGGGCTCTGATTCATTTTCATTTTCGTTAGAGACGGGTTCGTTCATCATAGAATCATCACGTAAGAGAGGAATAAGTTGCTGGGTCTCGTCGTCTCCGTCGGGTGTCCAAGCGGGCCACGCTACATTGTCCATAGTGGTAATGATATAGTATTCAAGGTATCAAAAGACGCGTTTTCTGGTTCCCAGGTCTATATCAAAAATAAGGGGCTTTACTGTATAGGTAGGTATGGAGAGCTTCACATGGTGAGGTTTGCGATTTTAGAGTGGGAGATTTACGCTTGGAAGTCTACGCTGCGGATTCTATCATGGGAAGTTCGTGGAGCCTTCCTAGATTAGCAAACAGAAGGCAACAGAAAGACCGGCTGTTGGAAGGCGCTCGAAGTATTGAGTCGGCTGGGCATAGTCTGGTATATCTGCCGCTCCATCACGGCAGGTACTTGTGGTAAACAGGAAGCCAGTTTCGGGGACAGATTCCCTGAGGGTCATAGTCGAAGTCGATTACGCCGGCGGCTTGATAAACAAGCGTCGTTTGTAGTAATATGTAGGTATGATTGCTAGACACCCCGTGCCTAGGAAGTAAATTTTCTTCATTATTCTGTATCGTACAAGATATAATATGTTCGATGCTCACATGCTAAACGGGCGCCTTAATCTTATAACGTGTTGCGAGCGCATCGAACGCAGCTAGGCCGCGGGCACTAGTCGGCCACTGCGCCCGCCCAACCACTAAAAGCGTCGTGGACATTCGCTAAGTCTCCACCACTGGCCGAGCTGGGCTGGTGGCCGATTATCAGGCCTGGTAACATGCTAGGTATAGCGAAAAGTATAGGCCGACGCTGGAGGGTACCTAAACTATTACCCAGAGGAATAACTTGCAACTTCCCATCGAGAGAAAGGAAGCGTGCTCTAGAGTTGCCTGCGAATTCAGATGCTGAGATCGATGAATAGTACAATGCAGTTGACCAAACGACCCGGTACGGTCCGTCTATTACGCCTTTAACGTCGCGGCATTTCAAGGGGCAGAGAGGATACGGTACGCTGCCGATACAGCTGCAAAACGGGACGCACCGCTTACGCTCTCTTCAGCTTCTCGCCTGCATGTTGGCGAATTTGTGACGCAGTCTCCCTAACCCCCTGGTAATCAACAGTTCCTCCTTACTGACGCTGAATGTCCCACCCGCGTAGTGAACTTACCCAATCACTCGAGGAGTACCGACGCCCTATCTTCCACGGATGGCTCGGACGCGGCCCAAATCCTGCCGCCGCGTACTGGCAATTCGCTTCAGATACAGACGCGGTGACAATGTGAAGCCGTAGACGCCTCGCCGTCCGAACATTATCGTGAGTTAGTTTTCTCGTACCTGGCTTTCTAGGGCAGCGGTAGCGAGTAAACGAGCCGTAAGATGAGCTTCAGCCTTCAGATTACCAGAAATTGGCGACGTACGATGCGTTATCGCAAGCACAGGCTGATGTTTACATAGGTATCAGCTTTGTTAAAGCCCAGTGCCGGCCCACCTGCAGCTGCATGAAAGAGCCGACGTCTCCGCAGGATCGTTGAGCCAATTCCCCCCCTCGAAATTCGACCTCGAGATTAAAACGTCGAGTCTCGAGTCGCGGCTGGAACTGAAACGGGCCACTCGAAGCATCCAGCCAAGACCTGTCTTGGACATGTCATTGGCATAGCCGTCTCCAAGTGCGTGGGAATGCGACAGTGACGCGGGAACGTAGAAGCCCTTGCGCATCCCGTCCTCGCGCCCACGGCTTTGCACGTCGCACCGCTGGTTCCGACCGATGGGGGAATGGGAGAGAATCCGTCGAGCAGCCAAAGTCCATGCTCCTTGTGTAATTTGCCACTCGAGAACCATGGATGTCTCGGAACCCTGTGACATTGGACCGCTTGCTGACGGTGTATCTGGTCTACACAGCCAATGGAAAGGAAGGGAGGATAGTTAATTTGAGCATCCGAAGTTGCACACGGCAAATAACGGGTCCCATCACGTGTCCACAGTCGTAGCGTGATGTCTTCATCGAGACGCTTCGAATCAGTCGTCCGGCGACGGGAGGGAATACCCATGATCTCATGGGCACTCAGTCAAGAATCCAAGCGAGACATGCATCCGTCGACAATGCATACATGAATAGGTATATATGCTAATGAATGTTCGAGACACTCAACGTGCTCACGGAGATGTCATACCTGGGTATTTG
Organism: Xylaria intraflava; assembly: GCA_022385655.1. NCBI lineage: Eukaryota > Fungi > Ascomycota > Sordariomycetes > Xylariales > Xylariaceae > Xylaria > Xylaria intraflava. The sequence continues at coordinate 294,534 of MU279748.1, forward strand.
CACACTATGCACCCTACATATATTATATTATACTGACAATCTAGGGTAGCCTGTCGTCGATCATTTACTAGTGCTGTCGATCCGTCGGGGAGCGGGTCGCACGTAGTTATGCACATACCTCTACGATATTCCAGCACAATTATGTATATCCCGTACCAGTATAGTAGTTATTAGTATTCTGCTATAGGTGCTCTTGATTATTCATCCGCAAGCACAACGAGAAGGGCATGCCAATCTCCGTAAAGAGCACTTACACCACATACCAGGCCTGGCCAGTTTATCCCAGGCCATCGCCGGAATGGGACGTGTGAGCATCCCGTGCGCAATCTACGAATTCATTAACTTTATTAGGTGGACATGTAATTATGGAGCTTGCCTAAGCGAGCTCCTTAGGCAGCTATCACATTTCTATAGTCTGTTAGGGCGCGCGGTCCATTATACTGCCTGGATGGCGTAGCAGTCCCGTTTGGTATGTAGCTCATTTCAATACCATGCCATGCCACGCATGTAACGGTCTCCTTAAAATAGGTGAGTTGGGGGTTGTCTCGCCATTTACACGATACGACTATAAGTGCACTAGTGTCCGTACGCGTGGATAATGGGTATAGCAGATCCATCTTTACCAAGTACATACAGCTTGTACTTATACAGATACTTTATACCTAGATAGGCACTTATGCAAGATCAGGCGGGTAGGAAAACCCGGGACTATGGAAGATATCCACTACCTGAACTGGACAGTCGAGGCATCAGCACAATCTCGTTGAAATTGCCCTGCGGACTAGATTCCTGAGGCTGCTTATATAACAATGCCGATGCTACATTATGGCGGCCACGCAGATTTTATAGCCAGCTCCATTCGCGACCCGTCCCCACGTTTTAGTCCTGGTCCCAGATTGGCGGGTCTTCGCGAAGACCCGCACCGGCGCACAGTGTCGCGACGTGCCGGCCCGGCACTGTGCAGTGGTACGTAATGGTACCGTAGCGGTCCGGGCTGTGTACAGTAATCGGTTAATTGATAGTTTGAATTCAGTAACTGCAAATAATCGGTTTACACACTTTAAATGCTATGGAAAATAAGCCTTTGTGCATTTAAGTAATAAAGTGCGAATAAGCAATTAAAACTGTTAAAGTAGTTATCTGCTTACTAAATATTTAACACACTTAAATGCTTAGTCATAGATAAACGATTAAACTTGATAAACGTTTATCCCATCTATGAACGTTTATCTCTTTTCAACTGTCATTCATACACTTACTACCTACCTACCTACCTACCGACCTACCGTACCTCTACCTACCGTACTCTTTTATCTATACCTAACCTACCATGCTTCTACCGATCGTGTCTATTTTACCAGATCTATCTTATCTACCTACCTACCTCCCACCTACCTACTTACCTACCTACCTCCTACCTACCTCCTACCTACCTCCTACCTACCTCCTACCTACCTCCTACCTACCTATTACTTACCTCCTACCAACTTACCACCTACCACTTATCTACCTACCTACCTACCTCCTACCTACCTACCTACCTCCTACTTCCTACCTACCTACTTATTACCTTACTTACCTCCTACCACCTACCACCTACCACCTACCACCTACCACCTACCACCTACCACCTACCTTACCTACCTCCTACCTTACCTACCTCCTACAGACTACCACCTACCGCACCCATCTACCACTTCGCACCTGCCTACTACCTACACATATAAACCACAATCGGAGAAACCACGACATTCGTAGCTTCGTAGTATAGCGGTAAACTGTGCCTACTTATTTAATGTGCATGTGAATTGTAAAGACCTACTGTTTGAATCGTGATTGTGCCGTGTTTTTCAAAGTGATATGTCCCTAAGTACTTATCGTACTAACTTGTCTAGGTACCTAGGTACTTAAATATATATGTGAAATACAAATTTATTTTTTAGTTTTAGGTACCACTTATAAACGGTTAATTAATAGATGAATGCTTAGATAAACGTTTGCGCGATCGATAAACGTTACGCATTTACCAACGTTTAACTTTTTTTTAAACGTGTAAACTTTAAAACACTTGCGACCTCCATAGACGCTTACACACTTTAAATGCTTGAAGCGTTTTAAGTATTAAAGATGCATAAATGTTTTAAGTGCATAGAAACGTTATTTATGCAATAAGTGATGGAATTTTTCCACGGGATGCTCAGGAGATTTTTATTCTGTAAACGCTTATGTCTTTTTAACTGCAAATCAACTAACAATTAACCGATTACTGTAGGCAGCGCGGCCTAGTACGGTATAAGTGGGAGCTCCACCCGCACCGGCAAACGAAAACGTGCGGCTGTCTGCTTCATCACAGCAACGGCAAGGATCCAGGCCATATTAGAGTAATTTCGGGTTTGCTAAGTTTGCGCAACACAATGCTGGTCACTGGTGCAAGAGGGGGGACGGGGACCTCAGATTGTCAGCGCTATTATTAGTTCCGTTTGGGCTCAGCTTGCCTATGACCCTAAGGGTCCGGGCGTACCTTGACTCTATTGATGGTGTACATAATATTTATGTATTGGCTGCTGTCGATGTCGGGCAGATCTCAGATCCGGCGCTGGAACGAACGACTCGGAGTTTGTCACTGTCCACAAGCTGGGCGAGAGATATGCAGCCTAAAGCCTCGGGTTTCGGGGTGGCAGCATGCGACTCATCAATGCATGCTTCATGGCATAGAGGAGGCAGCGCAGGCGGCAGCGCAGTAGGCAACGCAGGAGGCAACGCATTCCTTCACGGAGCCCATCTCCCATGGTCAGGTGCATAGCGTATACACACGATTACCCGCACCACGGTAGCTCGTCGCCATAAGTGGCGGAAGCACGCCAAGCTGGGACGGACGAGGATGAGGACCCCTGCAGGATACCGACATGTAGGGAGGTACACACGAACCGGCTGGCTGCCATGTATCAATAATTCATCCCCATCGCCTCTGGAATAGGTAGGCCGGTACCTTTACGCATGACCCCTGTGCACTTACACTGTCTCTTCTGGCCCGGTTGGAGTGCCGTTCTACGCATGATTTTGTATCAGACCATCCGGACTCTCTCTCTCTCTCTCTCATTCTACCTATGCAGGTACATGATGCACGGCCGTAGGAAATGTGCTGACGATGCCTCCTGCGTCCCGAGGGTATATGCGATGAGTTCAGAATCCATATGGAGCTATATGGTAGACAGGGTATCTCCAGTAATTTGGTCTCGCAGTGTCTTAGCAGGTAAGTATATACATACGTGGACATCGAAAACCTCGTACACGTATTTTACCCCACCGAGCTGTATATGCTATACCTTACGTAATGTTACTGTCGATATAGCCGTTATACCTCGTGGTCATCGAGCAAAGCCGGAGTCTAACAGGCACCTTGCTGTCTACGAGATATCGATATCTAAGACATGTACCTGGCCTACCCAATAAGCGCCGGCCCTTCAAACGACACAATTGTGGGCTGACATCTCGCATTGAACGCCGTCCAAGCCAACCTCGTGGTAGCATGAGCTGAGATGGTCTTATCGGCAAGTTCATTGCTTCGCCATAAGCCAGGCTGACACTCACACATTGCCGACAGCGAGTGTCTGGAGGTACCTCAGAGGTAGGGTGCCGGTGATCCGCATATCTATACGAGTGAAGCATCTGCATACATAGGTAGGCTTAAGAGGTTGGAGTGCCCATCACTACCGGCCCTCTACCGGCCCCTCTACCGGCCCTATCTGGGTCTCAGCGCTGGAACAGATCCCGGTCCGCTGATCCCGGTCCGTTTGGGGACCTGGTCCACTTTTTCGCTAGCTTGACGCGGCTCAGCCTAAGCTGGTTCTGCGCTACTGCATGTGCTAACGCAAGGCCGGCCAACGCTGGAGCCGTCCACTCCTCGTCCACTCGTCCACTCCCTCGTCCACCCGTCACTTTTCTGCTACACGTCATGTTTCTACCCGTCACCAACCCGATGAATCACAGGAGGAAAGAAATAAATAAATAAATAAAGAAGAAAGAGCACACAAAAAATAAAAATAAAAAGACGAAGACAACGAAAGAAAGTAAAAACCAGGGTATGTCCCCATCTGTAGTCTCGAGGCATCGCCGTCGCCGGACTCGCTGCAGCGCACCGTGTACGAGGTCATCGACATCCCAACAGCGAATGAGCCCGCGGGCGGCTTGCCGGGATATCTGTCGTGTTGGTGTCTTCATCTCCATCGTACACTCCACCACCTGCACAGTAACTCTGCTATGTAGGTCCTTTCCTGCATACTCGGGGCTTAAAACGTGGAGCTCGGAGCCTTGAACCGACTCTTCTTTTTCTTTTCTGTGCCGGTTTGGCGCCGCTGACATCCTGTGACTTGCCTATTCCCCCCATCACCTGCCTGTGTTGTCCGTGTCCGCGCCTGTTGTCGAGTCCTGCCTACTGCCTCACTTGCTCCTCGACTCTCCCAGTCCCTGGTGTCCGGTGACAAGCCACCCCCTGGACGATATACTTGCTTCACCACATTCCATGCGCCGAAGTTTCTGGTCGTTCTCCCGGGCTGCACGTTCAAAGCCACCATCGAGTGCCATCTATTATTGGCATTCCCCACGATCATCAGCCTCGAGTGCTATATCAATAAAACACCTCCCGGGGCAAACATCATTGTGAAACCTCCCCGAGACGCATATTTTGCTCGCTCGCTCCCGGACTGCCACAGCCTCCAGTTCAGGTTAGGTTCTCTGTTATGATACCATGGCGGACGTCCTTGTTGAGGAGCCCGAATACCACGGGAGTTTGGTAGCTTTCGAGGGTCCTCGAGATATCATATCGACGCAGCTTCGGCTGCTCCCGACTTCCCCTAAGCTCTTAGTACTGCCACCGGTTCAGTCGTTTTTCAGTAAGGAGAATACAGGTTCCCTGTTCGACGTTCGTTCGCATATACTCGAGACCCACGAGGCATGCGATGCCAGGACTGAGATAGCTCGGACATTTTTACGGGGGTCTAGGCCAGATAACAAGCGGCTGGTATTTCTGAATGGGGGTACAGCCTCTGCACATATGAGTTGCATCACCGCCATTAGCCAGCACGAGACGAACGGAGATATTGCCGCTGCCGAGACCATGTACAACCAGCTTATCCAACATGGTGTCGCCGGCCTGAAACGGCAAGTCAGGCCTAAGAAAGGGAGTGGGTCAATTTCGAGCGTAGATGGCATAATTGAGACGGATGGCGAAGATGACGAAGGTCTAGATGATCCGATATCGAAAGCGATGAGGGCTGCCGATCGTTTGGATCGCGAAACGGCCTTCCTCCAGGATACCCACGAGATCGATCTTACAATAACAACCCGGCCGCGCAGTATGAGTGTACCTGCTCGCCCTGTGACAGACGACCTGGAGAATGCAGCGCCGTTTTATCTGTTCCGTGCGACGGAGAACAACTCGAAAACCCCTCTATACGGAGCGCAAGAACAAGAACGCCTTGCCCACGTTGAGGCGAGACAATCTATGATGACAGCTAGAGACCCTTTATCGCCGAGCTTTGGAGAAGCACAAGCAATCAGCCATTTCACTCCAACAAGTACGCCTGGCTCACCATATGCTAAATTCGAGTCTATGCCCGGAAGCCCGGTCTTGCTCGGCGAAGCACGCCTGGTTGACATTCGCCCTTCGATGGCGCCACATCATAAGCGAATTAGGTCTGTAGATCGAATCTATGCTACCGCCATTAGGAATCAGGACATCTCGCTCTGCAATTTCCCGCCATCTGTCTTGGCCAAGCTGGAGGAACCCCAGAGCACGCTCGACAGTACGCATAAGCAGGAAGACGACTCACTGTCAAAGAGACCTATCCTCCGGTCGAACTTCTATAGCAACTCCCCATACCCAACATCTTTTAAAACTAATAAGACCTTAGTGAGAAAAAAGTCACCCCCTGCACTAAATTTGGAGATCAAAGACGTGAAGCAGCCGGCGTCGTATGCTATTCAAGGTATGGACCCGGGCAGAAACGGCGCATGTTTAGTTACGCAAGATGACCCAGGCCGAAATATGTCAACGAAGAGGACAGGAAATACCAATTCTTTTCTAAATCTAGGTGACGAACTCGAAATAGACATCAACAGGCCATTTGAAACAGTGCTCCCGTTGACGGAGGATTTAGTCATACATTTTAAATGCGAGGAGACCGAGCCGAAGCTAGAAGCGATGGTTCAAGCTTTCAGGGACGGTACTTATCCGGGTTCTACGACGTCTCTGATTCGGGAACCGAAGGAAGATACTCAGAGGCTCGACAAACCCATTGCAATAGACACCACAAGAGAGCTAGCAGAGCAGGACACACAAGACAGCCAAGACACCATACAGGAATCCACGCCAATACATCAATCGTCTGACGATTACGATCCCTTCGCCTACTATATGAACCCACGGTCATCTATTACATATTCTTCAAAACAGGATTCCGGCCGCCAGTCGCAAGCCACGGTTCTTGTATCAACGCCGCCAACTCCCGCCCAGACACCGCCACCAGAAATCGATACGCCGCCAAAAAGGGCCTTTCATGACTTCGATATTAAAGCGTGTAAAACGGCCGTATGTGTCCAAAACTCGCTACGATCCATCCTCAACTTATACTTCCCGCCCGAGAACATGGGATATCAGCAGTTCAACTTTCCCATGTTGCCCGAGCTCAGCAGCTTCTGGCGGCCGGTATTCCGAGAGATCGTATCCGAAGGGCCGAAAACAACGCGGAAGATCGACCTCATCCTCGCCATAGGCGCGCAAAAAAGGGTGGACAAGGAGCTTTTGAATGCCATCAGCGGCTCCCTGGAGAAGCTGGGAAGAGAGCCGAACGGAAAGTCACGGAGCGGACGGCTTGACTTGAGGTAAGTAGACGATAGCAGCATCCGACCTGATTCCGAACGCTAACGTCGACGAAGATACCTCATTGCGAGTACCATGCAAGCATTCACATCGCAACCTCTGACAAGTCAGACACAAGACAATCCATTCTCCAATCCTTTCCTCCTCGCCACGCTGATCATACCGCACCTGGAGACATACATAGCAGCTCACACATCCACACGCTTCCTCATACTCGAATATCCCGCAGATTATCTATCGACGATTCTGGCGTTGCAACACCTCATAGGCGTAGATCTACTAAAGATAGCCGGTATCATCGACGCGGAAGCCAGCGAGTCAAAACCGCACCGGATATACAAGCAACAAGTCCTATACGCAAGCACACACCCGACAACCACGGCAGCCAGGAACGGAGCCTGCGCAACCCTTCTCACCCCCAAGGGCTCCAAATCGGGACTGGCGGCTACCGAGGGGATGTGCGCGACACAACCCTCGTTTTCCAAAGCGAACTTCATCCTCACGTCCACGGCAACAGAGTCCGAGATCGCATCGCTCATCGCGACCATCTGGCGGATATTAGTCGACATCTCAACCGCTTACATCCCAAACAACACGAAAGCGCCCGACCTGCACAGCAACCCACCTCACTACTACCCCTCGCCGTCATCCTCCATGTATTCAGACGAGCAGTACACGCCCTTATTCCGGGCAGCGGTAATGCTAGGCTTCGCACCCGCGCCGGAGCAGCAGCAACAGCAACAGCAACAGCAGATCCAACAACAGCGAAGCGCACGATCAAACTACGTCTCAAGCGGAACAACCGCAGACCTACCACCACCAACCCAACGCCCAATAACCCCAATCAGCTCATCCCAAGCCTCCATCACGGGGTCGTTCCAGGGAACCCCGGCACCAAGGACGCCCAGAACAGCGCATAACCAGCGCAACAAGCTCCGGCACCTCCTAGGCCGCGAGGTCCCCACGGCGAGCAACGACGGGACCGCAGCGGGGTACTCCGACCTCGACGGCGAGGAGGAGGAGGACGACGACGGCCCGCTCACGGCCGAGGAGCGGAAGTACATGCCGCTCTGGAGCAACCAGGGCGTCCCGCGCAAGGGCAACACGCGCAAGGCGCTCAAGTGGCTCGGGCTCACGGGATAAGGGGGGATTCCCCCCCATTTCCATTTTCATTTTCCATTTCCATAAGTACCATAAATTAATCCGAGTATCTAGCCAACACAGCACCAACCCACAAGGAGAATCCAACGGGTATAACAACCAAGACGGCAAATATAATAACCAAGACGGGAAATACGGGAAAGCAAAGAGGGGAGATATAATACCAGGACAAAAAAACCTTCGCTTTTTCTTTCTTTCTTTCTTAGAAACACGGGACGGGACGGGACGGGGCGGTTTTCTCGGGGGGTAAATGTCTTCTTGGGGGTAGTGTCTTGGGCGCAGTAACTAGGTAATCAAATACTGTTTTGTTTGTGTTTTGTTTTGTTTTCTATATCGTTCTTGCGGGCTGGTATAATAGGTAAACCTATGGATGTTTTGTAACCTTACCGGGGCTTTAACGTCGGCGCTGGAATATATCCATCGAGAGCGTATCCTTTTGCATTGTATCCATTTTGCATTTTATCCTTTTTGCGATTTGGGACATAGTACGGTTGTAGTTCCGATGGTCCTCATCCTTATACACTACATACCCGTGATTTCCTGATCTTCTCGGCGTACTGCTACCTATCACCCCCGCCGTCAGGTAAAAAAAGCAAAACAGATGTATTCCTCGCCATCATCAGACCTACACCCCGTATGCCCCGGCGACTTAGACCACAAACCCCGTGAGGTAGACCCACCAAGGACGGAACCAAGGACGGAACCATCCTCGTAAATACCAAGCCCGCCCCAAAACAACACAATCCGAGAAACGTGTCGAACCTACCCAGCCGTACCCAAACGTAAAAAGCCCAACCAACCAAACAAACGCCCCCATGAATCCCCCAAGAACCACAGAAGAAAAAACCAACCCAGGCAAACGAGGACGTGCGCATGTGCCACCCCAGGCTCAGGAGGCAACGACAAAGCAACCAGACATGACGCGTACCTAATCTAGCGCGGGAGCCTTGCCGACCAGTCACACGGGTAATCCGAATAACCCGAAGCATCAAGGTAACTAGTTAAATAATTCAAGCAGGTTATTTAGCAGTATGTACCCAGCAAGGAATCCCTGAAGGTTACAAGCCATCATCCGCGAAGACGACATCTGCCTAAAGAAAAAAAAAGATAGTGGCACTCTAACAACCATACCAAGCAGTCTAAAGCAAAGCAAGCGCAGTCAGAGCAAAGCGAAGAGCCAGGTTGTATGCATTTCATTTATTAAGACGTTCCTATTGCAAAGCGTGCCGATTCCGGACAATAAAAACGAGCGAGAACATGCGTCGTCGCATGAAACGATGTGTGCAATGGCTATTGGAAGTCACCGGTTTTCATCATCCATCGCCAACCATTGGACCCATCAGGAATACACAGATAGAAACCGTCCCCACGCGTACAGATGCCAAACGTGAGTTGGTCCTATATTGACCGGGAAATCTAAAGCAAACAAATTCTTTATCCGGGACTAGGAGCGGACATTAGGTGAGGATGATCGAGTCGAACGAAGATAGGACTTCCGGTCGAGTATCTCATGAACCCATCTCACACGCCAGGAATCAAGCAGGTTGTTTTTTCGCCCAACTATTCGATGGAGAGCGAGTCGCAATTTGGAGATGGCCCAAATCGATCAATTCACTATCCGTAGTCGAAGTTATCCGCAGTTATCCGCAGCTAAGTGACAAAACACAGGCGATTTCCATATCTGCCATCCTGGGTACCTGCATGCCTGTATTGATAGTCCATTACAGGCAAGCTCAAATCAATGTGAGAGACGCGGCGTGTGAGGGTATCATGAAGAAGAACTCGAGTTTAGCAGCAACCGCCGCTGGACGGGTTGGCGACGTTGTGGCCGGCACCAACCTGCACACCCGGCTTGGTGTTGGCAGTGGCCTGGGAGCCCTGGCGCTCCTTGATCTGGCGGGCCATGGTTAAGAAAGCCTGTTCAACGTTGGAGGCGTTCTTGGCCGAAGTCTCAAGAAAAGGAATACCCAGGCTGTCCGCAAACTCCTAGAAACATGTATTAGCTGAATTGACCCAGTAATAACGCGCGACTGAGACTGATTGCTATGCACGAAATATGGGATATTTGTGTCTGCCGTACCTTGGCGACCGTGTATTCGACCACCTTCTTGTCCGACATATCACTCTTGTTGCCGACGAGAAGCTTGTTAACACCTTCAGTAGCATAACGGTCAATCTCCTGGAGCCACTGCTTCACGTTGTTGAAGCTGTCCATGTCGGTGACATCGTAGACCACGCAAATGCCGTGCGCACCACGGTAGTAGGACGAGGTAATGGTTCGGAAACGCTCTTGGCCGGCAGTGTCCCACTAGGAGAAGTACATCGTCAGTTACGGAATGCGTCATCTTACGTGATCCAGAGGACCCACGATTTGCAGCTTCACAGTCTTGCCGTCAAGTTCAATGGTTCGGATTTTCTGCAACTTCGTCAGCATAGATAGCGTGTAAGCGCGAAAAGAAGGGGGGCAGGCGTACGAAATCGACACCGATTGTGGAAATGTAGGATTCCGTGTAGGTATCATCGGCGAAACGAAGAAGCAGGCAAGACTTTCCAACACCGGAATCTCCGATGAGAAGGAGTTTGAAGAGGTAATCGTATCTGTTGAAGTTCGGCATCAGCTTGTACTCCCGCTGAAGGACCTCCTGGAGCTTGGCCGGATCGTTATAATGCTCCAAACCCGGAATGTAAGGCGGTTGAGCAGACATGTTGATCGATGCTTGAACGAGACTTGATGTTGTGGATGCAAGCAGATGTGAAACAACACGGCTAGGCGGTCGAAGAGAGAAGGTTGAGGGGGGAAGGGATCGCGAAAACAATCGTGGAGTGGCATGTTACTAGGCAGGCGAGGGGCGCCAGCAAGAGCAACGAGGGGTAAAGGGCCATCGACGAGGGGTAGACTCTAGCCGGCGACAGTCAGTATTGAAAGAAGCCATCGTCAGGGCGACCCAGGGCAGGCCATAGGCCCGGAGCGTGACGGGGGTCAACAGTGATACGTACTACTCAGGATTCATGGTGACGGGCGATGCGGCGGTCGAAAGACACTAGAAAGGAGGTGCGAGTGAATCAAGCGGCGGATGAGAACAAGCGTTGAAATGCAGCAGCCTGTTCGTGATATACGGCTATGGGAGGCTATGGATGGTACGACTATGCGGTGCCGGGGATTTCGATGTCGTCTCGTTGAGGAAGATGGATGATGTAGGTTAGAAAGAAGAATTGAGACAGGGCGTCGTGGACCGTGGTAGGTATTATCTGTAAGGTTTAGGTACCGGCGAGGCAGACGCTACAGGCCACTGACCCCTTAGATAAGCAAGTACCCGCGATAGGCCGGGAAGTACCTCTCTACCAAGCACAAGGCGGTGAGATACATCTTTGCATAACTCGTGTACAAGCTCAGCACATTTAATGCACGTACTTATCGCCAGAGACCGGGCTTAGTGGAGTGCGTGGGATCTTACACATCAGGTACCCTCGCCCGGCCTGGACAGCCCCGGAGACTTCAGGTTAACCTTGGAACACTTGCACTGCTGCGCTATCTGCACTTGGCAGGTGGTAAAGTACCTGCGATGTATCTCAACACCATTGCCAGGCCTGGATGGTACATTGCCTACAGCAGATACCGGACAGACTGCCACGCTTCACGGCCTTCTCACCCGGCTCCGTTTATCCACTGTTGGCCAGCAGGGTTTTTATACTGTAAACAGCCAATGCCTGTACGGACTATGGAGTACGGATACATTCAATGTTCCCATCATGTTCTTGTTTCTGATGCATTTCCCGAATGGCACCTATTTGCTGGTCACGTTTACTTGCCGTAGGCCATCACCGTAATCGATATTGCTCACATGATATGGATGGCCTCCCTGCGTTGTCATTGTCCCGTATCATGCGGATACGCTACAGTACCATTTACTAGTATTAAATTGACTCCTGCTTTGTCATAGACGCGGTAATCATTTGGTTATTCTGTGCACTGGCAGTTGGTCAACATACACGGTCACCACGGAAAGTTGTTCGATGAGTGCTCTCTATCTACGCTGCTCTTCACTACTCCAAAACTGTCCGAGCCGTCAGTGTGCCTACTGACCGGGTGTATAATGTACTGCAACTACGTGGTTTTCAACAATACTATAACATAGCTCATTGAAGACACGTGCAAGTCAGACAGAGACCATGCATTCCCATTGGATGAAATAACACGGGCTTATCCAGCGCTCCAGACGTGGGCTCAGCTGCTACCACACTAACTCACCATCTAGGTATGTGTAGTCGATGGGCAGATGAAGCAGATGAATCCAGTTATCAGCATCCAGTCACGCATGAATATATTCCGTACCCATTGTGTTTCTCCAAATACCCCATCACCCAGGGTGACCGACCAGAACAAGTGGCCGCGCTGCAACTGGAAACTCCAGGCCGGCGCATACCAAGTCTTATGGAAGAACCCTGAAGCCCCGATGACATTGAGCACCAGCTCTTTGTTATACCGGCCGTCTAGATAGGTGAGTGGGGACCGCAACTGCCTATCTAATCGATCACCACCACTGTGTGCAGAGCGGGTGTACACGGTGGGCTGTCAAGCATATACCGAGTATCGCACAGTTAAGTACGTGACGTGCATAGGTACGGCAACATGAATATAAGTACCTGGGAAGCTGCTGGAAAGTACCGCGCTATCCTACAAGATAAATGCCCCCCAAAAAGATCAATTAATTGAGGATTTTTGGTGATGCAATCATACCATATACTGTATTTCTCCCTCCTCCGACCGCCAATCTAATACAGAGCGCCCTAGCCCGCAATTCCGCTCGGCTCTCTTCCAATCATTCCTTTTCTTCCTATTGAATTCATGCCAGGCCTCAATACCACCGTCGTGGCCCCGGCCTCATGTCCCTAAGCACTGGTCTCGGTGTTGCTCGCGCTTCCACCCATGTCCTAGGCCCAAGAGCCTCGGCTACGGCCCTCTTGCGGACCACGGCCCCTGCAGTATTAAATCCTCCCGCGACACAGCTTCTCTCCCCAACATCTTCGACATCGCCGAGTCAAGCTTCGATATCTCTTGCCTCGATACCCGTTGCGCCGCAGTCTGCATTAGGTCCAATATGGTTCAACGCAACAATTCCGCGGCGCGACCTGCTCATGTCCGATAGCAACTGTCCGGGGCAGCCCGAGAACGACCGCAAAGTAAAGCTCGGGAAAAGTGAGTAGAAGCACTATCTGGATCTCTGACAGAGGCATCCGCCTTAAAATATAACCAGGCCTGCTGACAATGATTACAACAGCCCTGCGCATTCTCCAGGAGCGTCTCCCGACCCTCTTACAGTCACCTTTGCCGCAAGAGATTCTGTCACCCAACATCTCCCTCCACCTCTTTCCCTCGACTCACCCGTACCTCCCAACCGTCTCGGGCAGGGTCGCCTACATCGCCGCACTCTGGACGTCACCGATCGCATGGAACCGCGTGCCTATTGTGGGCAACGTACGACTAGAGATCCTATCCGAGCGAATGGTCAGCCAGCCAGTGCACTTTTCACCGCGACGACCAGGCGCGTACGGCGAACAGCTCGTAGTGAAGTGGCGAACCGCATCTTCCTCAACCAATGGCCAGAACGGGAGTGCCAAGCTCAGCCTAACAGAGCAAGGCGAGCAGAACCTCGACGCCCACCTGCGGGGTTCGCAGACCGTATCGGAGAAGAAGGCCTTCACCGGCCTCTTCGTCTTCGAGTTCGACAAGGACGGCCGCATCATCAGCCATACGATCGAGCACGTCGACGAGCACGGTGAGTGGGAGAAAGGCGTAGGCGCCCGCGTAGTCGGGTTGACGGACTGGTTATTAGGCGGGATCAAGGGCCGCTCTGAAAACGGCGGCGCACTGCCCCTACTATCGAAACTGAAAATAATAAAGGAGACAAAAGGGCTACGGTAATAGCAATGAACGTGTAAAATCTACCATGGCGTTTACGGTTCCGATGCGGCGTTAATGCATCTTATCTTTGCTTCTGGATTCCTTCTAGTATTTCTTTTTTTTTTTTTTTTTTGCTTTTTTTCGGTTTGACTAGACGGAAGACCTTGGCGTGCGAACTCGCGAGTGATGAAACAGGTTTGAGAAGGAAAACGGCGGGGGGGGGGGGGGGGGCAAAAAAAAAATGTAAAAATAATTACCCACACAATTTACAGGAGTTTTATAATAAAAAAAAAATAAAAGAAAAGAAACAGGCCCGTCCCATAAGTACCGACAAAAAAAAAT
>MU279748.1:308828-365586 GCA_022385655.1 Xylaria intraflava
TTTTCGTCCCTGATCCCGCACCTACGCGCCTCCCCCCTCGCCCTTCCTACTAAGTTCCAGCCCGCCCCGCCGGGGGGGGGCGGGCCCCCCCCCCCCAAAAACAAACTGTACAACTAAGTCGCCACTCAATTCTCAGGAGTTGTAGAATACAAAAAAAAGAAAAGAAAAGAAACAGGCCCTTCGCAGAAGTCCCTACAAAAAAAAAATCAACGATCCACGCCCGTCTTTCCCGCCCTGACATCCCCTTTCTTCTTCTGCCTCGTCGGAGTCGCGACCATGGAATCGTACACGTGCTCCTCGAGGTGTTCCCGCGCGACGAGCGAGAACCGCAGCCCCGCCAGCGGGGACGTGACGATGGACCCGCGATACCAGTCGCGCCAGATCCGCTGCACGGCGTTGTCCTCGTTGCGCGGGATCGGCGCCGGGGCGCCGCTGGACCGCCGCGCCATCTCGGCGCGGTAGCCGTCGCCGAGAAGCGGCGTGTCGCTGCCCATCATGTCGTGCGTCCACTCGTCGACCTCGGCGACGCAGACGAGCACCTCGCCGTCGACGGGCGTGAAGCGGTCCACGACGTGGAACAGGGCCCCGAAGATCTGCTGCCCGCCCGTCTCGCCGTAGCGCAGGGCGCGGAACGACACGGCCGTCTTGCGCACGCGCCGCGCCGTCTGCGACGGGATGAAGTACGTCATCGGGCTGTTGAAGCCGAAGCTGTCGCAGGGCTCGAGCTCGCCGAGCAGGTACACGACGTCGAGGTCGAAGTTGAACCAGGTGCGCGGCGGCGAGCTCGTGCGTCTTTCCGGGGCCGGGGCAAGGCCGGTCGCGGAATGTGCGGTGCTGCCTGCATTATTCGGACCTGTGGGCCGGGATGCGCCGGTCCCACTTCCTGCTGTCCGCGACGAATGATTGGTGCTAGGCGAGGGGTTCAGAAGGTCATGGTAAGAGCTTATATGAGGTAACGAGGTCACGGCAGGGTTCGGGGTTGGAGGGGAGAGATGGCTGGTTTGTGGCGCAATGGGGGGAAAGGCCGGGGTGGTGATCACGGGGAGCTGGACGGAGGCCGGGGCCGGGGCCGGAGGAGGCTGGCCCGCGCCCGCTAGCACCCGGGGCACCTTCCACTCGAAACTCAGCTCGTAGTGTTTCAGCGCCAGGTCTCGCGTCTCGCGATTCACGTGCAGCAGCACCGGGACGGGGGGCGCGATGACCGGCTGTGAGCCCCAGATCTCATGGCGTTGGAGTTCGACGGAGGGGCCGCCCTCTTCTAAGCAGACTGTTTATTTATTTTCGCTAAGTAAATGCACGGCTAAGATAAATGCCAATATTACGAGCGGAACAAAGACGAAAAAACGGTCGTGTGACAGTTCGCAGCTTGCGGGCATAATGTAGTATGTAGTAACTTACGGCATGCTATCCCTACGACTCGCGGTGCGATCAGGTACTCCCAGACCTTGAGCCGGAGTTCCGCGGGCAGCTCGGGGAACAGGCGGAAGACCGTGTTATTCTTCTGATGCCATTCGGTCAGGGGCAATTTCGCCACCTCGCTAGCCCTGAGGCCGTCACTGAGCACCTTGAATTCAAGCCAGAACGTTGGTTGTGGGAAGCCACTCGGCATGGTAGGATGGCGTTGGAGGCGGCCCCTTGCAAGTACCTAATGGTGGGTTGAACGGGTTCGGCCGGCTGACGCTCGTCTCGATAGAGTTGGGCGACGGCCTGCGAGTTGAGCAAAATCCACGGTCGAATAGGGACGATCTAAGACGTCGCCATTTATACGTGTCGCTTGAAGCTCTCTCGATGGCAGGAGGCAGGAGATGCGCTGTTAATATCGGGCTGAGGTTGATGTCGTCGTACGAGATGGGGAAGGAGCTGCATGTCCGGCTTGGCGCCCGATTCGCTCCCCCGATAAGGTCGGCAACAACCGGTACCTCCATACTCCCGATGTAGGTACCGCGTATAAGCACAAACCGGCTAACGGCACTCCGACCTGATTCAAATCTCGCTTTGCTTCATAGCATTCGGTTTTGCTTCGTTTCTTTATAAATCATTCCGGCTTATATACCTCTAATATATCCAGCAATTGTACAGCCAACTTCAGACAGCGGAAAGGGAGATTGACATGATTTCAGTCAGCCGCTGTGGGGTCTGCATACCAATTACAGTCTTGACATCATTATAGCTCAGAGTGCTAGATACATATTCCGTAGTCTATACACATATGTGTATTCTAACTTCTGGGGCTACTGTTGGATTTACGTATTGGAAAAAGAAAGAAGATGCGAGGGCTCGTGTATTCACGCGCCGATATTACGTGCCTAGACTAGATAGTCTGTACCTACATTACGTTCGAATTCGCAAGCGGCCAAGGCTTGCGACGTTTCATCCTGTCGCCACATAGCGCTGGACCGGGCCAATGGAGGGCCACATGGCTCGCTAGATGCCTACTTTCACCGGGGCTGAGGCAGCTGACAGGTGGTGAAGCCACTGTGGACGGTAATACCCCCGCGCGTGGTATGCGCAGCGAGGTAGCAGGTACCTGGCCCGTCCCGCTTTTCCTCGCCCAGACATGTGCTGCAGCGTCGCTTCCAATGTCACGGGCACATTGCCATTGCATCATCCAGCCCGTATCTCCATCTATCTCTATCTTTATCTCTATCTTTATCTTTATTTGCACTACCGCCCCCCTAACCCAGATCATACGCAGCTCACGCCCTGTTCCAGAAGATCTCCCCCCGACTCACTGCTCAAAAACACTACACGAGTGCCCATTGTCTGTCTACGGCGCGTAGACATCACATCACAAACATCTGTTCCTGCATCGGTGTCGGTGACGCCGGGGGGAATAGGCACGCTAGCCCTGGCCTTCGCACACTCTGGATCATCGGTAAGACACCATGTCATCCCTAATAAGGCTCGCTGCCTGCGCCGTTCCCCCCCAATTCCACCCAACCAGACGACATCCATTGGCCCGAGACGGCCCACGGGAACCACCATGCGCTCCCACGCAGCTAAGGCTCGAGATTCGATAATCACCAAGCGCCTCTCACCCCCGCAATACGGGGTTGCCCATCGTCCCCCTTCGTCTCCAGAGCCAATCTCGGTCAGGTGGAGCTTTCAGCTGGTTGTGGTCTCCTTCCCGCCCTGTCTCATTTGCATTATTAATGTGTTCATACGTAGACAGACTCTATGCATAAGGAGATCGGGGTCATACTACCCCTCGCCATTCTTACTAGTCAGTTTATCACACTCCAGTACTGCCTAGATCTCTTGACCCTGCCCTGGCTGGAGGAGGGAAGAAGTAGCGACATCGCTGTCCAGAGCCCGAGCATTACCGCGGCTCTCATCCCATGGTTATTAATCGGCCTGTTCCTATCTCCATCCGTCCATCCCAGGAGAAAGCAACGCATGAAGAGTACGAGTGAATGGACGACTGACTGAGTGAGTGAGTGTGTATTTTGTTGTGTTGTATGTATGCCTGTGTGTTCGTAGCGTCTCCTGCTCTATCTTCTCTCCTTATGCCCGCTGAGTATGTCTTCTAGCCATCTCCTAGAAGCATTAAAGCTGTTCCAGTAGGATAGGTCCGCTTGTCACTCCGAAGCGGGATTTTTCCTACGATACCTTGATCCAAGCGTCTCTTTCGGCAGATCGCGCCATCTTTCCCTAGCACCTTGTGTTAATATCGGGTCTACGGATGAGTTGCTAGGCTTTCATCCCACCCGGACCCAATCAACGTTGCTTGGCCGTAGCTACACTCGAACCAGCACGCCAGGCCTCCCCAGCCATACCCCCCTGCCCGACATTGCATGTGATAATCGGTCTTGTTGCCCGAGCTTTCCCATCTTCCTTTCTCAGAATCCTGGTCGCGGATGGATCCACTAGTATACTCTCTGCCCACGTTACCTTTGCATCATCTCCCCCCCACCGACTGCGTGGGCGTGGTAAACGATTTATACAATATCTATATCTGCTCTCTCTCTGTGTGTGTTCTTCTCTCCTTCTCCATGTTTGTCTGTCTCCCTTCTTCAGATGGCTTCACCCTATCTCACTTATTATGTAATCGTCACACTCTGGGTATAGTTCCCGAATGTGGATTTTCATGGGATGCCCTCATATTGCCTCCACGATTGTCACTATTTCTACCGCACAGCCCTGCGCGGCTTGAACGTTGGAACCTTTGTCTCGCCTCTGTACGCCTAGTAGCCTCAACAATAAACTGACAAGATGCCCACTCAAGTTCGAATCTTCGCTATGCCAAAGTCACTCGGTGAGAGTCTTGCAGCAAGTTCACCATCGTCAATATCCAAGCCTGCCGGACAACTCGTCAACGGGAACACCTCCGACCTCAGATTATTGTCCTATGTGCCCACCACAATGGCAATACCTGAAAAACCTGATAGGGGTGTAACCTTTGCCGCTCAAGATAATCTGCCTAAGCTGCCTATTCCCGACTTAGAGAGCTCATGTCGGAAATATCTCGCTGCCCTGAAGCCTTTACAAGGGCCTCGTGAGCATGTAGAGACCAAGATGGCAGTGCAAGACTTTTTAAGGTCGGGTGGGCCAGAGCTCCAAGAAAAGCTCCAGAAGTATGCTCTCGGAAAGAGCAGCTTCATAGAGCAGTTCTGTAGGTTGACCCCTTTTACAGTCGATAGCATCATTCTGACCGTATTTTAGGGTACGATTCATATCTGAATTTTGATAATCCCGTCGTTCTCAACCTGAACCCCTTTTTCTTGCTGGAAGATGACCCGACGCCAGCAAGAAACAACCAGGTAACCCGTGCGGCATCTCTTGTAGTGTCGGCATTGGAGTTTGTTCGGGCTGTACGGCGCGAGGAGCTACCGCCCGACAACGTCAAAGGGAGACCCCTCTGTATGTATCAGTACTCACGGCTTTTTGGGACGGCCCGTGTACCTACAGATCACGGGTGTCAAATCGAACAGGATCCCGATTCGAAGCATATTGTCGTGATTTGTCACGGGCAATTTTATTGGTTCGACGTACTCGATGATAATTCCGACTTGATCATGAGCGAGAGAGATGTTGCTATCAACCTGCAAACCATCATCGACGACGCAGTTCAAACACCCATTCAAGAGGCCGCCAAGGGAGCGCTCGGAATCCTTAGCACGGAGAACCGAAAGATCTGGTCAGGCCTAAGAGACGTATTAACGCGAGAGCCGGGGTCCAATAATGCAGATTGTCTTGGCATTGTTGACTCGGCTCTGTTTGTGCTCTGCCTAGACTACACCGAACCGGCAACGGCCGCTGCTTTATGCCAGAACATGCTTTGCGGCACGAATGAGGTGGTCAAGGGAATACAAATCGGTACGTGTGTCAACCGGTGGTACGACAAACTTCAGATTATCGTCTGCAAGAACGGGAGTGCAGGGATCAATTTTGAACACACTGGTGTCGACGGCCATACCGTGCTTCGGTTCGCCAGTGATGTATACACGGACACGATCCTCCGATTTGCTAGGACGATCAACGGACAGGCCCCGAGTCTCTGGAAGACAACGAGTCCGGACCCATCAAAACGCGATCCTGAAAGCTTCGGTCATGTCAACACCACGCCGCACAAGCTAGAGTGGGACATGATACCGGAGCTCAATGTCGCAGTGAGGTTCGCGGAAACGAGGCTAGCCGATCTAATCAGCCAGAACGAATTCGAATGCTTAGATTTCAGCGGGTATGGCAAGAACTTCATAACCTCCATGGGTTTCTCCCCTGACGCCTTCGTACAAATGGCGTTCCAGGCTGCTTATTACGGGCTCTATGGAAGGGTCGAGTGTACGTACGAGCCAGCCATGACGAAAGCCTACCTTCACGGCCGGACGGAGGCAATTCGTTCTGTATCAGAAGAGTCCGTCAATTTTGTCCGGACCTTCTGGGCTGACAACCCGGCCGAGTCAAAAGTCGAAGCCCTTCGGAAAGCGTGCGAGCACCATGTCAACAGCACAAAATTGTGTGCCAAGGGGGAAGGCTGCGATCGCCACTTGTACGCGCTGTTTTGCTTGTGGCAAAGATATATGGATGGTGATTCTAGTCGGTCGCCAAGCAGCGCCGGCTACTCCAGCCCCATCGATAACATGTCTCCGCGAGACTCTGTCGTCGGAAGTTCTGGCAAGGACTCCTTGAACATGATAGAATCGGATACTCAGTCCCGCCAACGAGGCGACAGCATAACATCGAACCCCCGATCGCGGTCGGATATGAACCCCGTGCCGGCAATATTTGCCGACGCAGGCTGGGATAGGCTGAACACGACGATCCTATCGACCTCCAACTGCGGGAATCCGTCGCTGCGACAATTCGGATTCGGCCCGACGTCAGGCGACGGCTTCGGCATCGGCTACATCATCAAGGACGAGGGCATCAATATCTGCGTGTCGAGCAAGCACCGGCAGACAAAGCGCTTCGTCGACGCCCTCGAGAGCTACCTGCTCGAGGTCCGCCGCGTGCTGCGCATCACGGGCCGCAAGGCAGCCACCGCCAGGCAAACCCGGGCCCGTGAGGTCGACCCATCGAAGGTGAAAACGAGCAACCGGCTAAAGGCCCGCGGACGCATGATCACGGGCTTAGACGCCAACGCCGCAAGGTTGCGACTGGCGAACGGGTCGTCGACGGGCACGCGGTCGCCAACGGAGGAAAGTATTATGATGAGCGAGGATGACGAATTAGGCGGATGTAAGTTCATATTCCCCCGTCCCGTTTTTCTATTTTCCTTTTCCTAGACCAAAAAAAACCGATTTTATACAAAAAGTCGGGGAACGCGGACTAAATACGGATATCTTATTTTTTTTTTCTCTTCGCAGACGGCTTTTTCGACGCGGGCATGCTCCTCCAGGCGCTCAAGGCCCGCGGCGAGGTATTCGACCACGACGAATCCAAGGTGTCGGAGCGCGCGGCCGCCAGCGCGAGGAGGCGGGACGTGGGGAAGAAACTGCGGCTGGTCGAGTACTGACACGACTGGTGCGAGATGATCATGTACGGTATAGTATGGTAGGTATTATATGGATGGGGTGTACCTGTGGTTGGTTTTTTTCTTCGATGGCCTGGAATGAACGACGCCCAAGATACCATGAAATGAATTAATTGCGTATCTTACTGTCTCCTGTGGAATAATGGGAATCTCTTTGCGAAATACATACCTATCTACCCCTATCTACCTACCCATGAGGGGAGCATCTATAGTTACACCCCGACTGTAAGTGGTAGCGGCAATAGTAGTAATGGTGTCTACGGAAACTGCACACACCAGCACTTCCGTAGAACCTTTAGGCATCACAACACAAGGTAATTCAACCTTTTGAATGAGAGCAAACCCCCGATCATAGAATTCCGCATCATTTGAAGGTGGTCCGAAAGAAAACGGAGCAATATTCATGAAGTTCGTAATTCTAGCTCAGGGGTCTCAAGATAGCCGCTAGAGAGGCCGGCAGCAAGGCTGACGATACATATTCCGAACGAATTTTCGTAAAAAAAGAACAGGCAAACTACCAATCACAAACCGTAACGGCCGACAGATCGGCAGGGGTCTAGCGAAGAAGTCAAATAGTTGAGAGGAACGAATGCGCCGGTATATTAACGACTAAGTGAGCAAAAGTGAAGCTATTTACAGCAGAATACGGAAACCATCACCGCCCGGCCCACGTCTATACATCACGTTATCACTCAGCGAATTCACCCGGCCAAGGTGACAAGATGTCGGTAATCCCGGGATGGTAGCCGATGTATGGCGAGCTACAGCGGCAACCCCCAGCACCAAGATCAAATGTATATTTCTCTCTGCAGCGATCATAACATCGGTCCAGGCTGGCAGGGTTTCCACCATCGCAATCAACACGTACCGATCGTCTGCGCTGTTAATCAGTACCATGTAGAATGTCTTTTCAGGCGTAACAATGCCATCACCCGAACAACACAGCCCGTCAACACGCCTTCAACATACCAGGACTTCGCTTCAAGAGCCCCATCCCCATCGCCAGCCTGAACAATCACCAGTTAGTTCACGAGCTTCATAACAAACCCCAAATATTTCCAAGAATGAAGAACCCTGCGTCGTACATCGTCACAGAACCATAGTGAAACCTAGAGAACCTCCTCCGTGCGCAATAATAAAACTCAGTGCCGGAGTCACCAGCGGTTAGAACCGTGATAATACACAGAACATCAGTGAAGATACCATGTAACAATAACAATCGAAAAAAAAAACCAGCCGGTCGATCTCGGCTTCGTGTCCCTTTTACGGAGAAGGCACGGTACTTGAATTAACGCCGGCGTGAAAAAAGACCAACATGCTTGCAAAAGGAGGAGGAGGGGGGGGGGGGGGGGATGATCCCAAAGGGATGATCCCAAATCCCAAACTGCTGCGTTACCGACTTCACCATACACCGAATCAAGCCCAAGCAATCAATGTATCCATAATCGACGTCCCCCCCAAGGCCACATTCAAACCGACACTCTCACGGTCTATCTCAGGTTCACAAACAATGGCCCCGACAAACCCTCGACCGCGCAAAAATATCCCATATCCGGTTCGAAATCCTAAAACCCCGAAAGAACCGCTGCGCGAAAGTCAACCGACAAAGTCCCTACCATGATTTACATAATAAGCAATTCAAGTCCCAAGCCCTAGTCGCCCTCATCCTAGCCCGCCGATACGATAGCTAGCCAGTCACGCGAACCTCACGGGGGGATAAACCACCTAAGGGAGGGGTAATACCCCGAGTAGCCATTCAGGTTCAGTGAACCCAGGTATATAGTAGATAGTGCTCCGACTCAATACATTCCGGATGTTTCGCACATCCCTCGCAAGTAGCATTCGGCTTATGCTTGATCTCTAATAATTGGGTTTGTACATAAATTTCTAAGTCGTTCGGATTTTCAATGTGCAACCCTAGCACCGCCACGCCGTATAGCTAGCTAGGCACTCGCTCCAAAAAAAAAAAAAAAAAAAAAGACCCTGGAAAATTGCTTCTTGTTCGGGTATCGATTGTATCGTGTAGAGGATAATTTCCGCAGGTCGAAAGGGTATCGTTGAATAGAAAGGAACAGGGCTTAACTACTCCCTCCACTAGGATTACCGGAGAAACCAAGGTCTGTCATGTAGGAGACGATGGCATTCCGCGTCACCGTGCAAATACCTTGACAAGGCCATCACCACCAGCGCTGACGACCCACCGACCATCCTGGCTCCATACGACGGCACAAACGCCCTCACCCCGCATGATGCGGTGATTTGTGATCTCCTGGGTGCAAGTCCGCTTTTCCAGTGACCAGAAACGGAGGCTGGCATCGTGACCGGCTGACACGAGCTCCCTGCCATCTGGACTGAGCGAGAGGCTCGAGATAGCGGCTGGATGGGCGAGCATGTTATAGGTGCATTGCCCTACGAATCGTTAGCATGCTCGAGAAGACAGCAGTAAATAAGTCTAGACCTACCGCTATTGGCATCGAAGAACCTAATAAAACGGTCTTCGTGCCCGGAGATAATGACACCTTCGATGCCGCTGCCCGACGACGCAGTGCTGCCAGTAGGGCCGCCTGCCTCTTCATCACGCAGCGCCGTATTAGTACCCTGTTCGAGACCCGCCGTGGTCGCGACGATGGCATTAACACTAGTGGCCATCGTGTTGTCGTAGGTCTCCAGGCTCGCCATGGATCCGATCTCCTCGCCCGTTCTCGTATCAAATACGATGATCGCCGCGTCTGAAAAGCTGACTACGAAGGCTTCACCGGTCGTTGAAAGTGGTGTTATGCACGTAGGAGACGCCTTGGAGCCATCCGACCTTCTGAAGTCGTGAACAAGAGTGTAGTTGAAGGGAGAATTAGAGGCAGTGTTGGGCTGAGGGGAGCTAGGAAACTGTGACCCAGAGCTCATCGAGTTACCCCTGACACGTCCGCCGCCCGCTGCCCGTCTTCCCGTGGGCCCCGGTGGCGGGCAGGACAACTGAGGCGGCGCACTCACAGCCCAGAGCTTGATGACACCGTCTGCGCCGCCCGATGTTACTAGGATGCGGTCCGGGGTACCATAAGAGTTTGACTGCCCAAATAAGGATCCTAGGGTTCCAGGGAGCACGCAAATAGCCCAGACGGCATCGGAATGGCCGTCCAAAGTCGCCTTGGGGTCGACTCTGCCACGTTCCCACACCCTGATTGTCGCATCCCGCCCTCCCGAGAATATCCAACCATCGCCTTGAGCGCGGCCGCCGGTAGAAAAGTTAGGAGCCGGAGACCAAGAGGTAAGACATAAAACGGCACCCGAATGCCCACGGTGAGTAAAGTCAGCTGGCACATCGAGATCCGAGGATTGAGCGCCCAAGTTGGGGTTCTCGCGAGGGAGATGGAACCGTTTGATGAGACCGTCATCGCCCGCGGTGCATATTTCGGGCTCGCCTGGGCTTCCACCCCCAGAAAAGATGACGGTACGGACGGCATTAAGATGTCCACGTAGCCCATACCGAAGCTTGAAATTTGTACTATCTATCTTTTGGGCCATGGCGTTGAGGGATAGCTCTTGCTCAGTGCTTCTCCTACGAGACAAAGAACTCTTTCGGCGATGAGAGCTCGGCCCCCGATTGGGCGATTTGGGGATGTTTTCGGCGGCTGGGAAAACATCGGTATCTGGTCGTTGTGGAAATGGCTGAACGGGCTGCGATGCGGTGGATTCTTGGAATGATGCGTCGTTGAAGTTCCAGCCTTCGGATTCGTCCGTCCGCTTGTCCATGGGAGGCTGTGCGTTGTCTGCTCGCATAAGATCTCTGATATGATTCTGTTTGGAAAGATCATCCTGGCCACCACGAGTGTTCGGGGGCGCCACAGATGCGGGCCAGTCGCCCGGATGCGCATATCCTCCAGCAGAATTGTCGCCGGAGCGAACCATTGGAGCCGATTGCATGTTATCAGTCTTCGCGGCCATGTTAACGCCACCAGTCGGCTGTAAGGGCATTCCATGCTGATTCGCGTTAGGTGGAAGACGAGGGCCCGGGTCCTTGATATGATTCTGATGCATCCTCAGGGCCTGGACTTGGAATGCAGGGTCGAGAGGCTGACCAAGAGGGAGGCCAAAGTCCCCTTCCCGTAAATCCTCCATGATGGGCAGCGGAGGTGACTCTCGAGGGGGCAATGGGTTCGCGGGCGTCATCATCAAGTAGGAGAATTCGGCCTGGCACTGATCTAGGAAGTTTCGCAAATCATCTCGGTCACGCTCCTCATCTCCTTGCAAGCCGAGCAGTCCTTCGGGACGCGGGAGACCGTTTTTTAACCTATCGCTGGTGGCTATGGGGGCACACGCAAGTTAGTCTGTAAATGTTTGGCATAGCAGGGGGGTGGTCACGAACATTTGAGCTTCTCCTGGATGATGGCGGCCCTATCCAGCTTGGGAGGTTGCTTTACGGAGTGATCGGACCCGGCCGCCGCACGGTCGACGGCGCCGAGCTCCGTGGTCTGATCCTTCACTTTCTTCTCAAGTATTTTGACGTATCTCTTCAGAGCCTTCTGGGTGGCATCTGCACGTCGGGTGGCACCCTCAAGAGCGGCGATCCTCGCTTTCATTTCTTGTCGTTCTATTTCCCACGAGTTTCTATCTCGCTCATGTCGGTGCCATTCCGTCTGGAGGAAACGCATGACGCCCTGCAAGGTGTATTCGGTGGCGTGGGGCATGTTGTGATGAAGATGCATAGACGGGCCACCTCCAGCCATATCCTGACCGACACCGGGACCGGGACCAGAGCCGGGACCAGGGCCGGGGCCAGGACTGGCACCGGGACTGGGCCCAGGACCACCGACTCCATTACCGCCAGCGCCGGGGCCCATAGACGAAGCTTGTTGCCAGCTCATGGAGGTAAGCTGACCCTTCGATACGGAGCTTAGTAGCCAGTACGTTGGGTCCTCGCGCTCGTTTCACCGTCGAGTCTGAGCAGGTCGGTCGACATGCGCATCAGCCGAGGGTGGCAGGTGAGGGTAAGTCGATGCAGCGCTTAGCATCTAGGGGTTAGGCGGGATAGAATAAATCGAGCTCGCGGTCAAAAGCGGCGAAGGACGATGGGATCGGAAGTGAGGAGTCGACAGCAGCGAGCGATACGCGGAGATGAGTATCTAGTGGACAGAAGAGTCAAACACCAAACCGATCTGGAGCGGAGGCAACGAAGCAGGTAGGATCGTTTGGTTGTTGGTTTTCTCGGTCGTCTGGTCAGTCGGAGGGCAACGGTAGTTATACGGTGGGGATGGAGGAAAAGGATGGAGGGAAGTGATGGCGCGACGCAGGAAATGCGTATAAGCTGTGGAGATGCAAGAAGAAATTAAATGACGACTGGCGTCGCGAACAGGAGTCGACGCGATAAGAAATGAAAATACAGACTCTGTGACGTGGAGACAAAGCCGAAAAAAAAAAAAAACAAGCAAGCAAGCAAGCGCCAAGATTGAACAGCAGCAGATATGGTCGTGATCTTCGCTACGCTCGTGGTTCCGCGTCGTCTCGTGTCGTCCTGGTCAGTCCTGGTCTCGTGGATATTCAACGGCTCGGTCGAGCGATGGCAGAGGGAGAAGGTCGGTATACAAATTGCCAGTTGCTGGACGTGATGATGATATGTGGTCGGACGGACGGGCGCGGTGCGGCGCTGAAGCTCACGGGAGGAGGTATCGGAGACAGGATGGCTCGCCGGGTCACGCTGGCAATGGCCGGTACTCGGTACTTGCGGGCCTGACTGCCGGGGTTAAATTTTGACGGGACCAACTGGTCGTGCCTGCCTGGTAAACTCAGGAGGCGCTCAGTCGTGGAGAAGACGTGGTCTGTGCATATGGCTATTACTAATCATTGCTTACATAGCAAGTCGGTATGGGAATCGGTACATGCATACCTAGCTAAAAGAATATACGATAACTGCATTGACATTATGCATCTATCAGTGGCCAATCCCAACCTCGGCTTGTCAAGACGGGGTTCATATCACCGGCAGACTCCTATTCCTGCGATCTCACCTCGCTCACTCATCACTCATCGTGAGATTTTCAATCCAGAAGATATCACCTGAATTGTGTCGAATACTATTCCCAATCACTGCTATATGCAAATTGAAGGGTTAGGTTTCATTCGTTTATCTCTCCGATACTCCCATATAACTGTTAGCTGGCAGCGACAATTCCTCAATACTTCCTCAATACTACCTACCGCCATCTCATCAACTCACAGCTCGACGCGCCCACCCATCCCAGTATGGTGAATAGACCGGGAACTGATGTCAATGCCGTCCAGGGCCCTCACGATATTCAGTATCTTGAAGACTTTCTAAAATGGTTCGGTGAGAAAAATGTAAGTAAAGCGTGGCCCGTCGCCATGCTGCGGCCCGCGGCGCCGAATCGAAGTCCCGAGTGCCGGCTCCAGCTCACAAAACATCCAACCCAAAGGATTGGTCGGCCTCCATCGCGCAGCACCTGACTATCGCCTCTCACTCCGCGGCACCGCCACATCCCCGTGTGACCTTTCGCTTTACCGTGCAGCCCATCCACGCCAACGGACTCGGCAACCTACACGGCGGCTGTACGTCGACCATCTTCGACGTGTGCACTACATTGCCGCTGTACCTGATCTCGCGCCCCGGGTTCTGGGAGCATGGCGGCGTCAGTCGCACCCTGAACGTCACCTACCTACGGCCCGTGCCTGTCGGGACCACGGTCGATATCGAGTGCGAAGTTGTCCATGCCGGGCGGAGGCTCAGCAGCTTGCGGGGCGTTATGAGGACTGCTACTAGTGATGGGGCTCAGGGGCCGGTTTTGGCTATCTGTGAGCACGGGAAGGTTTTTGCAAATGCGCCTGCTTCAAAGTTATGAGGGACGATACCATTCGTGATGACGCACGTATGTATATATGGTATTCTTAGGTACGTTCTGGGCAGGTAGGCCAACCGCGCTGTCGTACCCATCCTGGGTACCGAATGGGTAATCTTCTATCTACGATCGAATCATGGCCCAGCTATCCCTGAACCCGCTTTCATCGATACCTACCTAGGTATGCATTCGCGGTCGTCTTGCTCTCCTCCTGCGCTCCTCCCCCCTCCCCCTTTTATTGGGACAGTCAAATAGTGGTTCGGTTCCATCCCGGCCAGCGTCATGTCATTGGTCTCGCTCAGCTCTCCCCTCCATCTTTGTGCATTTGCCATCCTCCCCCGCCCGAGCGGCGGTGCCACCGCTCGCGACAGCACACATTTCACACAAGTCCAGGCGGCCAGGCCTCCTGCTCCGGTAATCCACGCACTTCCTACCATGTAAGGTTAGCAGATTTGACTACATATCTGCTGAATAGCTACCGCAGTTAGATGCTGACCTTTTTGCGAAGGATGCCAAGCGCAAGTACGATGGAAATGGGTATATAGCTGTCTAGCTGAATGGAGCACACCCGACAAGATGCGGATTCGGCTTATGGTATGATCGTAGTAGCATACTCGTCGTGTGGTAACAACGGCGGTAGCATCTTATAGTCACCACCTGGGTGCAGATAGCAGCTAGCGAGCGTCGGCTTCACAGATTCATTGATAAGTCCACTACTAGGCATCCAAATATCCATGTGCAGCAATGACCTGAACGGCGCACATTGACAAGCACAATGAAGAGCCCTCGCCGCCGATCATCGCAAACCAGTAGCTCGCCCGACTACAGTACTCGGTCATCGCGCCTACTCACACATCGCTGGGGTTTACGGGTGCATGGCGGTTAGCCGGCGGAATATTCAAGAATACCTAATAACGATATTTTGATATTCTCTCTCAATCTTCAGATTCTAAGTATGGATATAAGTCGGATGAAGAGAATGTGCAGCTATACCGGCGTTATAATTAGTTTTCGGCGGTCTCAGCGGCGCATTGATTTCGAATCCGTCTCCCGTACCATACCAACCTCTAAGGGCCTTTGGGCTCTTCGGAGTTGCATTTCAATCCGGTCAGCAGATAGCAGGTTCATGGATACCTTACCTTAAGCAGGCAGGCCAATTAAGGAGAGCAGTGTAGGGCGCGAAACGGATGCCTACTCCTTGGTACCTAGGTATATACATGTAGGTAGGAGGTATAAGGTATATATATGGGACAGAGTAGCAGCACCCTGGTACTTTCGAACACACCAAGATTCGCCAGCAAACTAAGTACCCCATAGCACGAAGTTTTTCGCACACTCACTAGGTAGGCAAAACAGGGTATAATCACGTGAAATCATACTTATACGTTTTGGAAGAAGATGGAGGCCATATAAAGGCTTCAGTTCGCAATTATACAAACGATTGATAGGGTATTGCTACTTTTGATGTTGACTGTAATTGCTCAAGAAAGTGATGAGCGAGATTTGGTGATGAGCCCACTAAAACTCGCGCATGGCTATTTTAAAGGCCCTACTTTCAGGGAACTTTTCTCACCAGCGAACTTTGGTGTGTTCGAAAGTACCGGGGCGCTGCATAGGAAGTGGTACTCAGAACCAACCGTTGGTTCATGGGAGAGCGGATAGTTAGGTAGGGGTATTGGACAAGCCGTCGGTAGGTAGACATACAGCATGGGTCGCGGCCCGGAGACGCGGAGAATGGACTTCGCCCGTGAGGCTCTGCCTGGGGTGGATGCCTGTGGCAATTCTGAGCAAGGGATCCTTACGCTACCCCGTCCGAGACGTGTCGCGCGGTGTAAGCCATGATGTGCTGTATTTGCGGCGTCGAGCATGCCAAGCATCTTCGTCCGTTCGAAATATCGGGAGCACACTCCAATATACATTGCACATGAGAGCAATTCCACCACCACCACCAAACAAGCAAAGCGCTTAGCCCACTGGTATGGATAATGACATTCAACCATTCAACAATTATAAAAGGGGTCTGCTCGCTTGTTGAAGCTTCCCCCACGGTCCTCACATCCAAGAACAAGTCGGCGCTCCGGAGTTGTTCACTTACTTGCTAGACCCCACCATCATTCCCATCCCCTTCCAAGATGGACCGAATTTCATCTACACCAGCCTACAATGGGTGGGCAGCTTTCTCGTCGCCTGCTATGCCCATACCCCCTCCTTCCCGCCTTCGCCGTCTGTCGTGGCATATAGTTTACCCCTGTACCCCCTGTTGAGAATTCCGCACACATCGCTGTCATGTCTTTCACCACATTCAC
The DNA here is from genome assembly GCA_022385655.1 of Xylaria intraflava. Lineage (NCBI taxonomy): Eukaryota > Fungi > Ascomycota > Sordariomycetes > Xylariales > Xylariaceae > Xylaria > Xylaria intraflava. The sequence goes on from MU279748.1 coordinate 324,953, forward strand.
ATTGCCCTTAACCCCTTGACGACACAATCTATCATCATAGAGGCTGACGCAGACCCCTTCCATACAGCGAACATCCTGCCAAGATACCGCACCGCTTCTCCGAAGCCCCCAATGACGACGCCCTCGCCCAGCAACAGCTGAGGCGCTACACGACATCGCGGGGTGTCAGAGATGACCCCGTAACGGCATCGTTGACCCAGAACACAAGCACGGGTTCAAGTGTAGCTAGCCGAGAAGCTGAGGTAAAGCGAGATGTTGAAGAGGCCTTGGCCAAGTATAAAAATGCGGGCCATCATGGCGCTTCGACCTAGACATCCTACCAGTACGTTGATGCTTTGCTTTTTGTTCCTGATCCTATGTAGACAGTCAACGACTTTTGATGTGCATAGTGCACACATACCTGCACATTCATTAAACTATGCGCTGACTTGACGATAGTCGAGGCGGCTATCGGCATCAATGCATCGGTACCTACACACCATGTCGACCTGGAGCATGATCCAAACCCATAAGGTACCGTCCCGTCGTCGTCGTCGTCGTCGTCGTCGTCGTCGTCGTCGTCGTCGTCGCCACGCACGTCTGGGCGGTTCCAACAATAGGTAGTGCGTCGCCCGGGGGGCACAAGTATAGTATGCGACAGGGGATGTTCATGAGCTCGGGACACTACCGGCGGCTTATCCGTTTAGTACCGTGCATTCCTAGCGCCGGCTTGCCGCCTTGTGGGGCACTAAAACGTTTATCACAACGTTATGGGAGCCTCAAGGTACCCTCCAGACCGTTAGGCCTAATAAACCGCGATTTCTCGCAGTGACTTGTGCCCGCTCAAAAGTTGCTGTGCTGTTGGTGAATCTCCTCAGTCCCGTCGGCTTTGTGATGTACCATGCTATCGAGTCGGATGGCACGGAGTTAACGTTAACTCCCCCAACCCACACGACCCCATTCCCGTAAAGATATGTGCTAGGTACCACTCTTGGCGCAGGGATGGTAGTTATCATCCACCACGGCCATACCGGTCCGCAATTGGTACATAAGATTGGTATGAGTTCTATCTAGATGGAGGATATCCTCTCCAAGGCATCTTCATTCATAAGCCATATACTTCTGATATTACTTGCCTCTTGTCAAGAGCTAAAGCACGTTGACAGTATCGCGGGCTATAGTCAATCAGGAAAACCGAACCATGTCGCGCTGGCGTCAGACTGGCGATAGACACTTGGCTAGCAAGGGATGGCCGACCGTGCTTGGCGGTCCAGGTGTAAGAACCCCGCCCGTGGGGAGCCGTTAGGTGCTGATGGCGCAGTGTGGTCCCGGCGCCCCACGGCGGCTAATGAGCGCCGACCTGGGGGTACGTACTTCACGATGGTGCAGTTAGGGTGGAATACCGGGCGCAACATAGGTCATATTCGAGATACGTTGTAGTAGCATGACGGCGTCGGCGTCAAATAGCGGCGCGGTTGAGATCGAGGTAAGATTCATCTAGACATGCCCACCCAATCCGCCACAGTAGCGTGAGATTTCGGCCCGGATAACGAATGGAGCTGCTGCTGCTCTTTCTTGCCCTCGGCGTCATGGACGTAGGCCCCTGCTGCCATGCCCCTTGGGGCTGCCGTGGTCCCGTCAGCCGACGATTAAGCCGCGAACATCGAAATTTTGCATCATCCTTGATGGGACTCCATGACGCCGGAGGCACGAGAACACAAGGCCCAGGTGCGTAGGACAGCACGATTGGGATGATATGATTGGGTGCCTAATTGATGTGACTGCGACAGGGGGTGCGTGCCTGGTTAAGTTCACTGGATGGACACAGACGGTGCGGTCGGAGTCGGCGTCATTGTCAAATTGCTCACCGCTGGCAGATGACGAGAGTCCGGAATCACCTTGCACTTCAAACCTCTTTTTGAGAAACCAGAACTAGATAGGTAGCCAGCACTGGGGCCCCAGAATGACAGGATGTGGAGGCGGAAAGTCTTCACTGGGGGTTGGTGACAGATGAGCGTGGCCGCGGAGGGCACGAACGAAATAGATATCCCGCACGGATAAACATCGGAGATTCTGCTCTGCGCCAAGCCACCATGACAAGTTTGATGCAATTAACGCGTTAACCTTATAACGCATAGGTAGATACCTGATACTCGGCCTACCGCCTTGCTCGGCCATCAGATCTCAAAGGTTTAAACATAAGGTAGCCAGGAGGCCATCACTTGATCCTACGCATGTTTAGAACCCAAGTTTATGCTTTATAGCTAGTGGAACAACATTCCGTGTAGCTCATAGGAGTCGTTAGCAACAGAATGTAATGCGCATTTGTATTGGGTTGAATTTATCGATTTGCTCTCTCCCTTTTGTATGTAGGAGGTTATGTAGGTGTATTCTATGGTGTTGCGATACCTATCCCACGTGGATTGCTTGACGGGCAGCGACTCGAGGAGATATGATCCTGCAGAATCACGATGGCTGCTCTGTGCGCCTCCGCCCTATCTGTCCTCTCATATTACTCTTATAGCAAGACGAAGGACAGAGAGCTGCCCTGTTTATGGGGATCTTGCCCCTATCTTGTCAATTATGTGACACTCCCCTCGCGCCTAAGACCTACAATTAGCAACCGTCGCCACTAGCCCAGTTGCTGCATCTCAGGTCTTCTTCGTTGCCCCTGTCCAATATTTTCCTCCCGGCCTTCCTCCGCCGCTTGCGTTGCTAACCTCATGTCGGCTCTACTGAGTCTGAGGTCCCCGCTATACTGCCCGAAAGCTGCCACGAGAGCGCGGAGCCCGTCTTTCAGAGCCACCAGCACTTCCGACACCTCGGGGCACTCTCGCCCGTTGCTGAGATCTGTCCAATGCGTTGGGAACCGGTCTCGAAACATTTCCAGTTTCCTAATAACCGCCGTGAATGTCCGTATAATCGTCGCTACATCCCTCTGTACGTTGCCGTACCTGTCCTCTGTCAAACTACACACGGCCAATTGTGACAGAGCGTACGTTGCATTGACATACACGCTGGTCTCCGCGTACGGCGATCCTAGAACTGCCTTAGCCAGCCGCCGATTGAATGTTCGTTGAAAAAGGTCGCCGATCACGGGCAAGGACAGCACGGAGGTAAGGATCTTTGTAAATTGACCTTGCAGTGCATCGGGTTGCAGCGCCTCCTGCTGTTCTCTGCTCATGACGCGATCGGCAACTAGCACGGCCTTCTCCTTGATGACGGGCATCCAGTCCTCTATCGGCGTCTTGCCCGGCGACGTCACGAGTCTAGAGACGGCGTCTATCACTATAGAAGCCCTGTCGTTGGCTCTTGGGGCCAAGACGTTGCCGGCATGAAGCGGCTGGGCTACGCGCTCGCGTGGTTGTATAGGAGCTGCAAGCGGTTCTCCGGGGACGGGGCCGGTGCCAGGGGCCGGTGCCGGTGGTCTTTCGTATTCGTCGACTCTGCGTTCGATACCTTGTATTACGTCGAGGCAGAGAGCATAAATCTGGGACCACATGGGCCCATCCTTGCGATCAATATCCTCAAAAATGGCCTGACGTCTCGCCGGGTAGTCTCGTGCAATGAAAGCAAGTTCCCACATTGCAAATGCCTACATTGTCAGTCAGATCTTGAGGGAAAAGAACAGAGCGGTGGTGGCCACTTACAGCTATCCTGGGCTTCTGGCTTCGTAATCCATTAATTAAGCTGCCATTAGGGTCCTTTGACTCAGATGTCAAAGGCTGTTCCTTCTTGAACGGCTCACGGGTAAGCTGCACTCGGAAGGCAAGGTCACCGAATTGCCAGAGGAAACACAAGAGAAAGGAGGCCCAAATAGTACGTCCGAGCATCCAAATGCTCCAAGGAGCACTCCCAGTAGGTAGATTGTATTTTGGGAGATTCCCATAGAAGAAGCGGAAGAACGACATGGACGTGCGCCAAGCGCTGAGCCTGAGGAAGTGGTAGAGGATGGTATAGTTGAGCGTTGCAACGGCGATGGCTAGCATACCTGATCGCACAAGTAGGGTGGGAGTCCACTCGCCAATTTTGGTGGCCCAATGGGCCGGAACAGGATTGTCGACCGCGTTTGCCTCGCCATCATCGTGGCCCTCGCGCCTCGTCTTCACGGTTCCCAACACTAGGCGATCCTGATCTAAAGCTAGGTGAAGAGCGCCTTGCACCAGACCCATAACCACGAAGTTGACCGTGTAGAACAGGGCATGCTCGTTCAGACGGGAGCGACCGGTTGCGCGCGAGATCCAACGAATGCCGGCTTCTTCGGGCGTCGACAGGAGATAAACCTGGCTGAAGATAAAGGCAGAAATGAGGTATGTCAGGACGGTCTCTAGAGTGGAGAAGAGAAGCACGATGTTGGTCATGGTCTCAAAGAGCGAGTTGGAAGTCCGAATGCCCATGTGGGAATGGGCGATTCGGAGGATGATGACGGGGAGGACGCAGAGGAAGAGAGCCAAGGCCCGCAGGCCGGGGAGACCCAGGGGAATCCATGGCCAGAAGACTGAAGAGTCACGAGGTCAGCGAAGACGGACGAAATGTGGCAGGCGGACGTACTGGAATCCCACTTGGATAGGGTGATGGCTTCAAAGTAGGCGAGGCCGAGGACGAGCGCAGCGGTACCGGCGAAGCGTCTCTGCAGAGCAGGCTGGAGGAAGTCTTTATACGGCACCCGTCGCGCGACGGCGGCCATGGTTGCGCAAAACAAGGAAAAGAGGGCGTAGAACGGAATCAGCACATTGTCTGTGAGGGGGGAGCGGCGGAATACACGTGTTGAAGTGGGTGGTGTAGACAGATGCTCAGATGTTCAGAGGTTCAGATGTTTTGAGGCTGGGTAGAAGCAGCTCGACCATCACGCATTGCGATGGGGGAAAGTAAATAATCGCCAAAAAAAACTTGCAGGGGACACGGTAGGCATGTTACACGCTATAATACAGGTGTAGACAGTGGGCCTGGGCCGTGCCTTTAGGGGATGAGGTCGCCCGGCTTGTACTCAGTACTTCTTAGGTACCCGCCATTACCCACTTACCCAGGTACAAGCATAATGTCCCGGAACGTACATAGTGTACCTATCTATAGGCTATAGTTACCTACCAATAGGTGATTATGCAGCTACACGGTACACTTATGTTACCTAATCAGCACGTGTGATTCGTACCAGACACCCTCGCGGCCACTCAGCCACTCAGGACCCGGCATCAACTATCTATCTCCTTAAGGGCGGCTTTGCAGCCCAGGTCCGTGCTTTTGACATAATCCAATCAGAATGCTCAAAAAGCGCCACCTTAGGTACAGTACCTCATTCTTCGATAATTCTTCAGTATCGATAAGAGGAGACAAGGTACTGTACCGCCAAGCAAATAACCGGGTCGTGCACGGACCTGGGCTGCAAAGCCGCCCTTAAGGAGATAGATAACCTTACCTATTCCTTGCCTAGGCAACTATCTCCGGAATACTATAACTGGATACCGACGTCAGCCACCGCTCCTTACTGACCGTCTCTGCCGAACATCTCGCGCAGTCGATGATATCTTGGACTCCACTACCCCGCGCCCATCCGAACTGATTCCATCCTTCTACTCGTCCGGCTGCCCGCTCCACGCCGACGCCCGTTCATTCGCTCGCCATGTCCTTCGATCAGCTATCCTCCGCAGAGTCCGGCCATGCAGGCGGTCGCCAGTCCAACAATGGCACCTACTCCGACGATCCCGAGTTCTCTCGCTTGTATCATAGCCTGAGCAACCAGTTGTTTCGCCTGCAGGGCGAAATCTCGAAGCTACGCTCCGACATTGGCCTCCTCGGCACGAAACGGGACAACCCGCGCCTGCGCGAGCGAGTGTCCATCGTGCTGGAGGAATCTACCGGACGCTTCAAGGAAGCGGGTGAGGGGATTAAGAAGATCCAGGCTTGGGAAGATGTCACGGTAAGCGCATACTCGCACATCCCCTCGCCGTCGCCCCCTTAGTCCCTTTGACTAACAGAGACATGTCGCAGCCTACACAAAAATACTCCCAGCAGAAACTGTCGCGCGAGTTCAAGGCCGCGCTCGCCGATTTCCAATCACTCCAGCGCACAGCCATCGAGAAACAGCGAGCTTCTGTGTCGGCCGCCAAGGTCGCGCTCGAGTCGGGTCCCGCGGGGGAAGAAGGCATCCACGGTCATGAGGGCCAGCAGCTTCTGCTTCAGCAACAGGAGCAGGTTCATCTGGCGCCGCAGGACGAGGTAGATTTCCAGGATGCTCTCATCACCGAGCGCGAGGAGGAGATCCGACACATCGAGGAAGGCGTCAGCGATCTGAATGTCTTATTCCAGCAAGTCGCCCAGATTGTAAGCGAGCAGGGCGAACAACTACAGACGATCGAGAACAACGCCGTCAATGTGCGCGACGACACCCGCGGCGCCGACTATGAGTTGCGGAGCGCTGCGCGCTACCAGAAGAATGCCCGCAGCAAGGCTTGCTGCCTGCTTCTCGTCCTTGCGGTCATCATGACCGTTGTACTGCTTGCTGTGTTTTTGGGTTGAGGCGTCACGTTTTTTTTCCCTTTTTCAAGATTTGGAATGACTTTAGTATCGTAGTCCGGGGAGCGGCATCTGTGTACTGGCGTTTTGGCGTTCCGGGACGCAGGGCAGGATATTAATGATAGGCCGGGGCCGGACGGAAACGGACATCGTAAGGTTTCCTATATTTCAAAACACCGTCGACGTCGAATAGTTCGCCCCAGTGTAGCCTACATATCTCGATACCGTCCTGCGTTGTGTCATTGGTTATACACGGAATGCCGCGCATGATATTAATATATATACAATCTATACAGTCCGATTTCCGAGTACCTGTGATACAAGTCGTCAAAATATGTGACTCTACCCGTCTTACGTAGTTTGTTTTTCTTTGGCAAGAAGCAATATTTTGTGCCTTGCTGCCAGATATCGACGACCTTGTGGGCTTTGCGACTACCTAGTGCACATACAAAGCGAGCGACGGCAGTCATCTCATGTCTGACTGGCTCGGTACTTCTTGTTTCGTTGTGGCCTTAAAAAGGGGGTTTCGACACCGGTGCATCTCTTTCGCAGCGTCCACTTAACGGGCAAGAGATGATTCAGGACCTTAACGAAGAGCGCATTGCTCATAGATGAGGTGAGCCAATATAGGTGCAATGCGGCGGGCAGGTCTAACGTTGCGGGACCAATCATGATGGCAAGACCGAACATGGCCATGCGAAGCGTCGACCGTACCCGCTCTGAAAGCCCGACTTTCTTGTCCTCGGCTAATAACTGGGACCGGCTGTTCTGAGGACGGCGACCCATGGCGGTGCGCAAGCGATCGTAGAATTTACCACCGGTTTTTGGCAGGAGGTTGAAGATGAGCGTAGCGGACAGGGCAAAGGGTAAGATGTGGTAAGGATCGCTGGCCGTCAAGTCGGTGAACCAGAGACAGCCTTCAAACGTCAAGCTGGGGTCTACAACGGCTTCACGGATCGTTTCTCCTGGTGAGATGACACCCGGGTCCATGGCAGCCGGGCCCATAGTAGAAGAATCTACGACTGACCCAGCCCTCGCTGGTGCTCCGTTGTCGGTAACTCCTGCCGCGCCAGTGATCAGAGAGCCTACGAGGCCGACGGGACCACCGCATAGTCGGCGCACGGCATCAATTGCGATGATCCAGACAGGAAAACCGAGCACACTTCCGTAGAGCCTCCACTGCTGCAAGCCAAGCTTGCTATATATCCTCGAGGAGGCCTCGTCCTGGCGACTCTTCACCTCAGACATGAAGCGCGAAGGTGGGATCTGCTCACGCTGGATACTGTCCCGGAAGTGCGTGATCCAAGCCTGCATGACAGGGCCTAACTCGGTACGGCGCCGCAGGACTATCTGCGAGTGAATCATAAAGGGTAGCCGAAAGACGGCGCCAACTGTGAATGCGACCAGGGGGATGGTCAGGAACCATGGGAGATGTGTGACGCTGTGCAGCCCAACCATGAGATTTTGAGCGCCATCAATGGCAACGTTGGCGGTGGACTGCCAATGAAAGGCTCTCCGGCCATGTTGAGGGTGGTGAATATGAGGGGACGGTGACCAGACTCGACTGATGAGATAGCCGGACAGCGGAGAATGAGAGGCTGTTCTTCTCACTTGTAGGAGGGATAGGCTCCGCACAGAGCTCATTATTCTGTATTTCAGAGGGTTCTGTTATAAGTTGATGCTCTGTGTTGATGGTCTCGTAGGCTCCATGGCGTATCTGAAGTGGTGAGTGCTGTATATTTTATGAGATGGTGTGTAAGTCCCTGTGTGGATATCCGTACGGGACGAGGTTCGATAATTCGTATCTAGGTCGAGCGGTGGCACGTGTAGAGCAGCGGGAGTGCCACAGTCGCGAGCCGAACACCGGGCATCGGTATATGGGATATAGATTCATGCACGTAACCGCTGCCATGCACCTACCGTGAACACTATGCAATTACCAGGTCACCTGTCGCGGATCTGCGCTGCACATCGAGCAATCAAAGGTGTCCCGTCCCCGTTCATGTCATAGCTCTCCTTCCATCACATCTCACATCGCGATAGTCTCTTGGTCGCCTTTCCGTCTCTCGTTCCGTCCTCTTCCTTCCTTCCTTTCTTTCTTTCCGTACTCTTTTCTACATCTCTTCTCCCTCGCTCTTAGATCATCAATGCGTGCCACCGGGTCTACGGTTCCCCTCTCTCGTTCTTGGGTATAGGTGCACCCCAGGTATATCTCCATAGATTGCGGCCAGCTTCAGCTATCTTTCAGCCATCTCGCCTGTTACTCCAGCATGGACCCCTTAACATTGTTAGTCACAGGCGCTGCCATTGCCTGCAGCCCCTTTGCCGCCATTGCCCTGTGGCACCTTGTTCCTGTTCTCCTACGTGCTTTCGTCGGCGCTCTTGGTTCGTGGGCTGGTTGGTATCTGCGGAAGAAGACGGATGGCCGTCGTGCCTTGATAATACGCGCCACAGAGGATGATGAGGCCAGTCTTCGCGACAAGAACGAGTCGAACGATACAAGGCCATCAGCAGCGAAAACGGCGTCCAGCGCATCTAGTCATGCTGAGAAGGGGGGCAAGGCAGATGCGGGATGGGACGGTATTGTGGGTTTCTTCCATCCCTTCTGCAACGCCGGTGGCGGCGGTGAGCGTGTCTTGTGGGCTGCTGTGCGTGCAACCCAAGAAAGATGGCCCAAGGCCAAGATTGTCGTCTACACCGGCGACCACAACGTTTCCAAGGACAAGATGCTCTCTCGTGTCAAGGTCAGCTCAGTCCCTCCCCGGGCAAGAAAATGCCCCGCCAACGCAAACTGACCAGTCTCTTACTTGTCGGAGCAGAATACTTTCAGCATCGATATACATCCACCCACCATCCACTTCCTCTACCTCTCTACTCGCCACTGGGTGCTCGCGTCTACGTGGCCTCACGCAACGTTGCTGGGACAATCCATGGGCTCACTGATCATGGGATGGGACGCATTCTCTCTTCTCGTCCCAGACATCTTCGTTGACACCATGGGATATGCCTTCACCCTCGGTCTCAGCAAGCTACTGTTTTCACACATCCCCACCGCGGCCTACGTGCACTACCCCACCATCTCTACCGATATGCTTGATTCGCTAGACCCCACAACCGCCGTCGGAAACCAGGGAGTGAACGCCGGTAAAGGAGTTGGCCTCAGAGGCGCCGCCAAGCGACGCTATTGGAGATGGTTCGCCTCCCTCTATTCACGTATGGGGGCTTCTGTCGATGTCGTCATGACGAATTCTACATGGACGCAAGCCCACATTAGGAGTCTATGGGGTCCGCGCCGCCAGCGGAGAAGTTCCTCAAATGAGATTGCCGTGGTATATCCACCATGTGCCGTTAGCGACATCGAAGATGCAGTCGAGCTCTCCGAGCAGACCGAAAGGCAACGCCAGAAATGCATAGTCTACATCGCTCAGTTCCGACCCGAAAAGAACCACCAACTCATCTTGAACTCGTTTGCAGAGTTTGTCAAATCCGGCTCTAAAGCCAGCCGAGATGCGAAGCTTGTCCTCCTTGGTAGTGTCAGGGACGATAACGACTCACGGCGCGTCTACCAGCTTCGACTTCTTGTTAATGAGCTCCAAATTAAGGACCAGGTCGTATTCAAGCTGGATGCGCCGTGGTCCGAGGTTCTCGAGTGGTTGGGAAAGGCCTACATCGGTGTCAATGGCATGTGGAACGAACATTTCGGCATCGGCGTCGTCGAGTACCAGGCTGCAGGCCTCATCTCTGTGGTTCACAACAGTGGTGGCCCCAAGCTTGATATTGTGACAGACGTCGACGGGCACCCAACAGGTAAGCTAGATCATCTTCGTGGCCTGTGGTCCGCGCTAATGCTGGCATTTTATTAGGATTCCATGCCACTACGTCGGCAGAGTACGCCGAGGGCTTTGAGAGAGCTTTCTGCCTCCCTAACCCTCTGGCCGTTCGATTGAGGGCTCGTAAGTCGGCCCAGCGATTCACGGAGGAGGAATTTGCTAGACGTTGGTTAGCCGAGCTGCAGAAGTTGGTTGTGGCGAAATCCTGATATGTGCCGGGCATGGTAATTGATAGAGTACGGTCGATACCCCTGGGTTTGCATGGGACGGTGAATTGGAGTTTACTATTTGCTTTTGCGGGGGGAGGGGACTGATACTGGGCGCATTGAAGAGGGCGAGGCCGAGAACAAGCCATAGCAATACATTGTAGGGCATACCATCTGAGGCCGGCGTTCTGGTTGCAAAGCGAAGATTCATGCGTCACTGGCGGAACAGATAGCATTATACGATCTACAATGCGTGTCTCGCGGTAAATGGGTGGTGCTTCACAGCTTTTCGCTTCAAGAGACGTCACGTATGTATAATGAAGTATACATACAAATATATGAAGCTCATGTCACCTTCGATCGACTATTGTCTATGAATGACTGACCGTATATTCCATCTACGCTATGTATCTATGAACGCATCTTCAGCATATTGTGTATACGTCTATTGTGCAAATCTATAAGCCCCTTCGCGGCAAAATGAAACTCCCCATCTACAAAACCAACCCGCCACTACTCTTCTGCCTGCTCTCTGATGCGGCCTCGAAGCTGCCGTCGGGCTGTACGTGGATCCCCTGGACGGCACTAAGCCCCTCGCGCACCCACGTCACGTAGTGGCCCTTGGCTGCCATGCTCGCCACGGTGTCGTTGTCGAACGTGTATTCGAACATGGCCGTGTTGGGCATTAGCTGGTCGTGGAAACGAGGCTCGCGGATGGCGTCCGCCAGTGGGGCACCTTGCTCTATAAGACGCCAGGCGACCTGCGTGGTAGAGCTGATTATGCGCGAGCCGCCCGCCGCGCCCAGCACTGCGTGGAGGCGACCTGTAGCCGCATCCTCGATTATGAAGGGGGTGACGGAGGACAGGGGACGTTTGCCCGGTCGAATGAAGTTGGATGGGCTGGGCTCGAAGCCGAATTCGTTGCGCACGCCGGGGATGGAGAAGTCGTTCATCTCGTTGTTGAGGATCACACCCGTGGACGGGACCATGAGGAGGTTGCCGAAGAGCAGGTTGACCGTTGTTGTGCTCGAGACGGCCATGCCGGACGCGTCGGCCGTGACTATGTGTGAGGTCCCGTGGTTATCGGGCGCGTATACTCTTTTAGCGTCGTAGTTCTCTACTGGCTGGGTTGCGTTGTCAAGGATGTGGGCGCGTATCCACGCTGCCTGCGTAGCGTCTAGCATTTTCTTTTCCAGTTCGTCTATACCCTCTAGAAAGTCTGGGTCACCTAGAGACTGGCGGGCGCCATAGGCGAATCGCATGGCTTCGTCAAACCGGTGCAGAGTGAGGTTCGTATCAGCCGTGTCAGCAGTATCGTAAGCTTCCATGGTCTTCAGCATGTTCAACCCGACCGCGCCGCCGGTTGGCGCACCGGATGCGTAGAGGTTGAAACCTCGATATGATATGTTCACCGCATCACGCGTTATAACCTTGTACGATGTGAGGTCTTCGAGCGTCATCGTGCCGTAATTGCTCTGGATCGTGTCTATGGTGGCATTGGCTATGTATGAAGTAAATTAGGCACTCAGTCGAACGACCATCTCAAGACTTGACGCAAATAGGGGATGGATTTCGAACCTATAGCTCCCATGTAGAATGCATCAGCCCCCTTTTCAGCAACCGTTTGTAATGTCCTGTGTCCCTGTCAATGATTCGGTGTCCCTTTCATTCTTTGCCTGTTCATGGCTGTTGACTCACTCTGCATAGCGTTTCCTGTACATAGTTTCGCCTTCTTTCACCAGGTACCCTATAGACTAAGTCAACACAATAGTCCCCCCGAGAGGCCAAAACACGACTGGCGTAAGGCATTCATACCGTTCGGAGCGAAGTCTTGAGCCCAAGACGGATCCTCCGCCAGGAAATTCCAACCGACCGATTGAATGCCGTTGTTCATGTAACGCACCGTGTCTTCTGTCACGACAAAGCCGTCTCGAGCCACAAGGGCGGCCGGTTCGACAACGGCTTTCCAAGGTAGAGCCCCGAACTTCGTATGAGCATATTCGAGGCCGCGGAGCTCACTGGGCACACCGGCAGCCAGGCCGCCGAAGATACTAGCCAGCACATTGCCGGCGTACATGTCTTCAAAGGCAGCCGCCGGGGCCGATTCGCGGTAGTCGATGACACTATACACCCCATTCTCATCCCGGATTAAGGCGAAGCCGCCACCGCCTAAGCCTGAGTGATACATGCCGATTACGCCCACGCAGAGCTGGGTACCTATGAATGCGTCTACGGCATTCCCCTACATCGGCAGAATTCGCTTGGTGAGCCCATAGCTTAAAGTCCATGATGAGAAAGGGACGAATACTCACACCACGGGCTAACAGGTCGATGCCGATTTGGCTACAGACCTTGCTTTCGCTAGCGACGGCGCCCTTCCGTGAGGATTCGGGCTTAATCACAGTTTGTCCATCAGATGCCCATTGATGACTATAAGGGACAGCAACAGAGGACCATGGTGCCGCCAGAAGGAGCCATGAGCTCAGCGGCAGACCAGACAAGCTTCCTTGGAATGTTTGTCAGATATATGGGTCAGACGGTGGTGAGTGTGGCTACTTAAATTACGGAACATACTCATGCTGATAAAAATATGTATATATACATACACCCGGTTATTGCTGTGACAACGTGAAGATACAGCGGGCGAGCAGTGTCAAGATTCAGACAGTGGAAGAAATAGGAAGTATTCTATCTGGCCCGCCTTCGAATGCTGGCGGGCGGCGCATAGTAGGTAGGGAGACGGACCACGACTCGGGTTAGATAAGGATTACGGACTTATAGTTATATGAGACGGGAGAGGAAGAGGAGGAGGAATGACTCCTTTAAAGAGGTCCCTCAACGTATCTAATCTGTAGTAGTATTAGTGATGTGGATAAGGTAACTCGGCGGGTATTGTAGATAGGGGACCCACCCATGGAAACCCCAGCGCATCGAAGGGGCCCGGGGGTTTCCATGGGTGGGTCCCCTAGTAACGGTGGTGGTATTAATAATAGGGATGGACGGGAGTCTTCTGTAAGAAATGAATATCAGATTGCCGGAATCCATGTCAAAGAGCCGGCGTTCAGCTTAGCCACGAAGATTGTGGCTGGCTCGGCCGTGTTTACTAACCAGGTCTTATGACAAAACCTGGTCCGGATCTCTTCGGAATTAACAGATAGCCAGCGATTATCCCCACGGTATTTGATTGGTCGACCTGCCCCATCGTTTTAACTTGGCGATCGCCCCGATTGCTTAAAACTTCTGTACTGGATAGATACATAATGTACGAAATACTGGATACAGGAATTAATGCTGCAATCAGCAACTCGATCTAAACTCTTTTCCGCGCTTCCAAGTTGAACCCGATTAAAAAACCCACTCGTCGCAACACCAAACGGCCATACCCAGGCGGTAGTCGGTATTTCGCATTCATATGAAAAATTCTGATAGCTCCTCCGTCGTTGCGCATCTTCGTGGGCGCTTTCGGAGGCCGCTGCCAGGACTCTAATAAATAAATACTGGCATGAGGTTCCGCTCACTCACTGCTGTATCTACGGCCTGGAATTCTCCAGCATACTTGGTCTTGAGAAATCAGTTTGCCTACCATTGCCGATTATATAGAGTTTCCCAAGCTCTCAATCGAGGCGCTTACTCCCAGCCGTCTCACCGTGACAGTCCATCTTTTACATTCAGAGCGTTTTCTGCCATGGCCTCAGAGAACCAACTCCCGCCCGGCAGCCCTGGCATGGCGCCACAACAAGGCGTGGACATAATGCCTAGCCATCAGGGGAAAAGGCCACTCCCCCACCAGAAATCCCAACTCGGCAAGAGAAGGCATGATAAGAAGGCGCGGAAGCGAGAGCGTGACATACAGAGTGGCTCGTCCGAACAGGTTTTGGCCATTGATATCAGTCAGCTCCGCGCTTCTCTCAGCGAAGCCGACGGGAACGAGGATGCTGTCGCCGCCACGAGCGACGATGCCTTACCCGAGCCTGGCACCGAGATCGTCGTCAAGGTTGTTGAGCTCTCGTCAACAGGTGACGCCTTGGCCATTCAGGAGGGTGGCCCCAAGCGGATTTACGTCGTGCCCTTCGCCGTGCCCGGCGACAGGGTAAAAGTGAAAGTCTACCGCCACCTGCGCGAGGAGCAGTACACTGTGGCAGACTTCGTCTCCGTAGTGGAACCGGCGCCCACAAGAGATGACAGCCGCATAGCCTGCCGATATTTTGCCCAGTGTGCCGGCTGTCAGTTCCAGATGCTTGATTACACCGAGCAGCTGCGGCTAAAGCGGAGGATCGTCGAGAAGGCCTTCCGCAATTTCTCCGAGCTCCCGCCCGAGCTTATTCCCGCCATCCAGGATACAATCGGCAGCCCCCTACAATACGGCTACCGCACCAAGCTCACGCCGCATTTTGATGGCCCACAGGGGAACCGTCGCAACCACTCCGCTCGCTTCACAGAACGCCCAGCCATCGGGTTCATGCCCAAAGGTAAGCGCACGACTATGGACATAGAAGATTGCCCCATTGGCACCGAAGCTGTGCTCATGGGTATGAAGTTGGAGCGCGAGAGGATGGCCGTTGAGTTTGACAAGTATAAGCGCGGTGCGACCATTCTCCTTCGCGAGAGCACTCAGCGGATATCCAAGGACGACTCGACCGCACACGACGCAGCCCCGACCAACGCCGTCAAGGTCGAGACGGACACTCACGTAGATTGGAAAACCTGCGTCACGGATAACAATGGAAGATCGACCGAGTACATAGGCGATTATGTCTTCCACAACCCCGCCGGCTCTTTCTTCCAGAACAACAATTCCATCCTCCCCGTCTTTACGGACTACATCCGCCAACACATCTTACCGGCCTCTCCATCAACACCGATCAAGTATCTCATAGACGCATACTCAGGCTCAGGCCTCTTTACCATCACGCTCTCCTCTCTGTTCCAAGGGAGCACAGGCATCGATATCTCAGAAAATTCCATCGAGTTCGCGCGTAAGAACGCGGCCGCGAATAACCTGCCATCATCGCAGGCCAACTTCATTGCCGCCGACGCAGGTCAGCTCTTCAAGAACGTGCAGTACAACGCTGACGAGACTGTTGTTGTGCTGGATCCGCCACGAAAAGGCTGCGATGCCGATTTCCTAAGCCAGCTATTACGTTTCGGGCCCAAGAGGGTGGTGTACGTTAGTTGCAACGTACACACGCAGGCAAGAGACGTCGGCATGCTCGTCCGAGGCGAGACGGGGAGCCGAGAGTCCAAGCCGAACGAGAAGGGGACCCGATACGCGATTGAAAGTCTCCGTGGCTTCGACTTCTTTCCGCAGACCGGACACGTTGAGGGCGTTGCCGTGCTGAACCGTGTCGATGCCGATAGCTGATCTAGAGTCTATGCCCTCGCCGATACTTCTCGATGCTGAGTTGCAAATGGCTTTCCGGCAGTGCACCCGTGATGTCAAGACCTCCCGGTGTAAGCAATCTGTCTATTGCGCCGCGCAGGTTCCCGGCCGCCAGAAAACATGTTAGCACACCGGATAACCCGTATTAAGTAGCGCCATGTCATGCACTCGTGGCAGCCCTCGATGCATGCCTTTTCCAGTTCCGTCCGTGTTGCAGCCGAATAGCAGTAGTGTACAGTCTGTATCGCACCCATGTACTACGATTCCTGGTGGCCCGCTCTATGAAGAGAACTTCATCCTTTACGAAGAAGACGGCGCTCATCTGCTTGCTATTTTACACGAAAATCATCACTGGCATCTTCAAGCCCAACGCTCCGGGCTCAACTTTTGCCTACGCAGAAAATATGAAACTCTAGACACTGTGCGATAGATCAGGGCGTGTATAGTCCATCACTGGGGCGGCTTTTGAGAATACCAAAAAGTAAGAGATTATCAATCATGATTAGCAAAGAAACTACATAAGAAAAATGTCCAGCCCAGAGGGTTAAGGGCGATGAAAGCATGGTAGAAGTTGTCCTATCGGCCATCTTTTGACGTACTCGGGGCTCTTATTTCACACATAGCCTGTACATCTGTATATATGATACATAAACGAATGTATCCCATTCAGTCCCCCTCAAGCAGAATCTTTAATGCCTGTACGGTGACCTCGACGACCTCCGCCGTGCGACTCTTTTTAGCACACGTCTTGAGGATTTCAAGGCCGTTTTTCTCCCGGATTGCTTTCCGTGCCATACTGCCAACTTCGCCTTCAAAGGAAATCATGTTGTAGACAACGAAAACGCCACGGTGTCGTAAGTCCTCCTTATCTTCGCTACATAAGCCGAGGACCCTCTCCACACCGCGATCCCTCTTGAGAAGCGCTCGTACGACTTCTTCGTATGCCGTCAGTGATGCCAATGCGCCGCCTGCCGCGCTCCGTGTGGCCTCGTCTTGCGCGTCAGCCAACGCCACCAAAATATGTAGACGGTTGGCCGCTTGAGGGGTGTCTTCCGCATACAGAGCGACGCCCTCAACGCACTGGACTAAATTACAGATGAGCTCCGTGGCGGCCTTGGAGACTAAACGATTCGACGATAAAAGCTGCTCTTCTATATCAGGCATTGCCAAGCGGATGACCGTCACTCGCGTATTGTCGTCGGTTGAGGCCAGATTGGTAAGGGCCATCAACGCTTCGAAGCTCGGCAAAAGATCACGAGTATCAGCGGTCGGGTCGGGTGACATGATCGAGATCAAAGGACGGATGGCTGCGTTCTGCGGGCGAGCGCGAGTCCCTCCAAAGACCAGAGACGGATCCGTACTAATCAATATGCGCGCCAAGGCCTGGGCTGCCGTCCGTTTCGCCTGTGCATCACTCTCCGGCAGGGCCGACCATGCCGCGATCAATAGATTGACAGCACCCTGCTGTGCCAGCCGACCCCTGAGACTGGCACTAACGGAGAGAGAAAACAAAATAGACACTATAATCGCAAGGGATGCGGGTGAGCCATGGCGGCTGTGAGTCACTAGAACTGGTACAATGTCCGCGTCAAAGACCCGCTGACAACGACCGGCAACGTGATCGTCATCGCTCAAAGGATTGGGTGCTGCCATGCGGCCGGCCGCATTGGCATACGCCTTGAGCTGGTTCATGTTCTTTTGCTCTTCGGACAGGACAGGTCGATAGCGTGTGATATTCATAAAGATACTGAGAGCACCAAAGGTAAGGACAGATTTGGGGGGAGCATCGGCGAGAGTCTTCACCAAGGTTTTTAACAGCTCGGGGTTGTGCGCGACGTCCTCCTGGACAGTGGGCTGAATAGTGGCATAAGCAAGACCCTCGATGGAATGCCTTCTGCTACTCTCCGGATCGGTTAGTAGCATAGTTGTAAATCTCGCGGACAAATCCTCAATTCTCGTGGCGACTGGTTGAATCCTGCCTTCACCGTGCCCTGTCGTTTGTTGAGTTGCCGACTGCGGCACTGCCTGGAACCACTACATCAGCGGTGTATGCGCCAAAGCGCCCAACTTACCTCCAATGGAGATGCTCCATAGCAGGTGATCTTGTGGACGGAAACTTCAAAGTGCCTACCGTCAGTTTTGCCATGATGACCGTCGCAAGGTGTTGGACAGTTCTAGAGTGTTTTCTCAAAGCAATCGAGCCCGAACTATCGTTCACGCCCTCTACACCGGGATCCGCGGCGTGGATGGTACCGGGCAACTCTTCCCGATTCTGCTGGACGACCTCCTGGAGCCATTCTAAGCAGTACTTACGAATAGCTGGGCGACAGTCCTGGTACGTGGCAGCGACATTCAACATCTCCAAACAGGCGGTCTCGACCTTGCGGCTCTTCCATTTCCTCCGCATCAAGGGATCAAGGCTCGGTAAAAAACCCTCGCTGAGGAACATCTCGGTGGTAACGTCGCGGGCGACGGGAAAGATGTCAGCAGCGACACAAAATGTGACAATGTAATCGTCGTAAGTTCCTCTCTGCACACGATCCAAGAAGAATTTTCGCAGAGCGTTGGAGCCTTTCTTGCCAGCAGCCTCGAGGTAGGCGGCAGCAGTCAGTATAGCACGACCGCGGACGACCTCGGCCTGCCTCATATCGAGATAACCGAGGATGGTGTCGACGCAGACATCGTCAACAACGTCGCAAATGGATTGGGCTTTAGTTTCCTCGGAAGCGTCATCCTTGAAGAGCTTGGTCAATTGGTCGAGAGTCTGGCATGTCTCGTCATCCTCCTGGCCGCCCTCCATTAATTGGGCGAGGATGAGCTGTGTTTGCTCCACGACACTCAGCTGTTTGCCAAGCGTCGGGGGCTCAGAAGCGACAGGAAGAGACTGCTCCATCATGATGCTTAAGATGAATGACGGTACGGGTGGCTGTGGAAAGGTAGATAGTAATGGTGTAAGTGGAGCCTGTATATGGCTTGTGTAGACTTGCCGCAGAAGTAAACGACAAGTGAGTTCGAGCTACCAAGAGTGGCAATAGGCCTGGGCGTCTTTGTTATTATTTTCTGTTATAAGAATCTAAGGAAGAAATTCTGGCAGTATGGCAGAATGAGTTGGACTGTGGGTCGTATGGGTTGTGTGGTAGAGCGATGACGACGGCTTGGTGGGTTGAGGATTGGTGGATGAAAATATAGATGGAATTGGAGTCGGAGTCAGAATGATCATGGGAAGGCAAAGGGGATGACTAGAAAGTATAAATATACACCGAAGCAAGTAAACAATGCAGCAACAAAAAAACAATCGATAGATGAACAACGACAATAGAAAAACTTGGATACAACCTTTTGTCAAAGTTAACCTCAAGCGAAAGGGAAGAAACAAGAGATCTCAGCAACAAAGAATGGATATCATGTGAACAGAACAGGGCAACGGGAAAGTTTAACAGCGCCTTGCTGTGGGAGTGGAATGAAGGGGCGCAAAGTCCGGACAAGGGTGACTACGTATCGCATGAACAGGCAACCTAAAATGCCTGGATGCTTGGTAGTGGGGTGCTGAGGCTTACACGTACCTCTTGTTTGACCCTCGCGCGGTCGGGATGTGAGAGTTGTCAGCACTTATGGTTCGCATGAGAGAGACACGGAGAGATGAAGAAAGCCACCGACTGTACCTATTACTCAGAGTCGGCACAGCAGGCAACTCATAGGCAGTGCTCGACAGAAGAGGCGTCAATGGCAACGCATTGAAAATGGTATACTATGGCACGTGTGGATGAAGTAGGATCTCCAAGGTAGATGGATGATGACGGGACGGGGAGCTTCAAAGCATCACTAACCCCGCAATGGAGATCACAGTTGCTAGTAACCGAGCCATGCCCCGCTAGAGTGAATGAAAAGCGCAGCTGACCCGATAATCGACTAACCGCATAGGGAAAAGAACCCTTCGCGCGCTATGACGTCGGTCCGGCAGGCTCCATCCCGTCTTGGGAACCACATCCCTGCCGAGCATGTGGCTGTTTGTGTTGGGCAGAAGCAGAAAGTACGAAGTACGTCCGTACCTGCTCCGTGCTTCGTGCAACTCCCAGCCCGCAACCCGCGACCCGCAATCCGCAATCCGCGAACTCATCCGCGGCTCTGCTGATCTACATCTGGCCCATCGTCAACCCATTGCGCTCGTTGCCATAGCTACACGTCGGCAACGAGTACAGACCGTTTCTAGTCCGTACGGACACATTACGCAGCACCACACGCGATGACATAATCAGACAACCGAGTCACTGAATGGTTGAACGCATCTGGCTGCAACGATAGTTTCTCTGCTGCAAGCCAAGATGAATCGCATCGATGCCTCCGAACACTACGACGAGAGCGGCTTCGCCACGCAGATCCCATCCCTTCTGACTGTCATCATCGACACCAATCCCCGCGCCTGGGCCGCCATCCAGGGACTTCCCATCGCCAACGCCATCGCGAACATCCTCGTCTTCATAAACGCCCATCTCGCCTTTGGCAACGAAAACCAAGTCGCCGTCCTCGCTGCCCATACCAACCGCGCCGTCTGGCTATATCCGACCGAACCTACCGGTGAACCCAACGGTAGCCACAGCCGCAGCGGTGGCAGCCACCGTCACAATGGTGATCACGACGTTGAAATGACTGGTGTTGACGGCCATGCGTCAAGACAATCCCGACCAGAGCCGTCTGCCAACAAGTACCCGCAATTTGCCAAAATAGAATCGTCCATCCTCGCCTCTCTCCGCTCTCTCATCGGCACCACCACCACGAACGACCTGCACCCGACCACCCTAATCTCCGGTGCCCTCAGCATGGCCCTCTCCTACATCCACAAGACATCGCTGGCCTTCGAGCCACCAAAGCCGTCCACGGACGCCGCCAACCCAATCACCGCCCCGCCACCCGCAAGCACAGCCCCGAACTTGCACGCCCGCATCCTCGTGCTCTCCGTCTCGCAATCCGAATCATCTCAGTACATCCCCACCATGAACACCGTCTTCGCCGCCTCGCACGCTCGCATCCCCATCGACACCCTCTCCCTCTACGACTCCTCCGCCTCCACCTTCCTCCAGCAAGCCGCCTTCATAACCGGCGGCATCTTCCTCTCCGCCGCCAGCAATCCCCGCGGCCTGCTCTCCTACCTCATGTTCGGCTTTCTCGCCGACATCGAGGCCCGCCGGTCCCTCGTCACCCCGACCCAGGACACCGTCGACTTCCGTGCCGCATGTTTCTGCCACCGCAACGTAGTCGACACCGCCTTCGTCTGCAGTGTCTGCCTCAGCATTTTCTGCAGCGTGCCCGACAACGCCGAGTGTCTCACCTGCGGCACCAAGCTTGCCCTCGGTCACTACGGCGCGAGACCAGCCGTCGTGCCCAAGAAGAAGAAAAAGCGGAAGCGCATAAATGGACTTGGGGGCCGTGAGGAGACTGGTAGTGCCACAGGGACTCCAATGCCATCTTGAATGCAGTCGTCGTGGACAGGATAGCCTATTTAGGACATTTTCGGCGTATTGCGGGCTTTTGAAAAAATATGGTATACCCTCTCTTGTGACTTTATTAAAGAAACACGACTAGCAGCGTGCATGATAGTCTACGCTCTGCTTCGCTACCTAGTTGAATAAAACATTCCAATTGATTCCTTCACTACTGAACCCGGCTACACAACAGGACAAACGAAGCAGTTAAAACAGTAGGCCTGGGTAATTAAGAGGTACAAATAGATTATCCACAGCATGTATGTAGGAAAGTGATTTCATTGTGCGATGCAGCTGTCTACTTGTCTAGACTTTTCTCTTCTACAGTCTGTACTCTAGGAAGTCGCCCCTATTCCTTTCCGAATTCAGCCCACAAGGACTAGACCGTATCGTGGCCATCAGTCTTGGTACGGGCTACCGCAGCCCATACTATTCCAACAAGTAAAGGATAGGAGGGAAAGGGAGAAGAAATAAAACAAACGAGGCAAAAGAACCAATCTAGGGGTAGTGAACGCCATCTCATTCGCTAGGTAGGGACTTTCGACTCCTTCGTATAGAAAGCAAATTGAATCCGTCTTGTGCCTGTTTTGAGTTGTCACCCTGTCTAAGTACCTACCCTGTTAGGTACGAATCTTGCGAGCCCCCTGCGCGATGTTGTGGCCGCCCTCGTTAATTCGGGACATGACGCATGAGGGTCCCAGATCGTTCGAACTCATCGAAGCCAAAGCGAATGACTCGGTGTTGTGAGCGAAATACAGATAGTAGCCACCCGGTGTCTTCTTAACCGCCATGGCGCCGATAGCACCGGCGGATGTAGATTCCTTTACACCGGGATGACCTAGGAAGTCATTCGCGATAAAACTCTCCAGAATAACACTCTCGTTGTCTTCCGCCACGTCCTGGCCCCCGAAACTGCGGGCGCTGCCTTGATAAATGCGCTCGGCACATCGTTGCGAGGCCATCGTTGTCGCCATGTGCTCGCCTGTGCCGCTTGTCACTGCAGCTACTGTTATGCCTTCTGGGTCCCCGGAATCCGCGGGTATCACGGCAGTACCGACACCGACCAGGGCTGCTGGTCCGACACGCCCTCGGTGCTTCATGCCGATGCCACCCGACGACGACCCCGCTGCTATGTGGCCCAGCTGATCGATGGCGATGGCACCTACAGTGTCTGTGATCCGGTCCTCCGCGCTTGCCCACCGCTCCGATTCCATGAGCCCGCCGTGAACATGAATTTCTGTTGATTGGGAATCCATATCATCTCTCTCGTCACATGCCCTATCATGAGGAGCCGGACATGATGGATTCAGGCTTGCCCCTTTTTCATGAGGCTCTGGAGAGCTGTAGTCGCCTGCATAGTTTTCCACGCATTCGTCACTGCGAGCCGGTAGGAACCGTGGTCGTTTATGCGATAGTGAGGCCCCAAGGAAACTAAGTGGGCTGCGTTCCGGGACGGGTTTGGGTGAGGTCAGGGATGTAGCGGGTGATTCGGCGGCTAACTGCGATCTGAGATTCCGTGGAGTCGACCAAGATGAGCCGCTGGCTGGTGAATCTGGTTGGCCTTCATTCCAAGTCCCTGTCAAGATAGCATTGGTATGTTCCTTGCGAGTATCTTGGTCGTACTGTAGCAGTGCCTCGCCATAGTTCGATGGCGTTATTGGAACATCCCTGCTTTCTGCCCGATTCAGATCATCTTTCCAGCGGATGAACCGATCACGGGCATTTTTAGATATGAGATCTTCGTTTGCCACTAGCTCCATACCCACACTCGTGGCGAAGTCTCTGGCCCCTTCGCCGACAAGAAGGTTGGGGGGCACGCGGCGGAGTGAAAGCGGCTTGTAGCTGCTCTCGAGTATTAGCCGTGCTAGGGTGATAGGATTCTTGATATCTGTATAACTGCCTTGTCAGTGGACTGCCGCCTCACATAATAGAGAGAAACAAAAAGAAAAAGCGGTTCCACGAGAAATGAAATCGCATCGTGAGACGCACTCGGCACGGCACCACAGGCTCCACTGCGTCCCAAGTGGTCTACTACCGTTGCATCGCATTCTACAATGCCATCGATGGCCAGATTACTGCCGTAGCCGGCATTTGTAATCTCTTTATTCTCGAGGACTTTGATAGCAGCTTCAACCGCTTCGATGGCGGAATGCCCTCCCTTGAGTATCCTCATGCTCTCACGAGCAGCTCTGCCAGGATGCCCGTCAGTATAACTATAGTTTCTTCTTTTTTTTTAAAAAAAAAAGAATCCTTTCTAGGGGACCAATCTTACTCGCTGCAGGCTTTGAGATGATTCTCCTCATTTGCCGTGCTGTGGTAGCCGGCACCAGCATGTATAAATATGGCGGCAACAGGTTTCCCCCAGCGCTTCTTGATTCTATCGGTGGCACCATCCACATTGAGAAGGTCGCTCTGGTCCCGTCGGGTGTGCCGCTCGAAACTGCTAACGTCAACTATATTTTGATCGGAGGTATGGCTATTGGAAGCCGTGGAATGATGGGAGCTAGCGGTAGTTGGTATTTCTATGGGAGATATGATCTCGTCCATTTCATGGCCTCGTTTCCCAAGAAGGGAGCGAATCTGATGGCAATAGGTGCGCAGGGACACTGACTCCTGTCGGGCTGCCTCTACAGATTGCTGGGTCTCCAATTGTTCGGCCATTTTGGCCAGGGAGGAACCAGCATTGGTTCGATGGAGTATTTTAGACACGGTCCTCAGATGCCACGTGCATGTATTCCCAGTGAAGGTTCTAATTCGGGCAGCTCCTCGTTGCTGCAAAGAGGTAATCAGTACGCTGCTTACAAGTTACCAGCATTCAGGCAACTCAGAGAGTATGTGATGGGCGGAAGGTTGGCTGCAAGATAACGAGCTATAGTTGGTAGGAGACACACTGGTAGATATTTCAAGACAATAACTTGTCTAAAGGGCGACAGAGTGGGAGAAGATGGATGCCGCCTAGTGCGTATAGAATAGAGCCTGTTGCGAAAGAATATGAGCCGATGTGCCCGAGGTCAGTTGGACGGTCTTTGCGCCCGCTCGATGGTGCTGAACTGGACACAACAAGGTAAAATAATGAATATAAGGTATGGGTAAGGAAATTATAGTAAAAGAGGCCGGTCGAGATAGGAACTCGGATGAAATAATACAACGGCAACTCGAATGGCAAAATTTGAACCCGCGGTACTGAGCTTCTAGAGTGTCCAAGCATCAAAGACAGTACAAGAGGTACAGTTGACGTGACATGACCAATTAATTCATGATAGACTTCCCGATTAAATGATAGAGAACGAAGAAACAACGACTGAAGTTGCCTGGAAAGACGGCCGTCATTATCCAGTTCGGATCTTGTACAAGAACTGGGATTCGGAAGCCACGCCTACCTGGTACCACATAACACGGTCACCCGGTCCAAGAGTACAACCAACTTGGCGTTAAATACCCACGAATAATCATCGAGGCGACGGCAAGGGCAGTTGCTACTGGTACGGTGTACCTCTATGTACTGATCTCGTCGTAGAGGCCAAAGTAGGCCTTAGGGAATAGAGTAGGTAGCTAATATTTGAGAGAAAGACGTTTTGTACGCGCCCCCGAATGTATTAAGTTTTGGTAGAAGGTAGGAAGTCGGGAAGCAAGAAGTCGGAACCAGGAGATAGCGGGTAGGAGGTGGGAGGGAAAATGGAAGAACAGGCTACCTGACCTAAGGCATATAGAAAGTGCTCGACGCAGGTACTATCGCTTGTGTACAATTTCCGTGTAGGTTGGCCGACGTATACGATGCCGTATCGTACGTCGTGTGAAGTAACGTTGGCAGCGACCTAGGTAAAGTGAGCTGGGTAGGCACGGCGGTGATGGACGGATGACACCTTACAGAACCACAGAAGCACGTTGAAGATGCCGGTTGAGCGTCAATCTACCGAGGCAATATATAGTAGGCGCCAAAAAGAGACACCACTAGACAGGCATATGTGCAGGTGTATATCTTCGACACCCGAATAGAAATATATAGCAACGGCAATATGCCTATCATATCATCAATCCGGAAAAGCTTGGTATGGCTTTGAAAATTAAGCTTTCCTCAAATTTACACCACAAATTTCATCGTGACAAAAATGGCACGGATAGACTGAGTGATCTCAGCAAAACCTGATATAGACACATGGGGAGTTAGCCGGCTGATGAATGAACCTCCGATTTGAATGATCACAGGTAAAGTGAGGCACACCCACTTCGACATTGAGGTTATGGATATGGAAATTATAAAATGCAAACTCACTGAGTGACTCAAATAACCGAGGATATCGCAGTTGAGAAAGCAAAACTGGTACCTCGGAATTAGGTGTGATGCTTTATGAAGATCATTTGTAAAGGCGCGTATGAGATGAATGATGTAAGTAAAATCGGTGTCTCTTACGTTAGTTAGCAGCTCCTGTTTGCAAGGGATTTTTGAATGAGCAGCCGTCCACAGCTGGCATACAGCCAGGAACAGTCGGGTCGCTAGTAGGCCCCGCGGTTTTCAGCTGGCCCCAGCTGGCGACCAAGAAACAAGGGCCTTTTTGCACCGCGTGCGGGGGCTTCGGTTTGGTAGGTACCATATGGTACGGAATACACCTAAGGTACATCTAACAGACGTTAAGAGCAACCAATTTGAAGTTCTGAACACAAAATGGCCGGAAGGCCGAAGACTGAAGAACTGGATCACCAACTATAATGAGCGCTGGGCAGCTGCCAGTTGTGGGTCTGGCACTCCGGAATAGTGGGTCGGGCCGTCGAACCAAAACCTATCCACCCCAAATTTATGGAAGCATGAATCGGACTGATCTTTTGAAGCTCTACACTACAGCAAGCAAACGGATCACGACGAAAAAGAGACTGACAAGCCTCAACTATCTTTAACCCGCCTGCGACAACACAGCGAGCTCGGCCGCTCGCAAACCAGTCAAGATGGTGAACCCAGGAAGACGCATGCACATATTACAAGCCGTGAGTCTCCAAAAAGACCGATAATCTAGTCCGTTAGCTCTACCTAACACTTGGGGCAGAAGGTACATAAATCGACTCGTCCATTGCGGTGAAATATTTCCATGCCCGGGAGAATGGCTTTCTGATTCATAAACACGCAGCTTTTGGCATTACGGCATGGTCCCGGTGCAGCAATCTTACCGCCCGAGATAACGAGGATACATATGGATTTTGCGATCAAGTGGAATCAAGGACACCTTGGACCCAGGTAGGCCTCCTCTGCATTATGTATCCATTCCGAGTCCAAAGATGATAGGCAACACGTTCACTTCCCCCGGTATACTGTTCATGTCGTCGATCAGCGACCCCTAACACTCGCTCAGGAAATTTTGGAAAGAGTGTCTACCGCGGCTTAAATACTGGAACCCAGCAATTCCAATGCTAGTAAACCGATCTACCTCCCAAGATGGACCGGCAACGATGTCCATCTATTTCCGCCAAGAAAATTCGTCCTCAGATCCAGCCTCGGTAGCAGAAACTGTGCGCACCATGCTCCCGCTGGCTCAACAGCCACATTCGAGCGTGAAGAACGAGCATCCCGCCCCGCCGCCCGAGGAAGGCGAGACAGTTGTCACTATCGATATGAAAAACATAAATTCGAACTCCATCCTCACCGAATTCATATCCAAGACGGGCGCGACCATCATTCGTCCCACCCCCACTGAAGAAGCCGAGATGCGCCAGATAGAAGAACGCGCTGAGCGCGGTGCGATAGACCGCGCCATTGTCAAGAAATTCGTTGATGACAAGCGGCGCGAAGAGCAGATGCTGGCGCTCGCGAAAAAAGAAGCCGAAGCCATCAAGGCCTCGAACCAGTAAAAGAAGAAAAAGAAAACCGAAATGTTGAACCAGAAAACCACATCCACAATGCGGGCAAGATACCTACGACAATAATATTACGAGGGGTAAGGGAAACCATACGATTGAGCAAGCTACTTGGAGAAGACATGCCTCATAAGCTTGCCTGTACAAATGCATGTATTGTATAGAGAGACCAAGACGGAGTGGAAGGGTGAGACCATCGAAGCCACCATTTACGTGATCCTGTACAGAATATATACCATCGCCGAATAAGACAAATAGGTGAATACGTTTCCAACCGGAAAATGAGCCTCCCGCACTGTTGTGTGTGAGTGTCTGACCGCAACGCTACATTTTTGCTCAGCTTCATGCGGCTCAACCAAGGTACGTCTGTTAATTCCTTACCGACCTTTCCCAAGACAAGGCCTCAATCAATCGACTAATGAAGTGAGCAAGAGTCTGGATTCCTATCTCCGGCTTCCATCATTTAAAAATCGTCAATTGTGACAACGCAGTTAGCCACCCACCTACTATCTCATCTCTTACAATGCCTTCATCCGTATTGCGACTCTCACGATCTACCCACCGATCACTTTGTGTCTCACGCCACTACAAACCCTTATAGTATCACCCATAGGATCCCAAACCTCAGGCTTAAATCCAAACTTCAAGCCTGTCTTAACTCAAATCCGTACACGGTTAGTCACCCATACCAAACCAGTATCTAGACAAGCACACCCCTTGCAACACTCTGAATAAGCCAAACAAATACACCATGGCCTATCTCAATTTTAAGTCAAGGAAAATCAAAACCAAGGAACGAAAGAAACGTTCCAGACCGTAGGAAAATCGTGGGTAATTTTCATACCCACAGGAAATTACCCACGCTTTCTCTGGCCGACATTCCATGAATTCGTTACTAAACAAAGGAGAGGAAGAGACAGAGAAAGAACAAGTCGATCGCAACTTGAGCCAGTGAGGGTGAAATAGAGATATATGAGTAACACGCCTAGATATAGGCATCCCCGAGCCAATTCAGGGCACTTGACTACCGTCCATCGATGTGTACATCTGTATAGATACATTCGTGGATAGGTAACTGAAGCCAGAACCCGCCTCGTGAGCTCTTAAATTCATTCCATTCGAAACATAACATTTCATTCTCGGTCTACCCTAAAGATATCGATACAGGATACTTCATGTTAATTATACACCCGCACTCAAGCGAGGCCCAATCATTCCCTATTCCTCCTCCCTCCCCTTTTTATCTCCGGAACATAAACCAAGCAGGCCGTAGCGCACTCATAAGGCGCCCCAGCGTCCTCAGACCGCCCATTAAATCTCAGTCTCGACATCAGGCTGACGTCCACTCAGCGACCCAACCCTTGTCAGGCGACGCACAGCAAACTTAGCCTCGTCCTTGGCAAACTGCACATTTCGCATCGGACGCCATTGCATGAGACCACGGTGCTGACGATGGAGATCCCGGCTACGGGACTTGTAGTCCTTATACTGAGTATATGGATTCTTGCTGCTCCCGGAGGCAGCACAGTCCGGGCTCTCTGCCCCTGCCTTACCCGCCCCAGAGCCGCCGGCTTCATCCCCGCCAGTCGTGGTGGCATCCTGGATACCCAGATCCGAATTCTTGTGCTCAATGCCTTGTGGAGGATCGTCGGTGTGATCCGAGTCACTATCAGGTTCGTAGTGATCCCCAGACCCGTCACTACCCCGTCTGCCACCCATGTTCTCAGGCGGATTATCGCCAAAGGCTCCCGACCAGTCCGTGCCGTCTTCGGCAAGCCACTTCCGTCTATCCTCGGGTGATGTCATAGTGAGTACGTCCCGGCCGTAGGTCAGTGAATCATCAAATAGTTTTTGGACGGTAGGCGGCAGTTCGTTGGAGACTTCATCCTTCCGAACACCCTCGGCGTAGCAAGCCTCCCAGGTTTCGATCGTTTCGCGCGAGTTGTTATCGCTGACAAACCGGACATGATCGGAGTCTGTGCCGGCCTTGAACCGGCCCCGGAAGCGCAAACGACCGACCTCTTCGATCTTGATGTCTGGGATGGTATTGTAATTACTTTCCGTGATGTAATTCTGTGATAGCCGTGTTGGCTTATCGCATTTCCAGATGGGAATATCAAAGTCTTGTTCTTGGTTGTCGACTAAACCCAGCAACCAGGTCACGGCGAAGTGCTCGGCGTGTCGCTTCCCCGGCAGGTGGAACTCGACGAAGATCGGCGAACGATAGCGGTATCTGACGGGTAGTCGAGGTCTCGGGCACTGAGCGGTTCCACTGATATCCCATTTCACAGTATCCCCTTCCACAGCGCATTGCTCACGTCTGACTGTTGCGGAACTGCCTCCAGTTCTCATCTTGAGCTTTATCTTACCCTTTTCGGTGCTTGGGAATGTCGAAGTGAGATCATCGGACGAGAACTCAAAGGTACCGACGTCCCAACCGAGCAATGGAGGGGGCAGTTTCAGCTCGACGGATCGGAAAAGGAGGGAGATCCGAATACGCCCGTATCCGATACCAGCGTCCAGAGGATACCATCGAGTCGACTAAATCTCAGTCAGCTGATTGACTCTCAAGTCAAGTGCGTCCACCCAGCTTACTTGACTGCTGGTTTGTAAAATATCAGATATCTTCAGAGGAACGACGCCGATGATCGGATCGTGCTGCCTGTTCCTGGCATCACGAACAGTGACCGTGGCAATAGCAGACCGCCACTATAAGCAATGGAGTTAGTACTAACAGCTTCTAGTTGGACTTTAGCGACTCTGGGAGAGTCTTGAGAACCCGCAGGAACATTATGCGAATCGGCAAACATTTTTTTGAGAACTTAGGAATCAACATACATCCCGAACGAACCGCTCTGTACCAGCATTGAAGATCGGCCTGGAGGAGACTACTTTAGTTCTCGTCTTATAAGCCTATAATCAGTATTGTTAGTCAAAGTCCATCCTTAGACAAGGCCCTCTTCAAAACCTACCAGTTCGTCGTTGAGGCAGATCGTGCAATAAGCACTCGGCAAAGTCTTCGCTGCTTCTTCCTTGATCTCGCCAGCGTCTCTAGCCGGCTCATACTCCTTACCCCCTTCACGCCTGCCACCCCTAGAACCCTTCACGTTGGCCAACTCCAGATTGACTATCTGATGTATGACGATGCTGAGGATGCCAGATGGCCAGAGCGCATCCGGAGGGGTGTGTGTCACCGCATCTTCCTCGGCGCTGTTAATAGCACCCTTGTCATCCTGTAGCTCTTCCTTATCCCGAAGCTCCGCCGGCAAGCTGAGATCCTTACCATCGGTTCGCAGAGCAGCTCGAAATTGGGTCTTGCCGAAGTAGCCGACTTCCCAATGCAACTCGCCTGGCATATCACTCCCAGCTTTGAGGCCCTTGAGTTTAGAAACCTCCTGGTACATCTTTCCCGGGTGTTGGATCAATTTACGCAGGGAAAGTTCCACCTTTCCGACTACATCATCGGCGCTCGAGCGATCACTATCCCAGAGTTCCATCGATAGCTGCTCATCTGCCTTGATAAGGTCAGAAGTGATCGTGAGGGCACAAGTTTCCTCGAAAACTGGGTTGAGGTCGTCCTGAATGACGCGAGTGCAATACATAGGTTTGCCGAATTTAGAGAAGCTAACGGTGACGTATGGGTCTGAACCACCGCCCTCGGAGCCACGTCGATCCTGCTTTGACAGGCCGACAGCTTTGTGGATATGAATGAAAAGGATCCCCAAGGAATTGGTTTCCTTTTGGATATCGTCGCCCTGAAGCATCTTGCCTAGGTCGAGCGTCATGCTCTTCGGCGCCACGTACATTCCCGCCGCCGTCTTGATGGCCCAGTTGACGAAATTGGAGATCAAGGGAAGGTTCAAAATATTAACACCTCGCTCGATCATAGGCATACAGCTGGCTTCGACCCTAGGGAGCCCCATCAGAGTGAAGGTGACCGTCTTCAAGAAAGGGGGTTGGGGGGACATCAGCAGTCTGAGTCTCACTGTGCCAACAAGCCCAATGAGCTCCACCCCTGAAACCTATTAGAAATACTCCACAGCCGTCTTTCATGAGCACTCACATATAGGCAGCGGAACGCCAAAGAGCCCCTTGATACCCAGGTAGAAAACCAGCTGCATACCCATGTTGGCGGCTTTAGCGGACACGGACTGTGCGGATGGCTTTGCATGGTAGGCGAATGATGCTTCAAGATTGTAATAATCACCGCCCTGTTCCTCAGCCGCAAGGTCTTCAGGATCCATGGTTTCTTCGTTCCGTCGATTCAACTCCTCCTTGATCTCCTCCATATGTTCGTCCGGGAGGGCCCGGAGACTGAGTATACGGATCGGGTTGTTCCCCTGGGAAATATCCGCGACCCGCACGTTCTCGACGATGCCGGGCAGCGACGCTTGCATGACATCCTACCCCGGTTAGCCCCGGCGCGAGTAATCCAGCTTGAACAAAACATACCTCGAGAGTATCAGCCACCGAGGCAAACATATCAGGGTTCGCCAGGCCCCAGACGATGCCCAGCAGGGAGTTCATCCACTCGACTGATTCAGGGATGAGATTGATGACTGCGGTTTCACCCCGCTTCTGCTCGCTTGACCATTCTATTTCGCGACCGCGGCGAACTAGATCCCGCATCCACAAGAATATGGCCGAAGAGACACACGCAGCCAGGGGGATGAGACCGAGGAGCCGGCCCCCGAAATAATTGCCTACAAGTACAATAGCAAAGAAAACGACGATGCATAGTATCGTTGCGCGCTGCTCGATGACAGCGTACATAGGCTCGTAGCTGACCGCGGGAGTCGGATGGAACAAGACATTTGTCTTTTCGCCGTGAATTGGAACGTCCGAAGTCGAGCCCGGCACAATGGGGTCGGGCGGTGCGGTGATGTCCTGCCTCCTCCGATACGTCTCCCCGGACTGGGTGGCCTCGGTCTTAACGGGCGTCGGCTTGCCCAAGTTCGCATTAGGTACGGATATCTACAGGGAGCCGTAGTCGTCAGACCAGTATCTAACATTTACAAAAGCAGTCAGAAACAACTCACATGAGGACTCTGAACAAAGTCCTTGAAGCCAGCGCTGGCATCGTCAATCTGGACCTCCTTGCCCGTAACGGGATCCGTAACGACCCTGCCGCGGCCGGCTAGATGGCGCCTTTCGGGCCGGTGCTCTTTGATCTCCTTATTCTTCCGGTTCGCTTTGAGCTCGGCGTCGATCTTGGCGTCGCGCTCTTTCTTGTCCTTGTCGAGCGCCGCGGCGAACTCCTTGATGTTCGGGATGCGGTTGTGCCCGGAGTAGTAACCCCTTCGCGGGTAGAAATGCTCTTGCTCCGCGGACATTTTGGAATGACTGGGCTTTCAATGCGTACCTTGCTTGAACGTTTCTTAAGGATCAACAGGGGCAGAAGGGTTAAGCGGAACTCATGTCAAAAGACGCGTGGTAGGGGTCACTGTAGTAGTCTCGTCTCCGTCTCCGTCCTAGCCTGGAATAACTGGAAATACAGGTAAGCTGTAGAAAGAAGAGAGGAACTAGGAGATAAGCAGAAAGAAAAGACGCCAGTCCGATTTCCTGGTAGGTAAGGTAACTATCTAGCTACAGAGTCCGGAGCCAGGCAGTGTTGTCCATTGCCGTCCGAGCTTCGAGATATGAATCATGGAAGATTATCCCTTAGTAATATCAGGCTAAGAGACAAGACAGCTTGAAGAAGAGAACCAGAAGCTCTCTTTGTAGCTCCCCAGAATATATCCACACAAAAGGATGGACAGCGTACAACAATACACAATTGATGACGTCAGGGGAGAGAGCCGCGTTCAAAGAAGCCCGACCAGAACCGACAAACGGACGGCAAACAGTGGGGGACTGCCGCGAAGCTCACACGGCAGCGCCCGCCGGTAACAAGCAGCCAATTGAACAAGTAGTAGACGTTGTCGGCAGCAGGGAATTATACAATCCTTACGTCACCGCGTTCTGCGGGCTGGACATGGCGAGTGCCACCGTTCACACTCGCTCTTAGTCATCCTATACCCGCTCGACTGAGCACAGAATCAAGATTTAAGACATCCATTGCAGATCTCGTCATTACCCGTGAGTACCGATGAGGTCAAGGGTGATATGAGCACTGTCCAGCGGCACCGTTACTCAACAGACCAGATCACATAGCCAAGACACCAAATGCCAGCAGCCATCCATTATCCCGAATCCTCATTCTTCCTAGACCAGCTAGGATGCTAATTACAAATGACGATATAGGTATGCCTCCGAGGCTCATAAAGTCGAAAGATCAATCCACGCTTTCCCACAGCAATGCTATTTGGACCCAGCGTAAAATTTAAAAAAATCACAGCGGCCACCCCCCCCAAACCGTTTTTCGCCTTGCGGTCGATATGCAATATAACAAAAACGCTCTGCTTTCAATCCTTCGCTGAACCGTCGAACTCCATGCTGCGTACCCCGTGCTCTCCGCCGTGTGCGGAGGAAAAAAAATACCTCATTATACAGTTGAGTGTGTTGATGTATAGGCGTTATCTCCGCGGGAGAAGACACCATCACATCGCGCCATGAACTTGAGTCGGTGTCTTTCAGTCCACCTCCAAAAGGCGAGGAGGCGCTGTGGAATCCGAAGCGTCCGAATCCTCCATTTCAGTATCCATGAGATCCCCATCCGTATCCGCCGTCAACCCCGGTTCGGACCCGGCTAGATCCACACAGATCTTGATAGCCGCCGACTTTTCAGGCGCGCCGGCCCCATTAATGCTATCGGGCTCAACAGCCGGTTGCGGGATACTCCTGGGCGTGAACGTCTCCCCGGCAGCAGCGCGGATAGCGGCGAGGGCCCCGCCTTCAATCTCGTCGTCGTCCTTTCCAATCGTCCAAACCCACTTGCGCTTCTTGTCCTTGCTCTTCCGCTTCCGGATCCCGTCCAGCCTTGGCGAGGGGACCGATGTCTTCGTGCTAAGCCCCGTCATCCGCCGTCTCATATTCTCGAACGGCCCCGGTGTCTCGCCGCCATCCCTGGTCTCGTCGCTGGGATACGCCGCCGTAAGATCCAGCGCTATATCCGAATCCTCGGGCGTCGGAGACGGCGTGTACGGCGAAGGCGACGCGTCCTCGGCAAGCAAGTCGATGTGCGACCGGGTGTACTTCTCCGTGATGATCGTCTGCGTCAATGGCGAGTCATACCCCACCCGCCGCTCTACCCGCTCTTGGATCCGAACCGAGTGTTTCCTGGGCGAGCTGGGTGACCTCATGCCCATTGGCTGCAAGGGGGAGTTGCGCAGTATGCTATGGAGACACTTGTTGAGACTGTACGGCGCCCGAACATCCGAGGGAAAACCCGCGTACTTGACGTTACGCCGGGTCTGGGCTGCCGGCGACGGAGGCGCCAGCTGCCGGTTCACATCATTGGGGTTGAAGGTAAATATCTTGCGTGACGTGTCAACTGACCCGGCCGACAATGGTGGCGTCGCCGTCATGGTGCTTGGATATACGATGTCCACCTGCTGGACTGGCGATTTGGGGTTCGCGGACAAGGGTGTGCCCGGCGCGGTAGCGAGCGGGCTCGGGACTACTCGCTGATGACTTTGGAGTGTGTCCGGATCCGTCCGCAATTTAAGCGGCTGCGGGAACTTCACCGTCGCCAAGGGATTGGTCCGGGTGGTGGGTGTTGACCTCTCAATGGCAGTGACGTAAATATTCGATAACGTGTTGAACGCCGTCGGCGACTTGGGGTCGGCCCTGGAGAAGCAGTTTCGGGTTCGGATGCCCGACCCATGTACGGGCTTGGTTTGTAAAGACAGTCTGGGGCGCTGCCGCCTCGCGTGCTCTGGTTCTGCCATGTTCTCCGTCTTGTGCCGCTGCCCTTTAGCCAATTCCCCCCTCGCAAGCGTCGCTCGTATGCTGGCAAAGACCGAATGCCACGATGCAGAAAAGTTACAGTGTAGTATGTGAAACTAGCGAAGGGACAGCGGATCCCCGTAAGCAGAAGGGAACGGCGACTATATAGAAATATTCAGAGCGGAGAAGAGGGGGTACCCGTGCCCCATGCAAGCTGAGCACTCGGATTCGATATTTAGTGGGAATAACAAATAATGGTGGGAGGAAAATAGCCAGATATGGACTCGGAGCTTGGGAGCTTCAAGGGCCCCCAGGGATTGGGCTCCGGAGCAGGTGGCCTATTGTACCCAGTCGCCAGAGCATGGGTTCGGACCAGGTGACGAGTACGCAGGCCAGACGAACACATCGACGCAGTGCCGACATGGGCAAGTCTGCCCCAAGCCGTGGGCGCGAGTGGGTCGCGAGCCCCTGTTGGTTGGCTGGCTATAAAAAGACAACGGCCTGTGAAGGGATGGGAGGAAAAAAAAGGGCGCAAGCGCCGCGGGATCCTGGTCGCAACCCTACCTAGTCCCGTCGCTACAGCCAATAATGGAATGAAGCGACGCCGGCTGGGCGGCTTGACCGCGTATGCGCTCGTTTAATCTCACATTTCTGCGTGAAGTACGGAAGTACAACTCACGGCTGCCTCCATGTTGCATTCCCCCGCACTTGAGAAAATTGCCGCTGTCTGTTATTTGCGTACCCGTAGTTGGCCGGGGTAAGTGATTGCGTTGCGTGAAGGCCGGCGGAAACTTGGGTTCATAACTAGCCAAGGTGAGATATGGCGGTATGCGTGTTGGTCTCAGTCTCTTCCAAGTATAAGAATATTATTCCGTAGACAAATGCTAGATAGATACATAGCATAAGGGCGTTTAACTCCTGGAAACATCGCATCCTTGTTGTTGCTAACCGCGAGGCGGCTACTGGTCCTCTCATTCCTTCGTGTCGCCTCTCAGTCTTGTTTGGCTGAGCCACTATTGATTTGGCTCATAGCCGACCATCGGGCCAGGCGTCAATACAACCTGTCCGACCGTCATCGCATAAACAGGATCCGGCCTAGCTCGAAAGGGAAGAGGCTGGACGTTCGTTGGCTGCCAGGAAAGCCGTTGCGGCGTGTGTATCGTAGTAGGAATGGACGGCACCGTCACGCAGTGGAGGCCAAAACGTAGATGCAACGGGCTCGGTTATACGGAAACTAAATCTGGGCTACGAAGAGACATGGCTTCTACCCTCGCAGAAGCACATGAAACAACAGCCTTCTTAGGCAGACCATCCTCGCCGCTCGGCTTCGTCTTTGCTGGGCCTTCTAGACAGGTCTTAGACCCAGACCCTACTTATCTCCTCGAACTATCGGAGAAAGTTGGTCACTGAAGATACTTCTCTTGTAAGTCTACATAGTACATCACGGCACATACTTCGCCGCGTCTCAATATCTCAGACGGTGTTTCCTTTCCCTTAGGCTTATAGGTATTATCTTGGATCTGTGGTTTCGACGCCGTGACCGCGCAATTCGTAGTCATGACACCCCGTCGGGCTTGGATGTAGGCGTTGGGCGGTAGTAGAGAATGCGGTACCGCGGAGACGAACAGCTTGAGATGCACGGCATACCGGCATCTTTAGATAGACAAGCAGTGCCCATACCCGACTATCCAAGCATCTAAGGTCTAGTGACAAAGGAATCCGGTACATATGTATTTGCAAGGATGGGTGTCTTTGCCGATGCATTCATCCCCACGAAGCTATTCTCGAACACGATACCTTCGTCAAGCTGTAGGAGGCCAACATCGGTTTCACTTCTATGCTCTCGCACAAAGCCGACTGCTGTGCCGGTCTCATGCCACGAGGAAGTGAGGCGCCGCTCTTGATCCTTCTCGATAAGAATGCCCGCCAAAATTGAACTGATTATACCCCCCATTCTGACTGAGAGTTGACCATGCTTCCTCGATAAATTTTTCCTGTAACCAACCTATGGTTATTAGATGTAAAGACATCTCAAATTTAGCCAAGGCTCAACCGCTCACCGTCTCTTTGGATATCGTCGGTTTCATCGGCCCCGAGGCCACCAAGAGTGGTCGGATTTGGCTTTAATCCTCGAGACTATCTAGGGACGTCCGGCAGAGAACCGTTGTTGAAGCGCAAAGCAAATGACGCCTGATCGATATTCCAAACGGTAATGCAGCCAGCGATTGAGGAAAGACGCTCATCTTCAGCAGGTATGTTGCCCTCGCATTCTAATAAGATCACGTAGGACTCCGAGGAATCCACGACAATGACGTTGTAATGCTTGTTTAAGTGGCCGTGGAAAGCCTCAAATTGGTCCTTAAAAACACTTCCCTTGCTAACGTCACCATCAGGTCCGTTGAAAGAGAAACGTCGCAGCTCGATTGTGAGTGTGAGTGGGATTGTCATCCCCCCCCCCCACCAAGGTAGCGGAGCAACTGTGTTGCCGGAGAAGCGTCTTAGATATCTTGACCAGAGCAGAGAGAAGGATCCGGGCTTGATTCGTGTTTTCCGGATGGAAACGAGTGAGGCTTCTGCACGTCGGAAAGAAAGAGAAGTATTGCGTTATATATAGCATAGCACCAATAGGGGGTCACTGCTACGGTCAACCCTTTACTGTCCGTTATGAAAGTATTGAGGCCGCAGACCGGTAATCCGCGTGATGCAAAACGTATGCCTCTGGTCGAGGCCATGATGCTGGGTTATGGAAGAGTTCTGTTTTGCTCGGTACGCAGTGTTTGGGATTCCTAAGACGAAGGTTGACAAGTAGAGAACAATACGGGAAGGACCTCTGGTGCACAGAAAGATCATTCCAGAATACAAGAAAGATCCTTCCGGTAAGTTGTGTACGGAGGAATCACGTAGGTCCACGTTGGAAGGTTGAATCTCCAGTAAAACTTGTGACCGACTCTTACGGGCCACGACTCTTGCTCGGCCAAATGTGGAATTCAGCGAAGGCACAAGGTGCCCCCAACGGTTTGTAATGGTCTGAACTTTGGGACAGACCCGATGGCCGACGGACTTCAGCAGCCCAAACACAGACAGGCCGATAACAACAGTCCCAGCCACAGTGCTATCGTCACAGTATCAGGAACGTTAAGAACAGTACGAAGTACCGGGTCAACCAAAAATAGCTGTCGGCATTTACAAATCCTTGCTAGAACGTACAAACCAGATCCTGCTTCAAGCCAAAGACGGGACCGGCCTTGTCGCCAGCATCGTCAAAATTTCAGCATAATTTACTGTACCGGGTATCGTGACGAGCCAACGCAGAAGCTGTAATTCGAAGCTATTTTTACACGATCCATGAAGCAAGGGACACGATAGGAAATTAGACCGGGTCGAGTCGGACCGCCGACGACGATCATGGAACAAGATGAAGACGGCAAGCTTGACACTCGGCACGTCCAGACCCGTCAAGGTCCGAAGGAGAGCCGATGAACGCGTAATTCTGCATTTTGTATGCGACCCTCTCAAGTTTTTCCTCCGTTATTAGCCCTGCCATAATACAGTCCAGAGCAGGGATATGCCTATTTTCTACCCGGAAGCCAACAGGCACAATGCAAAAGAAGAAATGAGGAAGACAGCCAGCATCATGCTAACAAACCACCCCAGGATTACGACTGCTTCTACGCAAGCGTCTTCGAGAACGAGAACCCATCCCTGAAATCCCAGGCCCTGGGCGTCAAGCAAAAGAGCATCCTAGCCACCTGCAACTATGTGGCCCGCGCTCGCGGCGTCAAGAAGCTGATGCTGATCTCCGAGGCACAGCGTCTCTGCCCGGACCTGGTCCTGCTGAACGGCGAGGACCTGACGCGCTTCCGCGACGTCTCCAAGAAGCTGTGGGCTTTCCTCCGCGCGCATGCCTGGAGCGGCCGCGTTGAGCGCCTCGGGCTGGACGAGGTCTTCCTGGACATCACCGACGTCGTGTCGTATAACCAGGAACTCCTCAACACGGGCGCGCTGCGCAGCTCGTTCTTCCAGCTAGACCGCGGCGATCCCGTGCAGGGCTTCGCGTTCGACGGGTCGCGGTTCCACGGGTGTGTGCGGGCGGCCGCGTCGTCGGGCGAGGTTGTCGAGGTGGACGTCTCGGATCCGCTCTGCGTGCGATTGATGCTCGCGTCGCACCTCGCGGGATACCTCCGGCATAAGCTGGATGTGGACTTCGGGTACACGTCGAGCGGCGGGGTCGCCACGAACAAGCTTCTCGCCAAGCTAGCCGGCAGCGTGAACAAGCCGAACAACCAGACGACGTTGCTGTCGCAGACAGACGGCGTCGTCGAGGCGTTCATGGACGCGCACAAGATCCGCAAGATCCCCGGCATCGGATCGCGGACCGCACAGTCGATCGAGGACCATCTCCTCTCCAACCCCACCGCAAAGCGCGACCGCGAAGGCAGCATAACAGTCGGCGAAGTCCGGCAGCACCCAGACATGTCAGCAGAGCGCCTAGAGCAAATCCTAGACCGGCCGGGCGCGGAACGCGGGAGCGGCGCCAAAGTCTGGAACCTCCTCCACGGCATAGACGAATCCGAAGTAAAAGAAGCCAGCGACGTGCCGACGCAGATCTCCATCGAGGACACCTACATGTCGCGACCGCTACAGACACAAGCCGAGGTATCCCGCGAGCTCCTCGCCCTAGCGACATCGCTAATCCGGCGCATGCGCGTCGACCTAACCGAAGCCGACGCCTCCCCAGAAACACCGCCAAAGCCGCGCTGGCTAGCACACCCAAGAACCATCCGCCTATCAACAAGGACAAAGCCCAAGACATCCGAGGCGCAGACCTTCAGCCGCGCGTCCCGCAGCGCAGCCTTACCAAGCTTCGTCTTCCAACTCCCGCACCCAGCAACCGAGGACGTCGCCGAGCGCCTAGTAACGGAGTCCCTCCTCCCGCTCTTCCGCCGCCTGCACCCCGAGCGCGGGGGCGGCTGGAACCTCGCGCTGCTGAACATCTGCGTCGCGAACATGGCCGCCGTCGCCTCGGGGGAGAGCCGGGCGCCGGGGCGCGACATCGGCCACATGTTCCGGGCGCAGGGCGAGGCGCTGCGCGAGTGGACCGTCTACGACTCGCTCCCCGCTAGCGTCGCGCCGGGCCGTGACGTGGATGCCGACGCGGCGTGGGGGCACGCGGGCGGGGATATGCGAACTGGTGGGGAGGAGGGCACGTCGCTGGTCGACGAGGACGCGTGGGAGGAGCTGGGCGACGTCCTGGGCTCGCCGACCTGTCGGGTCTGCGGGCGCGCCGTGCCTGCGTTTGCCATGGCCGCGCACGAGCGGTTCCATGCCATGGGCGAATAGTACAAGATAATAAAAACAATAAAAAAAATAACAAATTTGAACAAACCCAAACAGTAAATTTTGACCAAGACATGCGTCTTCACCTCAAATCGAGTGTATTGTTATGTTCTCTACCTTCGCTTTATCAGCTGGTATATATATATCCCTCCTGGGGGGGGGGGGGGCCGCCCCCCCCGGGCGCGCCGGCCCGACGCAGAGCACCACGGGAAGACAAGCCACAAAGAGAAGAAAAGCC